>SJYT01017145.1:10799-21685 GCA_006410635.1 Cephalophus harveyi | reverse complement strand
TCGAGAAGAAAGCGGACTTCCATGTCTCCACACGAAACAAGGCTTGACTCCCCTGTTGAAACTCCATAGGAACCCCGAGATCCATGTCAGCCCTGGAGAGGAACCCTGAGGTTCCAGCCTCAAACCCAGATGAGGACCTCGGCCCCGGCAGCAACTGGAGAGGAATTCTGAGAGGCCCCTCGCAACTTGCATGGAGACTGGACTTTCCTGAGGCAAAACATGCGGGGCCCTGAGGTCCCTGTTGTAATTGAGAGAAACAGATGTGTATAAGAGACAGATGCGGGAGACCCAGGTTTGATCCCTGGGTCAGGAAGATCCCCTGGAGAAGGAAATGACAACCCACTCCAGTATTCTTGCCTGGAGAATCCCGTGGACGGAAGAGCCTGGTGGACTACCGTCCATGGGGTCACAAAGAGTCGGACATGACTGAGCGACTTGACTTTCACTTTCACTTTACTTCTTGGAAGGAAAGTTATGACCAACCTAGACAGCATATTGAAAAGCAGAGACATTACTTTGCCAACAAAGGTCCGTCTAGTCAAGGCTATGGTTTTTCCAGTGGTCATACACAGATGTGAGAGTTGGACTATAAAGAAAGCTGAGTGCTGAAGAATTGATGCTTTTGAACTGTGGTGTTGGAGAAGACTCTTGAGAGTCCCTTGGACTGCAAGGAGATCCAACCAGTCCATCCTAAAGGAGATCAGTCCTGAGTGTTCACTGGAAAGACTGATGTTGAAGCTGAAACTCCAATACTTTAGCCACTTTATGTGAAAAAATGACTCATTTGAAAAGACCCTGATGCTGGGAAAGATCAAGTAGGGTAGGATAAGGGGACGACAGAGGATGCGATGGTTGGATGGCATCAGCGACTCAATGGACATGAGTTTGGGTAAACTCTGGAAGTTGGTGATGGACAGGGATGCCTGGTGTGCTGCAGTTCATGGGGTCGCAGAGTCAGACACAACTCAGCAACTGCACTGAACTGAACTGATTACAGGAAAGCCACATGAATATGTGGTAAGAGAGATCATGTTTTTATTATGATCTTCACTTGCACATTAACATGATTATTTATAAGGTACATTTTGCAATGTCTTGACATTTGTTAGCTGTGAAAGGGTATGCCAGATATGCTTCAGTGGAAAATGAAAGTGCTTGCCCAGAAATATAAAAACAATGATGACTCTTCTCCTAATATTTACACGTTTTTATTTCTGTTGATAAAAACAGACTTCAATATGCTTTCTTGCTGCTGGTGCTGCTGCAGCTCATATATATGCAAACCCCCCTATTTACAAAATCCCTTACAATTATTGGTTTCTCACTGGTAAGTGAAGAAATTGCTACCATCAAATCAGAAATGTTTCCCTTTGTAACTTTCTGTCCTTATTGTTACACCTATAAAGGGTTCTCTTTGTCACTTTGGCTATGAATTATGTAATTTTCAGAAGAGAAAGTAGTAAGTGAAAGTGAAAAGTGAAAGTGAAGCCGCTCAGTCGTGTCCGACTCTTTGCGACCCCATGGATGGTAGCCCACCAGGCTCTTCCGTCCATGGGATTCTCCAGGCAAGAATACTGGAGTGGGTTGTCATTTCCTTCTCCAGGGGATCTTCCTGACCAAGGGATTGAACCCAGGTCTCCCACATTGCAGGCAGATGCTTTAACCACTGAGCCACCAGGGAAGTCCTAAAAAGTAGTAAGAAGTCCATATAATAACCCTTCCAATAATTATGTTTTACTTACATGCAGAGTACATCATGCTAAATGCCTGGCTGGATGAGTCACAAGCTGAAATCAAGACTGCCAAAGAAATATCAACAACCTCAAGTATTTAGATGATACCACTCTAATGATAGAAAGCAAAGAAGAACAAAACTACCTCTTGATGAGGGTAAAAGACAGTGAAAAATCTGGCTTAAAAACTCAACATTCAAAAAACTAAGATCATGACATCTGGTCCCATCACTTCATGGCAAGTAGATGGGGGGAGAGTGGAAATAGTGCCAAATTTTATTTTCTTGAGCCCTCAAATCACTGCTGACTGTGACTGCAGCCATAACATTAAAAGACGTTTGCTTCTTGGAAGAAAAGCTATGACAAACCTACACATTGAAAGCAGAGACATCACTTCGCTGACAGAGGTCCAAATAGTCAAAGCTATTGTTTTTCCATGTATGGATATGAGAGTAGGACCATAAAGGCTGAGTGCTGAAGAATTGATGCTTTTGAACTCTGGTGCTGGAGAAGACTCTTGAGAGTCCCTTTGACAGCAAGGAGATTAAACCAGTCAGTCCTATAGGAAATCAACCCTGAATGTTCATTGAAAGGACTCATGTTGAAACTGAAGCTCCGACACTTTGGTTACATGATGTGAAGAGCCAACTCAATGGAAAAGATCCTGATGCTGGCAAAGATGGAGGACAAGAGAAGCGGGCAACAGAGGATGACATAGTTGGATGGCATTACCGACTCAAAGGAAATGAGTCTACGCAAACTCAGGGAGCTAGTGAAGGACAGGGAAGCCTGGCATGCTGGAGTGCATGGGGTTGCAAAGACTCGGACATGACTTTGTCACTGACTAATAGCAACAACAAGAGTCATATATTCATATATCACCACCAGCCTCTTTTTGGACTTCTTGGTGGCTCAGATGGTAAAGAATCTGCCTGTTATGCCAGAGACCCGCAATGCGGGAGACCTGGTTCAATCCCTGGGTTGGGAAGATCCCCTGGAGAAGGGAATGGTTACTCACTCCTGTTTTCTGGCCTGTAGAATTCCATGGAGAGAGGAGCCTGCAGGCTACAGTCCATGGGGTTACAAAGAGTCAGACACAACTGAACAACTTTGACTCACTTCATCACCTCTTTCAGTGAAAACTGGGCTGCAAACACTATCATTGTGTATTGCAGTCTCTTTCAAATCTCTGCTCTTTCAGGATATATTTCTAAATTGATTCAGCCCCAAAGTCTCCACCTCTTCTCCGTTTCTTATTCGTGATTCTACTTCTAGTTCCCCAGATTTGGTTTGCGGTCCTCATCTCTCATAAAGAGTTTCAATTCCCCTCCATGGTCTTTGGCTTTATTTGTATCCCCTGGGTTTACTGGCTTGCTACTACTTTTAAAAGTTATACACAGAAATTGACCTGTAAGATCCATATGGAAATGAGTTTGCACAAATTCAGGGAGATACTATGAACGATAATCTAAGACCTAATATTCTATGAACCATAATCCTCCAAAGAAGGATATTTGAGGAGTGGTTCCCCTGTGTGTCTACCCACTGCCAAAATTCTGACTTCTTTAGCCTTGTCCCAGTTCTAATTTCATTGCCTCCATTTCCCTCATTCCATGCTTCACTTTCTATCTCTCCTGTTTTCTTTTCTTCATTCTGCTCCAGAGCCATGTTTCTTTCTCAAGTGACACATTTCAGATGTGCCTAGGAGGAATAAGGAATTATGAAGCCCAGAAACCAGTCCTAGGGAAGAAAATCAAATGCAGTAAATGGATGGAACTCTAATAAGCATAGATGGAAAGAATACATGAGGGTAGTGTATATTCTAGTTATCTTCCTATTTCCTCCCTTTGAAGACTAATGCTCCCATTTTTCTAGTTGCTGAAATACTGACAGCTAATCACAGCTGGGCAAGGAAGAACCTCCAGCCTTACATCACAGCTTCTCCTGGGGAAGAAGGTCAATCAAAGACAGAGGAGTTTCACCTTTTGCTTTAAGAATTATTCTCAAGGGCCATTCTAGCTCTAGAACACTCCATGGGATCAACTGAAACTTTTTTGAGATTTAATTAAAATTCAACACTTCTAATCATAATTTCTTTGATCCCTCACCATTGTTGATACCAATGCATTTTCTGTATACAAAACTCCACTTCAGAATAATTTTCTAGGGAACTTGACTTGAAACTATAGGCATTGGGGTCAGAGAAATCTGGGTTTTAAATTAAGCATTTTAATGTGCTGTATGACCTTGGGTTCTTAAGCATCCTCAGCTTCTGTCAACAAAAAATGGCAATATGAAGGCAACAGTATTGTATTTTATGAGAATGACATCATGGATTTGTCCAACCTGATTATCTGGAAAAAATTACTTAAGTGAAAAATTAAATAGTATATTTAAAACACATTATTTTGTAGAAAAGACTCAATAATTATATATGTGTATATATATTCCTTTCTAACTTTAGGGAGGTTGATGAAAATGAGAGGGCAGTCAAGCACAATTAGTTAAAAATATATAATTACCATTTTTGGAATATAAGACAGTCATCACAGAATCAAAAAGACTTTAAGCTANCTTAAGTGAAAAATTAAATAGTATATTTAAAACACATTATTTTGTAGAAAAGACTCAATAATTATATATGTGTATATATATTCCTTTCTAACTTTAGGGAGGTTGATGAAAATGAGAGGGCAGTCAAGCACAATTAGTTAAAAATATATAATTACCATTTTTGGAATATAAGACAGTCATCTCAGAATCAAAAAGACTTTAAGCTACTTTAATTGTATCAATAAATCTAAGCTAGACAAGCAGTTTCACACTACTGTTTGCTGTGGGTTTTTTTGTTTCTTTTTTGATCACGAAAGTTTACTCTTTGTATTTGGCAGAATAATCCCCATCTCCCTGAAAGTTGTCTAATCTTTTATGTCCTCACCCCACAAAGCGATGACAATGTGACAGTACATAGTCAAAAGAGCTTTCCAGATACGATTAAATTTAAGACTTTGGATGGGGAGATTATTCTGTATACCTAGTTGAGCTCACTATGATCACAAATGTTCTTAAAAGTAGAAGGCAGAAGAAAATCAAAAGGATATGTGATAGTACAAAAGAGATTAGAAGATATGATGTGAAACGAACTCAACCTGGATTTGAAGATAGAGAACAGGGATTGTGCTGGAAAAGTCATGAAAATGGATTTTCCTCTAGAGGAATGCAGCCCTGCCAATGCCTAATCCTTAACACAAACGTGTGGCAAAAATTTCTGACCCAGTGAACTTATATTTAATAAATAATAAGTTCTGGAGGGTTCTTTATTTCCTTTCTAAGTAGTTTGTAACTTCCTAGAGATTACATTTAATGTAGACTACATTTAGACTATTTATGTATATACATGAATTTCTTTCTTTGTCTGAAGAGAACTCAATTTTGGTCAGATTCTCAAAAGGAGATCACCAGTGGTACAGGATAAGAAAATGTGTCTGCTGTACAGTGTTTATCACATATTTGTAACATGTCATGGTCTTGATAAACCAAAACCTTAAGCATTTGTTATTTGAAATTTTTAGATCTTAAGTAACAAATCCAGAGAAGGCAATGGCACCCCACTCCAGTACTCTTGCCTGGAAAATCCCATGGATGGAGGAGCCTGGTAGGCTGCAGTCCATGGGGTCGCTAAGAGTCAGACACGACTGAGCGACTTCACTTTCAATTTTCACTTTCCTGCATTGGAGAAGGAAATGGCAACCCACTCCAGTATTCTTGCCTGGAGAATCCCAGGGACGGGGGAGCCTGGTGGGCTGCCGTCTATGGGGTCGCACGGAGTCAGACACGACTGAAGTGAGTTCAGTTCAGTTCAGTTCAGTTCAGTCGATCAGTCGTGTCCGACNTTCATGCATTGGAGAAGAAAATGGCAACCCACTCCAGTGTTTTTGCCTGGAGAATCCCAGGGACGGGGGAGCCTGGTGGGCTGCCGTCTATGGGGTCGCACGGAGTCAGACACGACTGAAGTGAGTTCAGTTCAGTTCAGTTCAGTTCAGTCGATCAGTCGTGTCCGACTCTTTGCGACCCCATGAATGGCAGCACGCCAGGCCTCTCTGTTCATCACCATCTCCCGGAGTTCACTCAGACTCACGTCCATCGAGTCCGTGATGCTATCTAGCCATCTCATCCTCGGTCGTCCCCTTCTCCTCCTGCCCCCAATCCCTCCCAGCATCAGAGTCTTTTCCAATGAGTCAACTCTTCGCATGAGGTGGCCAAAGTACTGGAGTTTCAGCTTTAGCATCATTCCTTCCAAAGAAATCCCAGGGCTGATCTCCTTCAGAATGGACTGGTTGGATCTCCTTGCAGTCCAAGGGACTCTCAAGAGTCTTCTCCAACGACTGAAGTGACTTAGCAAGTAACAAATCAGAGACAATGTTGAATATCCCTTCCCAAACCACATCTCTGCTCCATCACCCTCTGTTGCTGTGAGACACTAGGTTTGAGGTAATATGCACAGCAGCAAAATAAAACTAATATAATCTTCATGACTCATTTATAGGACTAAGTGGTCAGATAGACTTAAGCTCAGTTTTTGCTCCCTCATTGGGTCAGTATGTGATATTGAGTAATTTATTTCAATGTCTAAATCATAGTTATCTATTCTGAAAAGCAGGCTGTACTGACCCAATGGGGTGATTTTGAGTACAGTAAATGCAATTAAAGTATTGTGGCAACTAAATAAAAAATAAACAATTTATTAATAAATGACATTATTTATTATTATTTTATTATAAGAATCAATGAAAGTAATAAATAATGCCATGACATTGCTCCCAACATGATAATCAATTTCATATTATCTTCAATGGTTTGTCTGCTTCATTTCACATACTTTCCTAATTTCTGTTATTTCTCTTATGCAAGAAAAAAGCAAACTTAATTGCTTTCATCAACTTGAATATTTAAAATATATTGTAATATATTTGAAAATAATATTAATTTTCTACTGTAAACATTATTTTAATAATATTAAAATATTTGAAAATAATATTAATTTTCTACTGTAAATCATGACAGAAAGTAAGTTTTCTGAATATATTTATGAAAGCAATCTCTAGAAATATGTTCCAAGCTCCAAACAAGAAGATATAGTTGTTAAATGTGACACATGTCGTTACTAACATTTCTTTTCTGGAAATACAGGGCAAATGAGTACTATAATTGATTATGATTTAGAAAAATACCAAAGAAAGGATCAATAGAAATTATCAGTGTTCTTCAGGCAAAGATATTTCAAATGGAATTTAATGCCTAACTATCCTGATTACATGCATTAGCACTTTAGAAAATGCAGAATTTTAAAAATTAATTTCCAATACCAATATTAATTCCTATTTAATTTTAACAGTACTGAATGTTTAACTTTGAGCAAAGAGAATTATGAAATAAATAAAAGTTAAACATTAAATTCATCAAACTAATAGTTGTTACTAGAGTTGGATTCATTTAACAACGGAATGGACATCACACCTATTGTTTGGCTGCTGCTGCTGCTGCTAAGTCGCTTCAGTCGTGTCCGATTCTGCCACCCCATAGACGGCAGCCCACCAGGCTCCGCTGTCCCTGGGATTCTCCAGGCAAGAACACTGGAGAGGGTTGCCATTGCCTTCTCTTGTTTGGCTAAGGACTGAGAATTCTTGATCCCTGTCTTCACAGGCATTTTGCCTCCTTGGATAGTTGTGTTGGGAGGGTGTCCACTCGGGGGAAGGGTGTTATAAAACTCTGACCACTCCCTAGCTCAGAGATAGTGTTTGGGTGTGCTCAGTTGTGTCTGACTCTGCAACTGTGTGGGCTGCAGCAGGGATCAAAGCCATATCTGCATCCCCTGCATTGGCAGATGGATTCTTTACCACTGCACCACTTGGGAAGACTCCCCTTAAAAAAAACAAAATAAAACAGTGTTTTTTAACTAAGTTTTTCATTTCACTCTTAGTGACTTCTTAGTGATTCATCAGCAAGTAGTATATCTATTTCGCTCATAAAGTTCATTCAAGATAGTCTTGCCTTAGCTCAAACAGTAGGAGGCGGACCTTCATTTCAATTAGAATTTTCAGTATAATATTATTAAAAGTACTAGAACACAAAAAAGCAAGCATAATCTGAAAATATTTAATGACTCTCAAGACTGAAATTACCTAAGTGAACTATTAAAAAATATATAATTGTTAAAATGCTTTCACAGAATTTACTAAGACAACTAATTTCATGTTCCTTAATGAACTTAATTTGCATGAAGGCTTTTTTTTTGAGGGGAGGGGTTCTCTTTTTGCTTATTCGTGTGTTTCTGTAGTAAAGAACTGCAACCTCAGCAAACCATAAATTTCATTTTTATACACAAAACACTTTTCTGGGAACCAAGACTTTATGATTTATGGAGATGCATTTCATTTTTAAATATATAAAGGAGATGAAATGATAATAACAGAAAAAAAAATCTTTATATTGAGGCTCAGAAAAAGTGATAATAAATAAAAACTAAGCTAGAGTTGATTGATTCAGTAACCAAGTCCACGAAAGCAGAGATTGAATTTTTACATTACTTAGTACTGCAGAATTAACATAAAATGACTTTGATACTTTTAAAACTATACCTATTTTTATACTGATTTCGAATTTCCTCCACATTTATTGGTTCCTGGTTTAGAAAAGTAAAATTTAATTTAAGTTGAGGAGCAATACAGAAAGCATGTTCCACTCTTTAAAGTGTGCTAAACAATTCACTAAAATTTTCATTAGAAATTATTTACTTACCAAATGTGACTGTACATGCCAGCTTTCTCTAAGTGATTTATTATTTTTAATTGCATTATCTCCTAAATGTATATTCAACTAAGATAACTGTGTTAATTGGAATCTTTAAAGGCAATCTCCAAAACAGAGAATTGTCTTTAATCTCTGAGGATTTAAAATATTTTCAACAATTTATCATGAAATTTTCAAAAGTCAGTTTCCCCACTTACACTCTCAGTTCAGTTCAGTCGCTCAGTTGTGTCCGACTCTTTGCAACCCCATGAATCGTAGCATGCCAGGCCTCCCTGCCAGGCCTCCCGGAGTTCACTCAGACTCACATCCATCGAGTCACCACACTCTATAACCCCTCAAAGTTCCCCTAGTATTCTCCTTTAAGTCTTTCTTAGAAAATAACTGCAAGATTGTGCCTTAGAGAATTCTAGGGAAAGCATTTTCAAGGCAGAATTAATTGGCCTTTAAGTAACTGAAAAATAAGATAAAGAAAAGGAAGCTTACAGGTTAACATTTTCTGCTCAGTATAGGAAAGATGAAATAAAATTTAAATATTATATTACAAGATAACAAATAACAAAAGTCATTAATACATGTCAGTACCTAGATGGCAAAGCCTTATTATCAAGTCTGCAGTTTCTGAAGTTTTTAAGTATTGTGTTCTATGTGTATCTATCTAAATCAAACAGAAATGCAAGGATACTAGGACAAATTAATTCAGACTGGAGAGTTTGCTGATCCAACTTGTCAGTGTAACATTAGAATAGCCAGGATTAAGAAAATGGGGCTCAATCTCTCCACCGTGTTATTGGGTTTTACCCTGATACTGATGCTTAGTGAGCCTGAAGGAGTTGCATTAGTTGGTCAAGAGAGCAAAGGTAGGGAGGGGGGTCCTAAGATGGTGGAGGAATAGGACAGGAAGACCACTTTCTCCCCCACAAATTCATCAAAAGAACATTTAAACGCTGAGTAAATTCCACAAAACAACTTCTGAATGCTGCCAGAGGACATCAGGCACCCAGAAAAGCAGTCCATTGTCTTCAAAAAGAGGTAGGAAAAAATGTAAAAGACCAAAAAAGAGACAAAAGAGGTAGGGACGGAGCTCCATCCTGGGAAGGGAGTCTTAGAAAGAGAGAAGTTTCCAAACACCAGGAAACACTCTCACTGCCGAGTCTGTGGTGAGCCTTGGAAGCACAGAGGGCAACATAACAGGGAGGAAAAATAAATAAATAATTAAAACCCATAGATTACGAGCCCAGCGGTAACTCCCCCAGTGGAGAAGCAGCGCAGAGGCCTGCATCCGCCACTAGCAAGCGGGGGCTGGGCAGGGAGGCACGGGCTGCATTGCTTAGAGTAAGGGTTGGGCCTGAATGCCCCGAGGGTAATCAGAGCGAACTAAGTTGGGCTAGCAAACCAGACTGTGGGATGGCTACCACGCGAAAAGCTTTAACCTAAGACACTGCCAGGACCATGCACAGAACAAAGGACTGAACAGAATTAGCCGGCTGCAGACCATCCCCCTCTGGTGACAGGCAGCCAGAGCCGAAAGGGGGCAATCGCAGCCCCAGAGAGACATTATCTACCAAACTGCAAGCAGGCTGCTTTGCTAACTAAGACTTCTTGGGGTTCTGGACAGTCATCATCAGCCTGAGAAGGTGCACCGGTTGAACACCCAGAAAACCGAGCAGCAGGGATGGGAAAGGCGATAAGTCGCAATGACCGTGCTTGCCAAACACCTCATCACCTGAGCTGCTGGGACCTGGGAAGGGCACAAAACGCAGGCCCAAAGGAGTCTGTGCCTCTGAGGACTACCCAAGTCCCTGAACCTGAGCAGCTTAGACCTGAGAGGTGCATGCAGCCCAGGGCTGGCCTCGAATGGTTCCTGGTGGAGCAACCTAGAGCCTGAGCTGTGTGGGTAGGGAGGGCACACGCACCGTGAGCGGGGGCAGGCCCAGTGTGGCTGAGACTCTGCAAGCACATGCCAGTGTTATTTGTTTGCAGCGTCCCTCCCTCCCCACAGTGCGACTGAACAAGTGAACCTTAAAAAAGTGTCCACCACCACCCACCTTGTGTCAGGGCGGAAATCAGACACTGAAGAGACCAGCAAACAGAAGAAGCTAAAACAGAGGGAACCACCTTGGAAATGACAGGTGCAATAGATTAAAACCCTGTAGTTAGTACCAACTACAGAGGAAGGGACCTATAGATCTTGAGAAATATAAGCCAGACCAAGGAACTATCTGAAAATGAACTGACCCCACACTGCCCACAAGAACACCAGAGAAACTTCTAGATATATTTTTACTATTTTTATGATCATTCTTTTTTATTTTTTTAACTTTTTAAAATTTTAAGTCCTCTATT
>SJYT01017144.1:71593-104450 GCA_006410635.1 Cephalophus harveyi | reverse complement strand
TGCAAGGAGATCCAACCAGTCCATTCTGAAGGAGATCAACCCTGGGATTTCTTTGGAAGGAATGATGCTAAAGCTGAAACTCCAGTACTTTGGCCACCTCATGCGAAGAGTTGACTCATTGGAAAAGACTCTGAAGCTGGGAGGGATTGGGAGCAGGAGAAGAAGGGGACGACCGAGGATGAGATGGCTGGATGGCATCACTGACTCGATGGATGTGAGTCTGAGTGAACTCCGAGAGATGGTGATGAACAGGGAAGCCTGGCGTGCTGCGATTCATGGGGTCGCAAAGAGTCGGACACGACTGAGCGACTGAACTGAACTGAACTGGGCATCAACAGTGAGGATCCTTGAGAAAGTTTTCTCCTTGACGCTAGGGTACAAGAAATACCACATTTCTTCATTTTCTAAGTCATTTTGTGAATGACTTAGCCCCATCTTCCCATGTCAATGGGGAATTTAACTTTAATTTTTTTTTCATACAACTTTTCCCTGTCTCTTTCTGCCCATACTCCCTCGAATATACCTATAAGTAATCAGCCTCAAGGAAGACATTGTCCAAGAAAATTGAGATGGGCTTTTTTCCTCCCACTCCCCCGTATGTCATCACCATCATCCCTGATGTTCATTGACAAGTCCAGTGGTGAAACAAGTCAGTTATCACCTCATACCCAACAAAGAATCACAGAGTAGGTGACTGGTGGTGTCCTAGAGAATGATTTATCTATGGGATGAAGTAGGAGACCAGGAACCTAGAGTATTGGTTGGTGGGAACAATGGTGGAAAAAAGAAAACATTGAGAGATGTATTAAAACTTAATATTCAGAAAAGAAGCATTTCTGTTTCTTACGAGCTTGCTCCCTTCTTTTTGTAAGTATCCTCCCATGAACTATACTGTGTCAATGCCACAGATAGAATTTGTTCAGTTACATGGGCATCCTTTCTCATAAAAGGTTGGAGATACACTTTTGAAAGTCAGTCTAGAGCCTCTCTTAAAGAAAGACAGTGGATGAAAGGACCAAAAATTTCACATACTCTCAAGCTCCATTTATGGGAAAATAGACAATGGATGAGATATGCATTAGTTATTGAGAGAAAAATGACCTCAAAATGAAAAACCTTAATGTAACATTTATTATCTCATGGTTTTTGAAGATCAGGAATCTAGATCCTGGCTTACCTGGATTCTCTGCTTCAAGATCCCTCACAGACTGCAGCCAATGTGTTAACCAGGGGCTGTGGCCATGTCCAGGGTTGGCAGACAGGGTGGGATTCACCCCCAGACTCACTCATGTGGTTATTTGCAGGATAAATTTCCTTGAAGGCTGTCGGGCTGTAAGTCCCAGCTTCTTGCTGGTTGCTAGCTGAAGGCTACCTCAATTCCTTATCATGAAGACCTCTCCTTAGGGTAGCTCACAGCACGGCAGCTGACTTCATCAGAGGAGATAAGCAAGAAGACACAAAGAGAGGGAGAGAGAGAGAAGCAAGGCAGAAGTCACAGAAGGCTGTTGCAACCAGTGATGCTTAATTTCACGTGTCAATGTAACTGGGCCAGGGGGTCTCAGATATTTGGCCAAATATCATTCTGGGTGGCTCTGTGATGGTGTTTTCAGATGAGATTAAACCAAGCTCAGGGGCACAGACTGAGAGGAGCTACCCCACGCCCGAGGTCAGGGGCGGCGGCCAAGAGGAGCATCCCCACGTCCAAGGAGCGGCGGCTGTGCGGGCGCAGGAGGGCAGAGAGGAGCTGCTCCACATTCAAGGTCAGGAGGGACGGCCGTGAGGAGATACCCCTTGTCCAAAGTAAGGAGCAGCAGCTGCACTTTGCTGGAGCAGCCATGAAGAGAGACCCCACGACCAAGGTAAGAGAAACCAAAATAAGATGGTAGGTGTTGCAAGAGGGCATCAGAGGGCAGACACACTGAAACCATAATCACAGAAAACTCATCAATCTGATCACACAGACCATAGCCTTGAAACTAAGCCATGCCATGAGGGGACACCTAAGATGGGCGGGTCATGGTAGAGAGGTCTGACAGAATGTGGTCCACTGGAGAAGGAAATGGCACACTTCAGTATTCTTGCCTTGAGAACCCCATGAACAGTATGAAAAGGCTACTGAAAGATAGGATACTGAAAGAGGAACTACCCAGATCAGTAGGTGCCCAATATGCTACTGGAGATCAGTGGAGGAATAACTGCAGAAAGAGTGAAGGGAACCAAAGCAAAAACAATATCCAGTTGTGGATGTGACTGGTGAGAGAAGCAAGGTCCAATGCTGTAAAGAGCAATATTGTATAGGAACCTGGAATGTCAGGTCCATGAATCAAGGCAAATTGGAAGTGGTCAAACAAGAGATGGCAAGAGTGAACGTCGACATTCTAGGAATCAGCGAACTAAAATGGACTGGAATGGGTGAATTTAACTCAGATGACCATTATATCTACTACTGTGGGCAGGAATCCCTCAGAAGAAATGGAGTAGCCATCATGGTCAACAAAAGAGTCNAAAGCCTCTTGATGAAAGTGAAAGAGGAGAGTGAAAAAGCTCTTACCTTCAGAAAACGAAGATCATGGCATCTGGTCCCATCACTTCATGGCCAATAGATGGGGAAACAGTGGAAACAATGTCAGACTTTATCTTTTGGGGCTCCAAAATCACTGCGGATGGTGATTGCAGCCATGAAATTAAAAGACACTTACTCCTTGGAAGGAAAGTTATGATCAACCTAGATAGCATATTCAAAAACAGAGACATTACTTTGCCAACAAAGGTCCATCTAGTCAAGGCTATGGTTTTTCCAGTGGTCATGTATGGATGTGAGAGTTGGACTGTGAAGAAAGCTGAGCACCAAAGAATTGATGCTTTTGAATTATGGTGTTGGAGAAGAGTCTTGAGAGTCCTTTGGACTGCAAGGAGATCCAACCAGTCCCTTCTAAAGGAGATCAGTCCTGAGTGTTCATTGGAAGGACTGATGCTAAAGCTGAAATTCCAGTACTTTGGCCACCTCATGGGAAGAGTTGACTCATTGGAAAAACTCTGATGCTGGAAGGGATTGGGGGCAGGAGGAGAAGGGGATGACAGAGGATGAGATGGCTGGATGGCATCACTGACTCGAAGTAGATGAGTTTGAGTGAACTTGGGAGTTAGTGATGGACAGGGAGGCCTGGCATGCTGAGATTCATGGGGTCTCAAAGAGTCAGACACGACTGAGTGACTGAACTGAACTGAACTGAATATGTAAATTAGTAGACTAGGGACTCCCTTGTGGTTAAGAATCTGCCTTGCAATGCAGGGAACACAGATTCGATATCTGGTCGGGGAACTGGGATCATACCTGCTCTGGAGCAATTAAGCCTGGACACCATAACTACTGAGCCCTCACTCTCTGGAACCTGTGGGCCACAACTAGAGGGCGAAAGATCCTGCATGATGCAATAAAGATCCCGCGTGCATCAACTAAGACCCGATGCAGCTAAATACATAAATAAATTTTTAAAAGAAATAAAGTTTTAGCCTAAGTAAAACAAGTCACCCTTCCTATTGTGGGTGGGCCTTATCCAATTGGTTGAACAAAAAGTCTGACTCTCACCCAAATAAGAGAAGGCCTTCAAACTGGGACACTGGTGTTTTCCTGTCTTTGGACTTGAACTGAAATACTGGCTCTTCCTAGCTCATGAGCCTGCAAGACTTCATACAGTAACCACACTACTGGCTCTCCCGGGTCTCTGGCATTGGATCTGGCTGAGAGCCAGAATCCAGGAAGACAGTATCCCAGGGGTATTTGGTAAGTCTCAGAGCTGGTGATCAAGGCATGGCAGGAAGAGGCCTGGACTTGGACTCAGAAGAACCATGTTCAAAGCTCTGCAGAGGCACTTGCTGCCTGGGTAGACTTGGGTCATGCTACCTAGTCTCCCTGAGATGAACCTCTGCCTTGTCATCTGTAAAATGAGCATTGCAACACCATTTTCAGGTTCATCCCAGGGATGCTGGGAGCATTAAACTAAATCACATTTCCTTAAGAGTGTTCTACTAAAAGCTGGTCTTGTAGGATGGGAATAGGTTAAAAAAAATAAATCTACTACCCTTTCAATTTGGGAAATACTGGTTTACACAATGTTAAACAATTCTTTTTTTCTGCATCTTCTAGAATCTACAGTGAGATACTTAGCATTCTGTGCCTGCAAAATGAAGATACCAGACAGTGCTAACCAAATGTATTTGAACACAGCACTCGTTTTCCAAAAGAATTACATGGGATTTGTGTTAAATAATGAACTAGATAATTCAAGTATAAATCCCTGCCCATAGATCCTGGCAGACCACCCACATGTAATCAGTATGTGTTGACTGTGAATCAGATCATTACACACCAGTCATGGCAGCAAGCCACACTGGGACAGGCCAGGACTGAAATCACAGATGGCCAGCATTTGGGTAACAGAGTAAGTCTTCTGCTGCTAAATGTGCCTGTCCTGTGGATAAATGAGGGGCCTATCATGTAATGCTCTGATAGACTATATTATGAGGCCATTAAGCCAGACCACACTCCTGTAGGAAGGGAAGGGGGTCACTCCTGAGAAGAGAGGCTAGTCTCATACTTTCTACGCAGTAAGAACCAGGGAAATAGCATCCTGAAGGCAGTCCTTAGCCAAAAAAAGAGAGAATTGCTAGTCTTTTTTGGATCCCTCTGAAGCTCAACCACATGGTCTCAACCATGAGCAAGTCAAGGAGGCGTGCCCTACAAGATATCCCAACCTGAAGATAAAGTAGATTTCCAGTAGTATGTTCTTCTTTTACCTGGTATTTTTGTGTAAAAGAAATCTAGCCTTTGGGGATGGCAGTGAAGGAGCCTCCAGCAGGGAGTTGGACCTGAGATGAGTGCTCGGCTCCTGGATCAGGAGAGGCAGAGAACCATGTGAGACCAGTGTGATCGCATCTAGTACGACAGTGGGGTGAATCCCTAGTTCACATCCCTGGTCCTTTTGATGCCAAAAGCTCAGCTTCTCGGTACACTGGTGACTGCTGAATCAAACCCTGGGGACAGAGTTTTGGGTGAAGCAGATAAGGATATCTTTATGGCTTTGCCAGGCAAAGGGGGTAGCAGCTGGCTAATGCCCTCAAAAATATGGGTCCTTGCTTGGGGAAGATAGTGAGAAGTCTTATAGTAATTGCTCACAGAGGCCATGATCAGCTCATGGACATTCTTCTGATGGGTTAGTATTGAGACAAGTGGGAGCCAACATTATCAACCTTCAGATCCAACTAATCTGGAGTCTATATGCTTGTGGGCAGCATACCATTAACTGTCCCACCTGGAGGGGCTTTCAGTATCTGTAAATTAGCTCAAAGATACTGTTGTGTGTATTCATTGCTGGGTAAACAGAATCCTGTCCCAAGTCTGCTCTTGGCTGTTTGTTTACTTCTCCCTGGTCTCACATCCCCTCTTTTCCCTAATGAACAACTGCTTGAATCTGCCCATTGGAACTCAGGGAAAGTCATGGAGGATGAATGAAGGCTGTTTTCTATAATCAAATAAATGGAGGACATAGCAAGGCCTTCTGCCCAGGAGCCCCAGAGGGCACTGGACAGTATCACTTTCCTGGGGTCTGACCTTGATTCCTAGAGGCAGACTCCAGTAGCCAAGTCTTTACTTGGAACATGAACCAGAGCTAATTTTTTCAGAGGTGAATGCCTAAATGAAGCTAAGCTAATCAGATTGCCTCTCCAGGGAATATGGAGTTTTGAGTGAGGAGAAATAGACAGTGAGGGAGCCACAGAGTGTCCTAAATTACAGGTCCAGGAACTCCTGAAGTTGAGATCTTCCTTACTTCTCACCCTCCTGGTACTTTATTTTTAAACTCAGAACATCCCAGTAAAACTTCCTTTTTACTCAAACTAGATAAAGTCCATTTCTTTCTCTTTCACCAAATAAGTCTTCATTAATACATGATGGCAGTAGTCATCCTTAGTGAAAGTGCCCCAAGGGCAAGGCAAATGGTGGAGTATAAGAATGAGAGCTGGTAAACTTGATAGCCCTCCCCATCTGTAGGTTTACCATACAATGCTGAGCTGGGAGCCTCACCTAAGTGAAAAGGTGGCATGCTTATCAATCGTGAGATCAGGTTATATCTCACAGCTCAGAGTCATGGGAGATGGGGTGAGGCAGGAGCCTTGATGGTCAAGCAGATGAGCACCAAGCAAAACACAAGCCTCACACTGTGATCTCCCAGTCTTTCTCTCCACAGTGTCACACCCTTGGGGCCTCTGCTCAACTCCTCAGCTGCCAAGAAGAAAGGGCAGCAGCGAAGTACGAAGTAGGTCAGGGGCCCACAGCCCTCATCCTGCACGTAGCAGCATGTGGGGGTGGAGGAAAGGGCGTTTATTTGTCTGTTTCTTCATGGCAACTCACAAACCTAGTCTAATACAGATAAAAATGAAATGCATGAAATCTTTCCTAACTTTCTGACTCAGAAATGTTACTAAATATGTAGATCAGATGGAGACAGAATCCTCAAATCCTACTTGTGTGTTAGTTGCTTAGTCATGTCCAACTCTTTGTGACCCCATAGACTGTAGCCCCCCAGGCTCCTCTGTCCATGGGATTTTCCAGGCAAGAATACTGAAGTGGGTTGCCATTTCCTTCTCCAGGGGATCTTCCTGACCCAGGGATAGAACCCGGGTCTCCTGCCTCCTACTTACCAGCCCCTCAACACTGTTTCCTACCTGTTGGACTAGGCTTCCAGGCAGAAAGATCTCCCATAGGTCACCGAAATGGGCTTTTCCTATTGCTCAGTATTTACTTTTTTTCTTTCTTTTTTTAAAAAGTTATTCATTTTGGCTGCACTGGGTCTTCACTGTTGCACTCAGTCTTCAGTTACAGCTCTTGGGTTTCTCTAGTTGTCACATGTGGACTCTGGGGCACGCGGGCTCAGTAGTGGAGATATACTGACTTAGTTGTGGCATGTGGGATCTTAGTTCCCCAACCAGGGGTTGCATCTGGCCCCCTGCTTTGGGAGTAAGAAGTCTTATCCACTGGATCACCGAGGAAGTCCCAGTATTTTCTAAAATCAGCTAACTGGAAATCCAGTGGATATTCACCTTTCCCATATCTCCTCAGCTTAAAGGAACCAAGCACACCTGGAGATGCTTGGTCAAAATTTATGATAGATTATTGATTAACTAACCCACTCCTATCCTCTCTCTAGTACCCTCTCTCATCCCTCTCCTCAGTTACCCCTGTGAGAGGACATGACTGGGTGTCCCAGGATCAAAGACAAAGCTACAGTTCCTATGGGGTGCCTGCTTCTGATGGGCTGAGCCCATGATTCAGAAAGAAGGGCATGGATAGACTGGCCTATCGATGGGGAATGAGAGAGAATTGGTCATGCATTCTGAAGTAGATCTATTGTCTGGTCCCAGGAAGCATCATCTGATTAGACTGGTTTAGGCTTCCCAGGTGGCACAGTGGTAAAGAATCCACTGGCCAACGCAGGAGATGTAGATTCAATCCCTGGGTCAGGAAGATTTCCTGGAGTAGGAAATGGCAGCCCACTTCAGTATTCTTGCCTGGAAAATTCCCTGAACAGAGGAGACTGGCAGGTGATCCCAGTCCATGGGATCACAAAGAGTCAGACACGATGGCGTACACACACACACACACACGCACACACACACACACACACAAAGGGGAAAGTAATTCTTAATGAACATTTCTAGGAGGGCCCCAAGTTTAGGCTTATCAGTCTGTTTATCCCCTGACTTTAGCTGTGCTTAAAAACTGGTTGGAAGTGTGGGGGGGTGTGAAGGTAGAGGGAATGAAGGCAAGTGTAGAACAGAGAGAATTCAGAGGTACAGTGTAAGGGTCAAAAGAATTTGTCACCAAACTTTGCAAAAGAAATAAAAATGTCTCCTTTCTTTGCTTTTTAATCCACCTTAACTGAGTGTGGGCTTCATATAAATTTATTTTCTTAATCTGTATTTGGAAAAATCATAGGCTGCTAGAAGAAGAAGGAAAACAAGTAAAAATAAATCATCCCCATCTCTTCATTCCCTGCCTATTGCATTTTCATGCTGAGGGGAAGAGGGGGACAAAGCTATTAAATTATTCCAACTCCCACCTTCAAAGCTCCTGTATCAGGACATGTCTTAGTCAATTTGGACTGCTACAACAAAATATCATAGACTGGGTGATTTAAATACAAATATTTATTTCTTGTGGTTCTGGAGTCTACTACCAGGGTGCCAGTATGGGTGGGTTCTGATGAGGATTTGCTTCCTCATTTGTAGATGGCTGTCTTCTTGCAGAGAGCAGAGAGAGGAAGCAAACTCTGTAATGTCTCTTAGAAGGGCACTAATCCTATTCATGAGGGCTCTGCCCTCATGATCTAATACTCTCCCAAAGGCCCCACCTCCTAACACCATCGTGTTAGGCATTCAGATTTCAGCATATGAATTTGGGAGGATACAAACATTCAGTTCATAGCAAAAGATGTCTGTGGCCTTGGCCTCAGGCTTCTTCATGTAAAGTCCTCGGAGTACTGCTTGACTGGCCTATAACANTCTCCCAAAGGCCCCACCTCCTAACACCATCATGTTAGGCATTCAGATTTCAGCATATGAATTTGGGAGGATACAAACATTCAGTTCATAGCAAAAGATGTCTGTGGCCTTGGCCTCAGGCTTCTTCATGTAAAGTCCTCGGAGTACTGCTTGACTGGCCTATAACAAGTGCTGTAGACTCATTTGAGTCTTGTAGTAGTATTTGCAGGGCTTCCCGGGTAATGCAGTGATAGAGAATCCACCTGCCAATACAGGAGATGCAAGAGATGTCGGTTCAATCCCTGGGTCAGAAGATCCCTTGGAGTAGGAAATGGCAACCTACTCCAGTATTCTTGCCCGGGAAATTCCATGAACAGAGGAGCATGGTGAGCTATAGCCTATGGGGTCACAAAGATTCGAACGTGACTGAACACTCTTGCACAGTAGTATTTGCATTAGTGCTTATATCTTCAATGTAGAATTTTCGGCCCATAAACCAGTTAACTCCCACCTTCTCTCGTGTCCTTGCCCTCAATATCATCCAGAGGCTTATGGCCTATAGACATTTATTCAGGATGCTTTGATTAAAATCATTGCTTCCAAAGTAGAGTTGGAAAGATTCACTTTTTCATGTAACTCTTGGAGAAGGAATTTAATCAAATTACTCTCAACTCTTTGTGTGCAGTTATTTATCTAAAGGATTTTTAAATTTTCATTTATTTTTAATTGAAGGGTAATTATAATATTGTGTTGGTTTCTACCGTGGATCAGCCATAGGTACATATATTTCCTCTACACTCAACTCTTAATGACGAGAGAAAGAAAAATGTGCAGGCAGTCATCACTCCTGTCCTCTCTAACATTTCATCCATTTTCTGGCCTGATGGAGCTGACAGACCCCTATATTTCACTTTTCACTTCATTGATGCACTCACTCAACAGTCTTCCTGCTGATTAATTGATTTCAAAGTGAACTTGTCAACATTGTACCTTACTGATTCAGGAACACTGGGTGGAAAAAGAAGGTAAGTGGTGGCCACACTGTGATGGGAGAAGAAAAAAAAATGATTCATTTCTTGCTGTTCTCCTTTCAATGACATTTCCAGGACTGCAATGTGGCTAAAAGCTGAGGCAGCCTATATGTGGTCAAAGACATGTTTGTGTGCTTCGTTATTGCAGAGGATCATAGACCTCAACAGCAGAGGCCCTGTCCCATTTAGGATGAGCAGTTCTCAACAGTCAGGGAGTAAATGCAAAACACTGGAAAAGGCAGCTGTTAATGGAGCAAATACAAAGCAAAGTTCAAGAGGGTTCTGCAATAGATTTCAAGCCTGAACTATCAAACTTTATTCACTCCCCATAAGTATGGGTTTCCTCAACCTGAAAATATAAATTAGGTCACTTTTCTATTATTTATAATGACTTCAAGCCTCCCTTTCCAGGGAACCCTCAAAGGTGTTGGCATTTTATGTGCTTTCCTAAATCAGTTGATCTCTGCCTCCTCAGGCTCAGGTCATCAATCTCCTCTCTGTCCATAGGCCCCTTAGCCCAAATGCCAGTTATCTTTCATCCTTCCAGGTGCCCTGCCCCTGGTGAATGCTGGTTCATTGAGCCCTCGGGGAGGGACAGGAAGAAAGGGACTTGCTTCATCCCAGCTCCCTGCTTGTCAGGTGTTCAAGGCTGTTTGCTTTGCACAGGTGAGACCAAAGCTGTGACTTCTGACAAGACTTAGTTTAGGGAAAGGAAATATAACCTTGCTGGTCTATAAGCAATCCATGCACCAGAAGTCACAGCATCACCTGGGAATGTGCCAGCAATTCTGGATCTCAGGTCCAACCTCCGCCCTCTTAAAACACAATCTGCATTTTAACAAGCTCCTCGGGCAGTCTATTTGCATATCAAAGTCAGAGAAGTATGAATTTCAACATAGGAACTTTCATCTGCATGCCAGATATCTACCATTCACCTCTCCACCCTGTTCTCTTCCGAGATGCTGAACTCTACAAACCTCACCCACAGGGCTCCAGTGCTCTCTGGCTGCTGGTTCACTTTGGCTAATGAAAAGCCCCTAGCAGGAGATCAGAGGAAGGGGGACAAAGCCTGTTTCAGGCTGGCTGTCACCCTCTCCATTGCTAACTTGCCTTGAGGCTCAGACAAAGGAAGTCTGGTTTGTTCTATCCAAGATCTTCTGTTGAGGATTCAATTTCCTTCCCCAGGAACTGCCTGCTTTCATATACTATTAGTAGTGTGAATATTCACTCTTCTCAACCACTATTACACTTTCTCCTTTAGTCCCAATGGGGCAATAATGCTAAAACATAGTGGTCCAACATTTGCACATTTTCCAGCATCCAGACGGTCTTCCCTGGTGGCTCAGCAGTAAAGAACCCCCCTGCAATGCAGGAGACCTGGGTTTGATCCCTGGGTAGAGAAGATCCCCTGGAGTAAGAAATGGAAACCCACTCCAGTATTCTTGCCTGGAAAATTCCATGGACAGAGGATCCTGGCCAGGCTACAGTCCACGGGGTCGCAAAAGAGTTGGACACGACTGAGGGACTAAGTGACGACAACAACAACAGCATCCAGACATCTGCAGTTCTGTCCCAAATGATCAGTAAAAAGTGTAAATCCTGCCCTTTGAACAGTGTGTCCTCCAGCATGAGGGCTGGGTCTGCGTGTCCTTCCAGTCAATGTATCCATCTTAACCCTCAATCTCCTGCAAAACTACTCAAATAAGAATAGATATTTTTCCCGTGAAAACATCACTATTTCTGAGAGGTGTAGAAGGGCCTCTGCTCTTGCCTATTTAAGATCCACTCTCCAAATCAGGAGCCAGAGGGCTCTTCCTAAACCATCCATCAGACCTCATTATCTTTCTGCATAAATGCTTTACATGAATTTTGTTTGGACTGAAAACACAAACTATGGTGTGGCAGGTGAGTTTCCCCAGGAAGTAAACCCTGAGATGGAGGATGAAGTACAGAAGTATTTGGGTAGTACTCCCAGGATCAGCTCCCGTGAAGGATGTGTAGGAAGGAAGGATTAGACAGAGAGAAACTAGGCTGCAATGAAACCACAGCAGAAGCCTCAGGTGAGCAAGAGCCAGGATGATGGTGCAGAGTGGCCTTTATTGTAGCAAACGGGGTTGAGCCTTTGTATTTCAGTGGCTACTCTTAGGAAGACAGCATAACCTTGGAGTACCAGGCTCTCTTCAGCCAAGGGCAGCTGCTGAAGCCCGCACGCCCTAGAGCCCATTCTCTGTAACAAAAGAAGCCCATACACCACAACTAGAAAAAACCCCGCACAGTCATGAAGACTCAGCATGGCCAAAAATAAATGAATAAATAAATTTAAAATGTCTACTAAGCATAAAGACTTTGTTGTTCTTCTTTATCCCTTTTCCCTAGAGCTTAGCATAGTGATGGAAACACAGTAGGTGCGTGAATGAGTGAATAAGCAGTGTATTCTAAATTTGAGTACGTTTTATACTTTTCTGCCTCTGGAGACATAGCTTTCTCTGACAGGAGTGCATTCACTGTTTTTCCTCCTAGCAAATTTCTACATGGCTCAAATGTCAACCTTTCTGTAAAACATTGTACATCTACTCCTGGGACATTACCCTCATCCTTATCCTGTCACTCTAAGCTCTCTGTGTCCAGTTCTGCACTAAGTACAGAGGAAGCCACAAGAATAGCACAAACATTTATTGAATGCCTACTATGAGCCCAGTATTGTTCTATGTGAGTGAAACAGACAAGATCTTTGCTTCTGTGAATTTATATTCTAGTTGGGGGAAATAGTCATAAACAAAATAAGTCAGTTATATACTATAGCACGAATGATAGAGGACACTATATATTATTGCAAAAATTAAAGAGAGTCATTGGAAGAGAAGAGCTTATTGAGACCTGGAAAGGTGTAGCAAAGAGCTCTGTGGATATTTGAGTGCAAGCTATTCTAAGCAAAGACCAAGAACAATGGCCTTGTGGTCAGAGTTCACTTGGCTTCTCCAAGAAGCAGCAAGGAAGCCAGTGAATTAAGAACAATGTGAGTGAGTGGAAGTAGTAGAAGAGATTTAAGAGGAAATAGGAGGCAGATTCAGGGACAGCGGAGCCTGGTGGGCTGCCGTCTATGGGGTCGCACAGAGTCGGACACGACTGAAGCGACTTAGCAGCAGCAGCAGGCGTCAGATTGATGGTGGGGTCAGGTGGGGAGTGGCTTGTAGGTCAAAATCAGTGAGATGAGAGCCATCAGAGGTCCTGACATGAGTTTTGGAGACAGGTTGTAGGGAGAGAGCAAGAGTGAAAGCTGGGGAAGTTTTGGGGGCCACAGACGTGACTCAGGTGAGAGATGATGGTAGCTTGGACATAATGGCATCAGTGGAGGTGGTGAGAAATGGTCAGGCTCTGGATATATTTTGAAGACAGAGCTACCAAGGTCTGTTCTTGGATTGCACATGAGGTGAGCATGAGTCAACGATGATTCTTGGGTTTCTTATCTAAGTATGGCATGACCATTCCCCGAGATGGGTAAGATGGCAGGAAGGTTGATGAAGAGGAGAGGAGAAATCAGGACTCCCAGGAAGTAAACCCTGAGATGGAGGATGAAGTACAGAAGTATTTGGGTAGTACTCCCAGGATCAGCTCCCGTGAAGGATGTGTAGGAAGGAAGGATTAGACAGAGAGAAACTAGGCTGCAATGAAACCACAGCAGAAGCCTCAGGTGAGCAAGAGCCAGGATGATGGTGCAGAGTGGCCTTTATTGTAGCAAACGGGGTTGAGCCTTTGTATTTCAGTGGCTACTCTTAGGAAGACAGCATAACCTTGGAGTACCAGGCTCTCTTCAGCCAAGGGCAGCTGCTGAAGCCCGCACGCCCTAGAGCCCATTCTCTGTAACAAAAGAAGCCCATACACCACAACTAGAAAAAACCCCGCACAGTCATGAAGACTCAGCATGGCCAAAAATAAATGAATAAATAAATTTAAAATGTCTACTAAGCATAAAGACTTTGTTGTTCTTCTTTATCCCTTTTCCCTAGAGCTTAGCATAGTGATGGAAACACAGTAGGTGCGTGAATGAGTGAATAAGCAGTGTATTCTAAATTTGAGTACGTTTTATACTTTTCTGCCTCTGGAGACATAGCTTTCTCTGACAGGAGTGCATTCACTGTTTTTCCTCCTAGCAAATTTCTACATGGCTCAAATGTCAACCTTTCTGTAAAACATTGTACATCTACTCCTGGGACATTACCCTCATCCTTATCCTGTCACTCTAAGCTCTCTGTGTCCAGTTCTGCACTAAGTACAGAGGAAGCCACAAGAATAGCACAAACATTTATTGAATGCCTACTATGAGCCCAGTATTGTTCTATGTGAGTGAAACAGACAAGATCTTTGCTTCTGTGAATTTATATTCTAGTTGGGGGAAATAGTCATAAACAAAATAAGTCAGTTATATACTATAGCACGAATGATAGAGGACACTATATATTATTGCAAAAATTAAAGAGAGTCATTGGAAGAGAAGAGCTTATTGAGACCTGGAAAGGTGTAGCAAAGAGCTCTGTGGATATTTGAGTGCAAGCTATTCTAAGCAAAGACCAAGAACAATGGCCTTGTGGTCAGAGTTCACTTGGCTTCTCCAAGAAGCAGCAAGGAAGCCAGTGAATTAAGAACAATGTGAGTGAGTGGAAGTAGTAGAAGAGATTTAAGAGGAAATAGGAGGCAGATTCAGGGACAGCGGAGCCTGGTGGGCTGCCGTCTATGGGGTCGCACAGAGTCGGACACGACTGAAGCGACTTAGCAGCAGCAGCAGGCGTCAGATTGATGGTGGGGTCAGGTGGGGAGTGGCTTGTAGGTCAAAATCAGTGAGATGAGAGCCATCAGAGGTCCTGACATGAGTTTTGGAGACAGATTGTAGGGAGAGAGCAAGAGTGAAAGCTGGGGAAGTTTTGGGGGCCACAGACGTGACTCAGGTGAGAGATGATGGTAGCTTGGACATAATGGCATCAGTGGAGGTGGTGAGAAATGGTCAGGCTCTGGATATATTTTGAAGACAGAGCTACCAAGGTCTGTTCTTGGATTGCACATGAGGTGAGCATGAGTCAACGATGATTCTTGGGTTTCTTATCTAAGTATGGCATGACCATTCCCCGAGATGGGTAAGATGGCAGGAAGGTTGATGAAGAGGAGAGGAGAAATCAGGACCATGATGAGTTTGAGATATGTAGTAGGCATCCAAATAGAGATTTGAAGTTACTCACAAATTGGGAGGAAAACCTAGGGTTCAAATAAAGACTTTATTGAAAATGAGTTACTGTAGCAAATGATGTGATAGATCAATAAAAGGCTTTACAATACATGATAAAAGCAGGAAGAATTCAGCTACAGTACCAAAACAGGGATTTCATATGGATACGTTCTTGGACAATACTCAATCTCTAGACAACACATGGACTTTTCTTATGTTGCATGATAGCTACAGTTGGAGATAACCCTGTGTAGGAAAAATAAAAGATCAGACTTAATGATCTTTAGTTTCTCTTTTTTTTTCCCTCCTCTTTCTTTTTCTTCTTTCCTCTCTCTTTTTCTCCCTCTTCCTTTCCTCTTTCAATTCTCTATGTCTCCTGTCAATTCCTTAAGCTTGTCAATGGCTGCTCCATACCTTCTCACTACTCAATCAATTAACTCATGTTGAACTCTAGTCATGAAACCTAATTAAAAACAAAATATACCTATTTTAAACAATTTTTTCTCTGGGGGGCTCCAAAATCACTGCAGATGGTGACTGCAGCCATGAAATTAAAAGATGCTTACACCTTGGAAGAAAAGTTATGACCAACCTAAGCAGCATATTAAAAAGCAGAGACATTACTTTGCCAACAAAGATCCATCTAGTCAAGGCTATGGTTTTTCCAGTAGTCATGTATGGATGTGAGTGTTGGACTAAAAAGAAAGCTGAGCACCGAAGAATTGATGCTTTTGAACTGTGGTGTTGGAGAAGACTCTTGAGAGTCCCTTGGACTGCAAGGAGATCCAACCAGTCCATTCTAAAGGAGATCAGTCCTAAATATTCATTGAAAGGAGTGATTTTGAAGCTGAAACTCCAATATTTTGGCCACCTGATGTGAAGAGCTGACTCATTTGAAAAGACCCTTATGATGGAAAGATTTGAGGACAGGAGGAGAAGGGAACGACAGAGGATGAGATGGTTGGATGGCATCACCAATTCAATGGGCTTGAGTTTGAGTAAACTCTGGGAGTTGGTGATGGACAGGGAGGCCTGGTGTGCTGCAGTCCATGGGGTCTCAAAGAGTCAGATAGTAGCCTATCCCTTCTGCGGGGAATCTTCCTGACCCAGGAATTGAACTGGGGTCTCCTGCATTGCAGGTGGATTCTTTACCAGCTGAGCTACCAGGGAATCCCTGCTATCAGAGTTCTGTGGAAATAATTAGAAGAAATTAGCTAGTGCCACATCACATTTTGAGGGGGAAAGACCAGGAAGCAGAAGAGAGCATCTCACAATATACAGTTAGTGTATAAAACTATTTGGAGTCTTAGAAAGACCACAGGCTGGTGTTTTCATCACAAAATAGGAAAATGGATATATTTGAAAGGACAACTGCATTATTCTTGCATTTATTCACCGAGAAGTAAAAAATAAAAAATGGTTTATAACTTTTCTAAAAGTTTTGGCAGTAAAAAAGTCATTTCACATATTCTTTCATTGGTAGTAAATATACAACCAAGTTTATATGGGCTTTCATTTTTAAATTACTGCTTACTAGATCCCACATTTGGTTCCAATCTCTTCCATTTAGAAGAATACAGTGTTTGGTTTGGCTCTTTTCTGTTTTTTTCTTTTTTTTTTTTTAAAGGAGTAGGCTTTATTAATCTAGCTCTCTAACACTAGAGGCTAAAATTCAACTGGATTATAACTAACTATATAAAGAGTGCTGCCGGCAAGCCACAAGGGGTTAGGGGCCTTGCCACAGACATCCACCAAGATCAGCCTCCAAACACATAATTGGCAGGATTTTTGTCCTTTCATAGTGTTACAGAAGATGATAATGTGTTGTACAATTGATGTTATATTAAGTTTGCTGAGTTACAGTACCTTAAGACTAAGTTTGTGTGTGGGTGCATATATGAAAAAATGTAGATCAAACACCATTTATACTTAGTACTACAAATGGGTTAATAATTTAACATTAACAATCTGAGATATATTGGCAAATGTGGCATATTTATTTATTCCTTTGATAAATGTTTTTTCAAATACATTACTGAAGGCACACATCAATTTTCCTGAGTGGTAAGAATACCATACTGAAAAAACACACTTAGTGACTGCCCTTAGAAATTTTAGTTTACTGGGAAATATGGGCAATAAACGAAGTCATTAAAATAAAGTGCCATGAATGTTATAAAAGGAGAAATTTGGGGAACAATAGAAATATAGAGCACAGAAACAAAAAATTCTTGTTGGAGGAAGTGATATTTTTGACTTCATCTCAGAAATTAGCCAGTGAATGTGTGACGTGTATGTGTCATGGTGTGGTGGGTATTGAGATCTTCTTCACACCATATTTACTTGTAATTTACTAAGCCTCTTTTGAAAAACATACATTGCAATTTTTTTTTTTTTTGGTGTTGCAATTTTTTTTTGGAAGGAGAAATAAGAGAAATCAATGATAAGCAATGATATTGCCAGCACCCAATTCCATCATCTACTGTATGTACACATTTCCCTACTGATAAAAAGGCACAATCTATTCTGAGAAACCAACATCTCTCCTAGAGAGGTTAACCAAAGCAGCAAAAACTGACAGGTACAAAATAAGTCCAATATTAGGTGTGACCAGATCCTTATCCTGGACAACATTGTGATATGCAGGTTTAATTTTACCCTGCAGTTTGATGAACTTACCCTGCAGTTTGATGGAACTTTCATGGCCAGAGTCAGTTTCATGTAAAATTATCTGTCCCAGCTTAATCTAAGTGAAAGGAAATATTTTAGAAATTTTTGTAATGAGTACTACCTTTCAGACAGGGAGTTGGCCCACCCCTGTGGCCTGCAGGCCAAATCCTCCTTATTTTAGCTATTAAATCACATAAAGGATCCCTGAAAGCCCACTCAGCTGAGTCCAGATGAGCTCAGGGAAAACAGAGGGAGAAGAGCGAGTCTGTCCTTGGCAGGCCCAGGGCGGGTCAATTGGCTCAGATGAGTCTATTGGGCTTTCACATCTCTCGACCACCCCCTGTGCTTTTAGATGTCATCATTTTACCTTATTTTCAGAGCTGCCTTGTAAAATTCATGGGAAACTTTCAGAAGCTACTGAAGAAGTAAGAGGGTAAAAAAAGCACAGTAGATGTGTTCACAGCAGTTGTGAAGTAGGTTCCATTTTTAACAGCTATTCTGAATTCTCTTCTTCACATGGAAATAAAATTGGTAAGTCTAAGCACTAATCTGGACATAGGAAAAGAATATTCAACACTTATAAGCAGCAAAATCATTTATGAAAGTTCTAGGTACATTATCTCATTATACACATAATAAAAAGATGAGTTTTAACCAAACAATTTAGTGATAATAAAACCAATAAATCCATCTGTCACTGACAAATAAACCTATGGTTTAAAAGGCCAAAAAACTAATTAAAACAGAAAAAAAGAAAGAAGGAACTTGCCAGCAAGTTTACTGGCAAGATACACATGACTGAGTTTTTTTTAAGTAGACACACATAGGTGTGGAAAGAAACTGCAGAGAGAAGGGATTAGGACAGAGAACCTCAAATTTCTTTAGGATGCAATCCCTCTGGTTTAATTAAAAGAAAAGATACAGAGAAAATAGTGGGGAGATGTGAATTCTGTACAAAATTTTGGATTCCCATCCAATTTAAGAAATGTTTACAGAGGATAAATTACATGGAGTGATGCAAAGATGAGGGAGAGAAGGAAGATGGTTTAATCAGGGAGAAGGAAGAAGGGAAATAGTCCACAGAGAGAGAAGTCTGAGAAAAGCAGAGGAGGGGAAGGTGAGGTTCTTGCTGAGGGAGTGTGTGTGTGTGTGTGTGTGTGTGCGTGCGCTCGTTGCTCAGTTGTATCTGACCCTTTGTGACCCCATGGACTAGTCTGTCAGGTTCCTCTTTCCATGGAAGTCTCTACTCAAGAATACTGGAGTGGGTTGCCATTTCCTTCTCCAAGGGATCTTGCTGACCCAGGGACTGAACCTGGGTCTCTTGCATCACCTCTGCTGGCAGGCAGACTCTTGACCATGCGAGCCACAAGGGAAGCCCGAGGGAATATTAACCAACAATTATTACCAAACGACAGTGTTTTAAGCTAGAAAATAAAAAGGAGAAGCATCATGCTCAGTAATTCTCAGAGACAGCCTTTAAAAACAGCGAGGTTTTCTCATTGTTCCTCTTGTGGGCTTGCACTGAACCACCCCATTTATACCAGCAGTTGCACACAGGGATCTGTTGTCCAAATATGGCTGGCTCCATGTATAATTTTTCTGCATAGTGATTTAGTATTTGTATGTTTATGGGGGGATTTTTGTCAACATTTAAATTTTGGCACTATTTACATTTTTTTTTTTAATAACAGATTTCTAGTTTCTGTTTAAAAAATTGAAAAATCTGGCAGGACTGGGATCATTTGCCCAATTTGCCCCAGTCAACACCAGCCCATGTCATTTATTTCTTTTGACTGCCTCTGTAGACATTTCAGCCTCTGCTCCCCTCATCTACACTTGTTCCAGCATCAGGCATTTTCAGGACCTATTCAGAAACAGAAGGGGCCCTAGAGAGCACAGGATGACTGACTCCAAGATCTCTTTGTTACTTTCTTATTATAGAAATTAAAAATTCTGTCAATGCAACTAGAGATTATTATACTAACTAAAGTAAGTCAGAAAGAGAAAGACAAATACTGTATGATATTAATTATATGTGGATCTAAAATATGATGCAAAGGAACCTACCTTTGAGACAGAAACAGAATCGCGGACGTAAAGAACAGACTGGTAATTGTCAAAGGGTAGGGGGTTGGAGGAAAGATGGAGCAGAAGGTTGGGATTTAGCAGATATAAGTTTTTTTATATAGAATGGATAAATAACAAGGTCCTATTGTATAGCACAGAGAACTATATTCAGTATCCTGTGATAAACCATAATGGAAAAGAATATTTTTAAAAGGATATATATATACACACACACACACACACATATACATATATATATAATGCATGCATTGCATGCATGCTCAGTCACTTCAGCAGTGTCTGACTCTTTGCAACCCCATGGACTGTAGCCCGCCAGGCTCCTCTGTCCATGGGATTCTCCAGGCAAGGATACTGGAGTGCTCTCCTCCAGGGGATCTTCCTGACTCAGGAATCGAACCCACATCTCCTACATTGGCAGATGGATTCTTTAGCACTGAGCTACCAGGGAAGCCCTTATATATAACTGAATCACTTTACTGTACAGCAGAAATTAGCACATTATAAATCAACTATAAGTCAATAAAAATATCAATAAGAAAATAATTTAAAATTCTGTCAAAATTACTTATTTGCCTATTAGACTTAAAACTCCACCAGTAACAACAAACTGTTAAAAAACCTCAACCAATGTTTGATCCATCATTTCCTTCCCAGCATTTAATATAAGCAGTAAGTGATTCAATGAATCTTGAAAGCCACAGACAATCCCACAATAACCACGCTCTGGACCAGAGGCCTAAAACCCGGCCCAGACCAACACCCATGGAAACTCATGACTCACCAGAATACAGTCCATCTGCTTTATGGAAACTAACTGCTTCTGTTCCGGCCCACTTGATATGTAAGTCGACAACTGGAAAGGAAAATGTGAGTTCGTCAGTATGGCAAGATACTTCTGAACCAAAAGGAAAACTCCAGGATAAGAGTGAGAGGAGATAAAATAAGCTATATATTCATAGTAGAGTCAAATTTTATGCACTGTAATACAAATGTTTCACAGGGGAGGGAGTTGGGGCAGGTGGAGAAAACGTAGCTTTCTTTAATTTCTATAGTGATCTCCTATTGCCTTCAAGCCCCTAGTCCTGCTGATTCAGTGGAATAAATTTGTTAATAAAAGGAATGTTTTAAGAAATTATTAAAACCTCAGTCTCTTGCAATCTAAAGCAAATGCACTTGTAATTAGTCCAAAGTTTGAACACTCTATTAGACCATTTCATTTTTCTCAAGCAGTCTTCCTCCTCCTCTGTCCCAGCATAACATCCGGACATCACGGTGCTCAGGGACCTCTGGTCACAAGGCTTTCCTCTGAATCACCAGGGAATGATGTTGATGATCATCAGAGCAAGGTAACTGCTCTGATCTGGCCCTGACTACTCTGAATTGTGTTGCATTCTACATTGGGGTGCTCCATATTCTTGCCTGGGAAATCCCAAGGGCAGAGGAGCCTGGAGGGCTACAGTCCAGGAGGGTCGCAAAAAGTCAGACACGACTGAGCACAGTACCACCACTACGTTGTGGCTAATCTTACACATCCTTTGGTTAAGTAATGGTTTTGTATTGGGTTTCTATTCTGATGCTAAGCACCGTAGTTAGCATTCGATTCTGCAGATTTAAGGACACAGTCCCCAGCAAGACTACCTTCAGTGCAGGTGCCAGTCACAAGTTCAGGGATCCCCAGGACACCACAAGTCTGACCAGCTGGCTCAAATTCTGGGAGTTCCCAAGATCTCCACTCAGGTTTGATCATTTGCTAGAATGACTAACAGAACTCAGGAAAGTGCTATACTTACAAGTACAGTTTTATTATAAAGGATACAAATCTGGACTGGCTAGATGAAGAGACACTTAAGATGAGGTCTGGAAGGGTCCCAAATGCAGAGCATCTGCGTCTTCTCTCCATGGAAACCAGAGTGTGCCATCCTCCTGCAAGTCAGTGTGTTCATCAATCAGTAAGTTCCACCAAGCTTCAAACTACACTTATCAAACTCATCTTTAAATTCTGTCCTCCCTTCTCTGCCTGCAACATCCACAACCACACACTTTGAAACTGTAATAAAACACTAGGTTAGAAGAGAAAAGGGCTTGAAGCATATAGACAATTTTCCTCCCCAAATTGTCTAATTTTGATAAAATTGGGAGATGTAATTCATGCTGTGATTCATGGGGTCTCAAAGAGTCAGACACGACTGAGCAACTGAACTGAATTGAACTGAATTCATTTACATATTAGGAAATTCATTTTACAAAAAGGACCCTTGAATATATCAAGTACTGGATACCTCTGTTGAGGAGAATGATGAGACTTTTTTATATTCCATATAAAGCATGTTTCACTTTCTTGTGTTTTTGTGTTTAAAACGTTTTTTTTTTTTTTAATTTTATTTTTACTTTATTTTACTTTACAATACCGTATTGGTTTTGCCATACACTGACATGAATCCACCACGGGTGTATATGAGCTCCCAATCCTGAATCCCCCTCCTACCTCCCACCCCATATCCTCTCTCTGGATCATCCCCGTGTACCAGGCCCCAGCATCCTATATCCTGTATCGAACATAGACTGGTGCTTCGTTCTTACATGATAGTATACACGTTTACAAATAGAAAAATTAGTCAGTCAAAATACATTCTTCCTTTTGTTTTCGAACCAGGATGTAGTTTCACGAGGGACATAAGTGGGATAATGAGAAAGGAAAAGGATGCCATCTAGTTGCCCCAGATCAGTGCCTCTGAGACATGAGACCCAGGTCACTCTTGCATCTATAGGTTAATTCAGGGGGAACCCAAGTCAGATGTTGATGCCCTCTGGATTCTGATGGATTGTTGGTAGTATCAGGATGCCTTCTTCCTTCTCTCCAGACTCACAGAGCTCCTATGGACCCCTCTCTCTGAATGTTTTCAGTCCTTCCAAGTTCCACTGCACAATTCCTCACTCAGTCATATTCATACAACCCCAGTTCATGTTCCAAGAATTCGTCTGTTGATTTGAGCATTTGGTTCCACAGCATACATTTTGCCATAGATGCTGTGTTATAAATGATGGTTAAATCTTCAAAACTGCCCACGAAAAGCTCTTTAAAGTTAATGTATTTGAAATATATACTACAAATAGTACCATATTAGCTATGCTTAACCAGCATGTATAATAACCATGTTTATAGAGAGGAAAACATATTTCATTTTGCAACTAGAGATGCCAGAATTGTACCTGGAGAGAGGAGAATTGAGAGCAAGAGGAAATTGGTCAGGGGGGAAACCTAGGACTTCGTCACTTTATGGACATCAGAAAAAGCCCTGACCTGGGCATCTGTTGCCCTTAATCTGCTCATCTTTTATCCAGAAATGATAGTTTGACTTTACTTTGGAGAATTACCCCTACCCTTCTCGGTGTATGTGGTTTGGGTGGTCTTACCTTCCCTATGACTCCAAGGTGGAGAATGCATGACCCAGGCAGTCCTGGCCACAATTAGTGGTTCAGCGATGGCCATGGTCTTTCTCTCCAGTTAGATCATGGACAACAGGAGGGCACATAGCATGACCTAAACACATTTGTATCTTCCAGGTGATGTAGCACAGAGTGGAGTACTAACAGCGCAGCCATGTCCAGGTAAGGAAGAGAAGGCCGCTGATCTGAGACCATGTGTCAGGCTTTTTACATAGCCTACTGAAGTGTTAACTTCCTGGCACAATAATTGTTGCCAATTAGTGTTTTACCAGAAACCTGTTATATTCTGGAAATAAAACTAAATAATCATATTAATTTTAAAATATTTGATTTAAGTTTTTTAATATGACTATGATAAGAAAAATGTGTAATTCTCCTTAACAATCTTATAGTGGTACACAGCTCACTTGCCATAAGTAACACTAACAATGTATGCTCTACCTCACTCACAGGTAAAAAAATCCTCTCTTGAGAGTTTTAAAGACTAAAAGGGATACATTTTGTGAATGAACTTTGCAAAGCACTATACAGATAGTATTATTATTATCATTACTGTTACTGTTGCCATCTCTTATCCATTCAAATCAATTAAGACATGAAAAACAGGTCAGGACTGGTTGAAACCATGTAAGCTACAAACTGCTCTATAATTTGAGATGAATGAATAAATTAAACCATCTCTCTCTCACACACACACATACACAAACTCACACAACACCTGCCAAAGAATCTTAAATATTATTATTTAAGGATGAGATGGTTGAATGGCATCACCGACTCGATAGACATGAGTTTGAGCAAACTTTGGGAGTTGGTGATGGACAGGGAAGCCTGGTGTGCTGCAGTCCCATGGGGTCTCAAAGAGTTGGACATGACTGAGTGACTGAACTGAACTGAATATAAATAAAATAAGTGCTAATTGTGTCCCTAAGGAAGTGATGAATTTTCTTATAACTCGGCAATAGAACTCCTTAATAATAGGAATTTGCATTCATGTTGTTGGTTAACAGCTTTGCCTTAACAAATGAAATTATTCATATCTATTCTAAACATCATTTTTTAGTAGTTGTTGTTTTTTGCTCAAATAATACATCTATTCTCTCAAATGGTTACCGGAGGATTTCTTTTAAAAACTGGCTATGATTAGCTTGGCCTTGAGTTTGTACGGCAGGCGCCTCAGAGACCATACAGAAACCTTGATTTCCCTGGTACAAGTCTGTTCCTCATTATCTCAAATATATCCTTACTTATAAACTACACCCACGTTCTTTCAAATATCATCCAGCCTGACACAGTATAATGATCTTTCCTATCTGAGGACACAGTAAGAGCAAGTGGCAGGAGAGGAAAAATGAATCAGTGACTTTTTGTCCCTGACTCTGCCCTGGGCATCCTGTCTCATTATCTGGGAGAAAGGGCAGAAGACTGCTTACCTCCCCATAGAGTACCTACCAACAGCTTAAAAAATTCAGCCAGTGGCCTGAGCCTTACTTTCAGTGAGTTCTCAAGAAAACATGCGGCACTGGAGCACCCGAAGAACCAGCACGGTTAAACCATGGATGCTTTCAAACCAAGCGTCTTGCTTTCATTTCCACTTGTTTAAAAAGTAAATCAGTGAATAAATAATAGAAAACTCCAGACAGAGCATTGTATAGCAAGGCATTTGTCAAAGAGCCAAAGAAATCTGGACATCATCAATTACACTGGAAAAGCATGTTGTAATGCAGGACTAGGGCAATGAGGCCAGTACAAAACTCCAGCAGGGAAAGTCAGCATGAAATTCCACTCGTAAATTCAGCAGCCACTCTGACTATAACCAGTCCTTCAGCTTTGAAATGAGAACCTCTTAGAAATCACTCTTCTTTTCATCTAGAGGCAACATGTGCTAAGTCTTTCAGTCATGTCCGACTCTTTGTGGTCCTATGGACCATAGTCTACCATGCTCCTCTGTCTAGGAGGCTTCTCCAGGCAAGAATACTGGAGTGGGCTGCCATTTCCTCCTCCAGGGGATCTTCCAGACCAATGGGTGGAATCCATATCGCTTATGTCTCTTACATTGGCAGACAGGTTCTTTTTATCACTAGGGACATCTGGGAAGCCCACCCAACTCTAATTCCAGATCTGCCCGATGTGGACCAAGAAACTTGAGCAGAGCATTCCAGCAAGTGCCAAGGACAGTTCCCTACACATGGTGCACATTTGTGGCTAAATTTACATCTACCTCTCTGTTCCTAAGATTTCTTATTTAGAAAATTGCCCCATTAACACAGTAAATAACATTCCCACGCTTACACTGTGTACCACTACATCATTCTTCCTGGTTTAAAAGCTATTTTCATATTCATATTCTCATGAAACATTCATATTAACTGTGGAACAAAGATGGAACAAGTATTATTATTATCATGTCACAGATGAGATAAAGCTCAGGTTCATTAACTAGCAGTCACACAGCTATTAATATTAAGTTATGTAGCTATTTAACTCTTCATAGAGTTGTTGGATAACTTCCAAGAGAATGCATCTAAAATTACCTGGTAGGTAGTAAAGACCCCAGAAGTAGTAGTTATATGGAGAGGTAGGGCATGGTAATTAAATCATAGGTTTTGAGTTTTGTATCTAGGTTCCATCACGTATCAGTGTTGTGTTCTAAACCTTCTTGAATTCATTTCCCTCACCTGTGAAACAGGAATAAGAATTGCTACCTCATTCAATTGTTGTGAAAACTAGATGAAAAACCATAGACAAAGCACATAACACATAACTCAGATTCTCCAATCATGCTATTACCTCTGAGGGGATAAATGTGAAAATAAAACAAGATAATTTACATGATGATAGAACAAAGTCATGACTGAAAACACTTTGAAGGAAAAATCCAAAGCAAAGAGAATGGATGAGAAAAAGAAGCAGACTGACTGAAAGTAAAAATCATTACTTCATTATAATGGGCTTCCCTTGTGGCTCAGCTGGTAAAGAATCTGCCTGCAATGCGGGAGACCTGAGTTCCATCCCTGGGTTAGGAAGATACCTAGAGAAGGGAAAGGCTACCCACTCCAGTATTCTAGCCTACAGAATTCCATGGACTTTACAGTCCTTGGAGTCACAAAGAGTTGGACACGAGGAGAAGGAAATGGCAACCCACTCCGGTACTCTTGCCTGGAAAATCCCATGGATGGAGAAGCCTGGTAGGCTACAGTCCATGGGGTCACAAAGAGTCGGACATGACTGAGTGACTTCACTTTCATTATAATAACTTGCTAATTATTTTTGCTATTGAAAGTCCATAGTATCATGAACCTAGCCCGCTTGAAATGAGATAATATAACGGGCTAACAGTTGAGCAGGACATGAGAGTGGAGAAAAAGAGTTGAGGAGACAGGAAACATACTTCAATTCTTAAAATGCCTTAGTCTTAGAATTATCTGAAGTTATTACAACTCTATATAAGGAAATTTAGCAAGAGGCAAATGGCTCAGACGGTAAAGCGTCTGTCTACAACGCGGGAGACCTGGGTTCGATCCCCAGGTCGGGAAGATCCCCTGGAGAAGGGAAAGGCAATCCACTCCAGTACTATTGCCTGGAGAATCCCATGGACAGAGGAGCCTGGTGGGCTACAGTCCATGGGGTCGCAAAGAGTCAGACACGACTGAGCGACTTCACTTCCACTTCAAAGACAACAATAGAGAAGTTAAAGACACAAGGTTACCAAAGTGTGAGGGAGCAATTTGAGAGGAGTTGGGAAGAAAACATTAACAATAAATTAAAGCCTTAAAGGAAAGAGATTTACAGAGCAGATTATGCTGATCGGTCAAAAACATGGTGTTATGTCCACCACCTCCTTTACTCTCATGATCACTATCATTTATTAAAAGTGAGTTGGACATCTTTTACTGTGCAGTTATCTTTGTAGAAAGGTCTTCTCACTCTCTCTTTCCAGGAGAAGGTCAGATCTGTCTCCTGGATTTCTGTACAAGAGATGCTGAGCAGCCTCTGCCTCCTCCTCAAACTTCAAAATGGCAGTTGAGGACTTTATCAGACTCCCTCCAGGGGGGCAAATGGTTTTGAGATGCCAGGATAATTTTTAAGAACCACAACTCCACTAGTAGCATTATCATGCTTATTTCTCTACAAGGCCTTTTTGGCACCTGGGAGAATTTTTCGTATTAATTTTCTAATGATGTATCTTGGAAAGAGACAGTAGTAGGCTTCCTCTTTTATACTGTTTCCTTCAAAAATGCCAGATAGTTTTGATGTATTAGCATTTCAATAAAACTAATCCTCTCTTTATAATAAATCATAACAATCTTGTAAAAGGCAGCATTGAGATATATATATATATATATATCATACATGCACATATATGTGTATATGTGTGTGTATTTGCATTATATTCATGTACTGTGTTTCTGGGGAAAAAATACAAGCCAAATATAGAAAATAAAACAGAATTAATTGGTTGGTTCCCTGACTAATGTGTGTGGGCTCAGGTGTGTCCAACTCTTTGTGACTGCATGGACTGTAGCCCTCCAGGCTCCTCTGTCCATGGAATTCTCTAGGCAAGAACACTGGAGTGGGTTGCCATTTCCTCCTCCAGGGGACCCAGAAATCAAACCCACATCTCCTGCATCTCCTGCATTGGCAGGCAGAGGTACAACATAGATATTAAGAGCATAGCACATCTCATGCCTGAAATTAAATTAAATGGCATCTGAGTTTTCAAAGTCAAGGCAAGGGGCCCATAAGGGTACTTGCCAAAGGAGGTCTGTGGACACTACCTGACTTGGGCAGTCAGTGCCATGACTTCAAGTTCTGCTAAAGGGGTCCCTGCAATAGCCCCCTAAAGAAGGAAGTGTCCTTAACAGTGACTGATTTACAAATTACCATGTCTATAATTTGTAAATCTTCCCACTTGATGGCAACTTGTTGGGCTAAGATAGATACTTCACCAAGATCAGCCAATGTTTAAAATGATTCGTAGCCTCTGTGAACTGAAGATGGAAATAGGTGTTCAGCAGAGGAATCAGAAGAGTAAACACAACAAAGCCGAGGTGTGTTAATGACAAACCATAATCCATGAATCATCCCACGTGGCTGGACAGAAAAATGGCGATTCTTTGAGTTTCTTGATTATCATGAGATTTGGCTGTTACTATGGTTTCTGGTCTTCCCCCAGAGCCTAGTAATTCCATTTCTCATGCATACAAGAGGCCAAATGGGTAAGATTTCTTATTTACATGTGAATCCTCTAACCACTTAGGCCTATTCCTTGGAAAGAGAAGAGCATAGTGAGCACAATAACTCTAAGAGTCTCCTTTTTTTCTCCCATGGAAACTTTTAATTAGAAAACCTTGACTCTCTCAACACTCAACTAATCCCACCACAATGACTCTCTGCCACTCCCGTGGGTGTTTACCTTGGACTGCCTTCTATTCATCTGTATGCCTTGTCTCCCAAATCGATTAAGAGTTTTTGAAGGAGAAAGAACTCTGTCTGGATCCAGTATAAAGTTGACCAGTCATTTTCAAAATGGTTTGGACTAAAGATTGCATTTCATCAACACTTCCTTCAGTGGGTAAGCAAACACCCTCTTCCTCCAGGGATAAAAATGATCCAAGCATGTTCTATTTCTTATCTTTTTGCTTTTTTAAAACTAATCTCTCCCAGCAAGCCTACATTCCCAAACCATTTGCACAATATATTCAGTATGTTTAAGGGATCAGAAAGCTTCCTAGTCCACTTAGGGGTATGTTGACTGAGACTTGTTCCTATATACTTCTAATATATATATTTTTAAATCTTATCCTTTTATCTTATGTCTTTGAAAATCTACATTTCTCATGTAGATCTTAAATATGACACATCATCACAGATACTATATTTGAGCATTTTGGTCAAAATTCTCCTTGTTTTTTACCCCCTGATTTGTATAACCCCAAATAACTGTGGAATCTGTCATACACTTGTTCCTGCATGAGGGATAAAAGCCAGGGAAAGCAAACCTCACAGTGACCCCACAGGAATTCAGGGCTCCCCAGAACTCAGCATTCACAAGCTCACTAAGTATATCTCATCTTGACTTCCACGTGAAAAACAGCAGATCCAGTTCACCATTATATTAATAAGTCAATTGTTTGTTCATAATACTCACAAAAACCAGGATGTGCCAAGTGCTTTCTAGTAACACTATTCCTCCATAAAGAGCACTGGCAGAAATAAAGCATTCAAAGCAGATAATACTAGGTTTATAAAATAAGTTCCAGGAAAGTACAGGCTAGAAGTGGGGCTGTATCTATTTTTTTCCCACTGTTTATTAAAATATCCTGTTTACAATCAATACTAAAAACAGATTGAGAAAAAGAATAGATACACGTATACGAATAACTGAATCACTTTGCTGTACACCTGAAACTAACACAGAACTATTAATTAATTATACACCAATAAAATTTTTTTTTAAGTTTTAATGCTGAAGATTAAGAAAGATTGAATCCTAATGAAAGGAAATGTAAGAATGTGTAGATACATGCTTTATGAGGTTGATTTTTATAGATTGTATAAAAGTTGTGACTTGAATTTAGAGGTGGGTACTTTGCACCATAAAATACTTTTCTGATCAATGTAACCCCACTTCTTGCTTCTGGTAAGTTAGGGGTCTGACTAGAGTCTTCTCTGAACTTAGAGTTTTTTGGGGTTTTTTTTGTTTGTTTGCAGAAAAGATATGAGTTTCTCTAGTCATTCTTACCTCATGCACAGTCACTAGCATTGTCCAAGAAAACACTGACATTTTATGGTGCTAAGTACCTTGGTCAGTATCCTCACTCCTCTCTTCAACTTTTTACTTTCTTTCCTAACCCCATTCTCCAAACTCCATCTCCATCTTCCCACTCAGCAAAATAATTCTACTTGCATCTTTTTCCCATAAGGATCTGTGTTTCTCTTATATTTGTATTCTCCTACTGCTTAAAGAATCAACTGCAGCTGCCCTTATCAAAAAACATAAGCCGCATGCTACACATCAAAATAGTTTAACACAGTGTCAGATTCTGACCTGCGTTTAGCTTTGGCTCTGTAAACTTACCCTCGATGCCAAATGTCACGTTTGACGTAGAAGCAATTGCTGTGCTGTTTAGATGTTCCTGACAGCATCTAAATCCATTACTTCATTGAGATATTTTGCTCAATGTCTTCTTCCTTCTATGGATGAATTAATTGTGCCCAACACTGGCCATCTTCACTCCAGAGCCCAGCCAGCTATGACAACCCGGTCAACAACTCTGGGATTGAGTCCCCCTCCCTCTTGATTTATGGAGGTTCAGGCAACCTGTACCAGCAAGAAAAGAAAGTTGCATTGAAGGGAAAGACAACCAGGGTAGATTTTACTCTTTTACTTACGGTAGCTTGAATCATGAGAAAGTGATGTTTTGTAAGTCAAACATGGTCAAACAATTTTGTGTGATTCAGTGCAATGCATAAAACAATGCATTCACAGTTTAACAAAGTCACAAACACTATCATACACCATGAGATTGAAAATGAAAGGGGTCTTAAAAGAACAATGCTTGCTGTTATACATTAAACACCCCAAGTATGGAAATGCTCTTTAAAAGTGTATATGCTTGAAGGCTTAACCTTCAATGCTTTTTATTTTTAAATACTGAACAAGAGTGACAGAACCCCTGCTCCTCGTCGGAGGAAGTGAAAGCACCACACCCAGACAAGCAAGATGGATGGAAAAACATGTGAATGAAGAACACTTTTCTTATTTTGCTCCAGGATCCAAAGGACTGATTCAAGAGGGTGCTTCATTGCGGTTGATAACTCATCCAAACATGAACCTCAGAGGGGGCACCACCCTCCCACAGGGTATGGGAGGAGACACTTGCCCAGAGAGACATGACTAATGCAAGGTCATCCAGGAGTCCGCAGGCTGAACAAGTCGTGAACCTCAACGCTACCAATGTCTGGCCTTTGCTTCACCAGGAGCTTCACTTCCTCTTTAAAAGACATGACCAAGGAATACAAAACCAAAGACCTTCATTGCCCCAGCCAACCCATTTAAGGAAGAAGCATAGAAACTCCTTTTAGCAGATCTAACTCCTTTGAGAAATCCAGACATTTGATGGGCAATAATACATCTTTCAATTTTTTCCTTCCAAGGTCATCTTCAACTTTATATTCCCCAGAGTTTTAAATGTAAGAGTCTCTCCTATAAAACAACATATGCCTGCAAGCATACACACTCAGTATCTGAGTTCTATGATAAGAATATAAGAATATAAGAATCAAAAATATAAGAATCAAGCAAAACTTAAAGCTCAAATATCTGTGGTGAATTAAGGGTATAGTTAAAAAGTCATTCCAATAAATGAAACTTTATTTAGACTATCCAGGGAAACTGCTACTATAAGGTTGTAATTATCATAGCACTGTACACTTTGGTCCCATTATTTTCAGACTTTTGCCCCAAAATATGGGTTTTAAAACAAAATGATATTCAGATTCCTTTAAAAAGAAATTCAGCTTAAATGATGGGCATGCTACACAGATATGTGTGCATATCTGGAAAACATATACACAAACTGGCTCCCAGAGCTGTGGCTCTATCCTAACAAACTTTTGAAATTATTTAAATAGCTTATTTCACATCCATTTAAAAAGAAAAACAAATGGGAACGTAGCGCAGCAATCTAACCAAATCTCTCACCTCTAAATAAATAGAACAAAAGGATAACATGCATAATTGAAACCCACAAGCTCCCAAATCTTATTTAAAGCACCACTTTTCATATTAATTTTTACCATACTTTGACCAGAACCCCTAAAAATTAGAACCATATGTTCAAATTCTTCTCCCTCTCCACTTTTCAAACTTTATTCCACTTAACAAATATTTATTGAGCACCTAGACGATGCACATCACAGGGCTAAATGCTGATGGAAACATAAAAATAAAAGAGGGAATCATCAGCTTCCAGGAAAATAATATCCCAAAGAGAGAAAAATCATGAGGCCATCAAGTCAGTTTCTCACCATGTGCTCCTAGGAACACACACTCCTTGATTTAACAGTTTTTATATGAAAAACCAGTTCCACAGCCAAATAGATCTGAGAACTGCAACACTGAGAAAGGTTAAATAATTTTTTGTAGCACCTTTCAGAAGCTTGACTGGGCACATATGAATTATGAAGCTGTAAGACAGGGAGTCTGTAGGACTTCCTGTGTAGCTTGATCATGGGACCAGTTTTATGTGCATCACCTTCCACCAGGAACATGTGGGGAGACACTGGGCTAAGTGATTCATGGCCAATGGTCTGTTCACTTCACTTGGGAAGTCTAGAGGACAAAGATCAGGTACAGTGTTTGGAGATCTCCTAGGGGAGAGTGAATCCTGAGCTGGACTCTGAGAGAACAGAATTTGGAAAAAATAAAAGAGGAAAGGAAAGGAAGGGAAGGAAAGACAGAGATTTCTTAGAAGAGAACACGTAAGTCCAACAAAGTCTAGAGCATGAATGAGCATGGCACATTTAGACGTCAATGGAGAGAATGGACTTCCTGGAGAGAAGGGCTCATGGGAAGGAATGAGGAATGGCAGCATAAGAATATAAAGGCTGAATGAATGAATTCTGTGTTAGCTAATTTTTCGAATTCTCCCAATAACCCTGAAAGATAGGCATTATTCCTGTGGTCATTTTACAGATCAGGAAACCGACTTAAGGAGAGTAAGAAACTTCCCTAAGGTCTCATAGCCAGTAAATCAGTCAATTCAGTTCAGTCGCTCAGTCATGTCCGACTCTTTGCGACCTCATGAATCGCAGCACTCCAGGCCTCCCTGCTCATCACCATCTTCCGGAGTTCACTCAG
>SJYT01017144.1:24723-62255 GCA_006410635.1 Cephalophus harveyi | reverse complement strand
GAAGAATTGATGCTTTTGAACTGTGGTGCTGGAGAAGACTCTTGAGAGTCCCTTGGACTGCAAGGAGATCCAACCAGTCCATTCTGAAGGAGATCAGCCCTGGGATTTCTTTGGAAGGAATGATGCTAAAGTTGAAACTCCAGTACTTTGGCCACCTCATGCGAAGAGTTGACTCATTGGAAAAGACTCTGATGCTGGGAGGGATTGGGGGCAGGAGAAGAAGGGGACAACCGAGGATGAGATGGCTGGATGGCATCACGGACTCGATGGACGTGAGTCTGAGTGAACTCTGGGAGTTGGTGATGAACAGGGAGGCCTGGCGTGCTGCGATTCATGGGGTCGCAAAGAGTCGGACACGACTGAGCGACTGACCTGAACTGAACTGATATAGTCATCAATCCATTCACCCATCCACCCACACTGAATAAAAGTTTTGAGTCGCAAGCCACTGTGCTAGGCACTGGGAAACAAAGGGCAAGCGAAACACACATGCTGAGGTTTCCATAAAGCTTTCCCCCCTCTATTTTTCACCAAGTCAAAAGAGGAAAAAAAAAAATACAGGAAAAAGCTAAATAATGTATTTAACTGCCAGAGGGAAAATAAGAGACACACTCAGGAGAGAAAGAAATGTCTTTCAAAGGTGATTAGAAAAGAAGGGTACTGCCAACACACACACACAAAAGTCTAAGGAAAGACATTCGAGAAAGCAGAGAGGTGTCTGGTAGTCCCTTAGCGGTGAGAAAAACCAAGGCCTCCAACCATTCTTATATGGCTGAGGGGAAAGAAAGGCGGCCTGGCTTGCTGGCAGACTCTCTGAGGAAGTCCAGCTGTTTGTTCTCTGGGACAGTAGAATGCCTGCCTCGGGAACAGAACTGAGCTGTGCCGACCAATTAATAAAACATGCACAGTTAGAGAATAAACACAAAGCTCGAGAACGCCTTGCTGTGTCCTTTGTGGTCAGGGCAGCACTGTTGCTCTTCTAAAAGAAAGCTATCATCTGAAGCTGCTGACCCATGTTCCTAAACTCTGCAGAAGTCCTCCATTTTGTACAACTCTTCTCAAAAGCCATCTGTCCTTCTTGTGGAGGCTTGATTTGAATTTCCTGATAGGATGTTTAATGATATTCCAAGAGATTCTTTATAGAAGACAGGGACCTGAAGAACAATTGCTTTTATGACATTCCACTTTTTTTTTTTTATCTAAAAGAAAGCTATCATCTGAAGCTGCTGACCCATGTTCCTAAACTCTGCAGAAGTCCTCCATTTTGTACAACTCTTCTCAAAAGCCATCTGTCCTTCTTGTGGAGGCTTGATTTGAATTTCCTGATAGGATGTTTAATGATATTCCAAGAGATTCTTTATAGAAGACAGGGACCTGAAGAACAATTGCTTTTATGACATTCCCTTTTTTTTTTTTTAATAAGCTTTGGCATGATCAGACTTTATTTTGGGGGGGCTCCAAAATCACTGCAGATGGTGACTACAGCCATGAAATTAAAAGATGCTTACTCCTTGGAAGGAAAGTTATGACCAGCCTAGATAGTATATTCAAAAGCAGAGACATTACTTTGCCGACTAAGGTCCATCTAGTCAAGGCTATGGTTTTTCCTGTGGTCATGTATGGATGTGAGAGTTGGACTGTGAAGAAGGCTGAGTGCTGAAGAATTGATGCTTTTGAACTGTGGTTTTGGAGAAGACTCTTGAGAGTCCCTTGGACTGCAAGGAGATCCAACCAGTCCATTCTGAAGGAGATCAACCCTGGGATTTCTTTGGAAGGAATGATGCTAAAGCTGAAACTCCAGTACTTTGGCCACCTGATGCGAAGAGTTGACTCATTGGAAAAGACTCTGATGCTGGGAGGGATTGGGGGCAGGAGGAGAAGGGGACGACAGAGGATGAGATGGCTGGATGGCATCACGGACTCAATGGACATGAGTCTGAGTGAACTCTGGGAGATGGTGATGAACAGGGAGGCCTGGCGTGCTGCGATTCATGGGGTCGCAAAGAGTCGGACACGACTGAGCGACTGAACTGAACTGAACTGATCCATGCACCTGCTGTATACTCCTATCCCTCCAAATCAACCTTCCAAGTTTCAAGCAAAGTCATTCCTTCTAATCTTCTCATTTTAACACTTAATTTAAAAGGAATGAAGGCCAACTGGATGGCTCTAAGAGAATTGTTTGTTCCAAAATTCTCATAGTGGGATTCTTAGTTGGTGAAAAGAACAACAGTGGATGGTGTCTAAGACTGAACATGTGGGATATTTCAGAATGTTCTTCTGGTATCTAGGTGTAGTGTTAAAGTGATGTGGATCTTTATCCTTAAGTCTTTAAGTAAGCCACCTGTCCATGAAAGAGGTCCCTGAAAACTCCTCCCAGAGAAAAGAAATAGTGGATATTTTGACTATTAAATGGTTGATTAACCCTAGGTATTCACTGAAGGATGGATGCTGAAGCTGAAGCTCCAATACTTTGGCCACCTGATTCAAAGAACTGATTCAATGAAAAAGACCCTGATGCTGGGAAAGTTTGAAGGCAAAGGGAGACGAGGGAAACAGGATGAGATGACTAGATAGCATCACCAGTTCAATGGGCATGAGTTTAAGTAAACTCCAGGAGATAGTGAAGGACAGAAGAGCCTAGAGTGCTAAAGTCCACAGGGTCACAGAGTCAGACATGACTTAACGACTGAACAACAATAAACTTTTTCTGTATTAATTAAGATCCATGTGAAAAGTAATTGATAATAAGAACTAGCATGTGCCTGTGTGTGCATTAGCTGCTCAGTTATGTCCGACTCTGTGACTCCCATGGACCAGAGCCCATCAGGCTTCTCTGTCCATGGGATTTTCTGGGCCAGAATACTGGAGTGGATTGCCTTTACCTTCTCCAGGAGATCTTCCTGACCCAAGGATCAAACCCATTTCTCCTGTGTTTCCTGCATTGCAGGCAGATTCTTTAACCCCATAGGGGAGTATGTGCCTATAGTAAGGGGCTAAATGAATTGAATTTTTCTCCTCCTTTCTTAATAGCTAGATTATTTAGTGTAGGTCACAAAATCCCCGTGGGAAAGTTAAACTACATTAGGTTCCCTTGGGACACATTTGGAAGGCATCCAAGGATTTAAAAATTGGGAAATTCAACCTAAAATCCCAACCCCCAAATTGGGAAATTCAACCTAGATTTCTGACTTAGATTTAAAAATCTAAAACCCTAGGCCAAGCATTCCCACAGGGGATCCTAATCAGCAAAGGACACATATTCCTAAATTGTCTGTCACCCCCATCACTCCCTGTGGTCTCCACCTGTAACACTTTTCTCGATCATGAGAATTTTCTGGTCTCTATAGTCATTTGAATTAAACCTCTTAGTCTATGGAGCTAAACTCCATTCCAGTGTTGACATTTTAAAACTCTACTGGGTATTTAAAAACATAATATGTATGACTTAGCAGAAGACATACAAATATTCACTAGTAACCCAGAAATGTAGTGGAGAAACAGGCCAGTATTATAAAAAAGTACAGAAAGGTGTCAGTGAAGCAGAGTTTGCCTAACAACTTAGTAACTCAGCCTAGAACCGCCCAAGACACATTTGTTCAACTTTAATGATAATGTTTGCCTTAAGATTTTCCTTTTAAAAAAATTTTCAGAGTTGGGGAGAATGTTTTATTTGACTACTACTCTGTTATAAAACTTAACATTCCTGAAATAAAACTGAATATATAGAAGGCACAGTGAAAGTTAAAGATTTATATTATGTGACTCTTTAACTAGTATGAACTGGAGGCAACCAGCTCTAGGCTCAATGGCTTTAAAATAAATACACTGGATGTAGAATGAGAGAAATGGGGCAAGTTAAGAGAATACAGTGTTCAGAGTCACAGGCAAAGTATGTCTGAGTCTCCAAAGACATTGAACCCACACCAAAAACCGCACCAAAACCCAAACTAATTCTGATTTGAGAGGGTAGTGCTTTCCCTACCCATTCCTCTCTTTCACCTTATTTTCTGCATATTAAGTTTCTGTTCCAATCTTTATTGAGAAATGTAGCAATCAACATACATTAGTATATAGTATATATACCATATAGTGTGTGTGTGCATGTGTATATACATATACTAGGGCTTCCCTGATAGCTCTGTTGGTAAATGATCTGCCTGCAATGCAAGAGACCCTAGTTCAATTCCTGTATCAAGAAGATCCGCTGGAGAAGAGATAGGCTACCCACACAAGTATTCTTGGGCTTCCTTTGTGGCTCAGCTGGTAAAGAACCTGCCTGCAATGCGGGAAACCTGGGTTCAATCCCTGGATTGGGAAGACCCCCTGGAGAAGGGAAAGGCTACCCACTCCAGTATTCTGGCCTGGAGAATTCCATGGACTGTATAGTCCATGGGGTTGCAAAGAGTAGGACATGACTGAGCAACTTTCACTTTCACATATGTATATGATTTTAAAATATATCTTTTTCTTATGCTACTGTGGCAGGCTCTGTAATCTAGCTATCCAATATTCATTCTCCCCACTCCTCCTTGTGAAAAGTACCTACGTTTTGTTTGGCATACCTTCCCCAGAAAAGATGACTTTTCATGAAAAGTATTTCTTAAGTTTCCAGCTTCCCTGTAGACAGGGGTGACCATGTCATGACTAGCAAGTTATGCAGGGAAGTCTGATGGGGACCTTCTGGGAAATGTTTTATTTTTTCACTTGGGGAAGATGTGGTTGGCACTGCATTCTAATTCTTCCGATTCTAGGCATCCACAGTTGCCTCTCAAACCACCTCAAACATAGCGGTAGAAAACAACCGTCACTTTATTTTGCTCTAAATTAATTCTGTGGGTCAGGAATTTATACAGAGCATGGTGTGGATGGCTTATCTTTCCTCCATGAAGTCAGGGTCTTTATCTGGGGATATTTCGAAGGGCCAGGGGCTGGAATCATCTGGAGGCTTCTTCACTTCTATCTCTACCATCTGGGCTGGGGTGACTCAAAGGCTGGGCTCAGTTGGTACTGTCAATCAAAGCACCTATAGTGAATTTTCTGTATAGCTTGGGCCTCTCACAGCATGGAATTTGAATTTGGAAAAGGAGAATTCCAAGACTGCCAAAAGGAACATCCAGATAGTAAGTGTTCCATGAGAACTAGACAGAAGCTACATGACATTCACGATATATCCTCAAAAGTTACATAATGCCACTTCTACCATACTCTACTGGTTGAAGCGGTCACAAACCCCCTCAAGGTTGGGGGAGGCGGGGAGCATAGAACCCCTGCTTGAATGAGAGACTCATCAAAAGACTTGAGGCTACATTTTAAAACCATTATACTCATCAATTTTCTCTTTTGAATAGAGGACTTTGTGCCTGGAACTGAAGCAGCTATCTTGCAATCCTGAGGGGAAAGACAAGAAAATCGGAGACACACACCCTTTGGAAATGTTGAGCTAACAATCCAATCAGTCCAGGAGATAGTGAAGGACAGAAGAGCCTAGAGTGCTAAAGTCCACAGGGTCACAGAGTCAGACATGACTTAACGACTGAACAACAATAAACTTTTTCTGTATTAATTAAGATCCATGTGAAAAGTAATTGATAATAAGAACTAGCATGTGCCTGTGTGTGCATTAGCTGCTCAGTTATGTCCGACTCTGTGACTCCCATGGACCAGAGCCCATCAGGCTTCTCTGTCCATGGGATTTTCTGGGCCAGAATACTGGAGTGGATTGCCTTTACCTTCTCCAGGAGATCTTCCTGACCCAAGGATCAAACCCATTTCTCCTGTGTTTCCTGCATTGCAGGCAGATTCTTTAACCCCATAGGGGAGTATGTGCCTATAGTAAGGGGCTAAATGAATTGAATTTTTCTCCTCCTTTCTTAATAGCTAGATTATTTAGTGTAGGTCACAAAATCCCCGTGGGAAAGTTAAACTACATTAGGTTCCCTTGGGACACATTTGGAAGGCATCCAAGAATTTAAAAATTGGGAAATTCAACCTAAAATCCCAACCCCCAAATTGGGAAATTCAACCTAGATTTCTGACTTAGATTTAAAAATCTAAAACCCTAGGCCAAGCATTCCCACAGGGGATCCTAATCAGCAAAGGACACATATTCCTAAATTGTCTGTCACCCCCATCACTCCCTGTGGTCTCCACCTGTAACACTTTTCTCGATCATGAGAATTTTCTGGTCTCTATAGTCATTTGAATTAAACCTCTTAGTCTATGGAGCTAAACTCCATTCCAGTGTTGACATTTTAAAACTCTACTGGGTATTTAAAAACATAATATGTATGACTTAGCAGAAGACATACAAATATTCACTAGTAACCCAGAAATGTAGTGGAGAAACAGGCCAGTATTATAAAAAAGTACAGAAAGGTGTCAGTGAAGCAGAGTTTGCCTAACAACTTAGTAACTCAGCCTAGAACCGCCCAAGACACATTTGTTCAACTTTAATGATAATGTTTGCCTTAAGATTTTCCTTTTAAAAAAATTTTCAGAGTTGGGGAGAATGTTTTATTTGACTACTACTCTGTTATAAAACTTAACATTCCTGAAATAAAACTGAATATATAGAAGGCACAGTGAAAGTTAAAGATTTATATTATGTGACTCTTTAACTAGTATGAACTGGAGGCAACCAGCTCTAGGCTCAATGGCTTTAAAATAAATACACTGGATGTAGAATGAGAGAAATGGGGCAAGTTAAGAGAATACAGTGTTCAGAGTCACAGGCAAAGTATGTCTGAGTCTCCAAAGACATTGAACCCACACCAAAAACCGCACCAAAACCCAAACTAATTCTGATTTGAGAGGGTAGTGCTTTCCCTACCCATTCCTCTCTTTCACCTTATTTTCTGCATATTAAGTTTCTGTTCCAATCTTTATTGAGAAATGTAGCAATCAACATACATTAGTATATAGTATATATACCATATAGTGTGTGTGTGCATGTGTATATACATATACTAGGGCTTCCCTGATAGCTCTGTTGGTAAATGATCTGCCTGCAATGCAAGAGACCCCAGTTCAATTCCTGTATCAAGAAGATCCGCTGGAGAAGAGATAGGCTACCCACACAAGTATTCTTGGGCTTCCTTTGTGGCTCAGCTGGTAAAGAACCTGCCTGCAATGCGGGAAACCTGGGTTCAATCCCTGGATTGGGAAGACCCCCTGGAGAAGGGAAAGGCTACCCACTCCAGTATTCTGGCCTGGAGAATTCCATGGACTGTATAGTCCATGGGGTTGCAAAGAGTAGGACATGACTGAGCAACTTTCACTTTCACATATGTATATGATTTTAAAATATATCTTTTTCTTATGCTACTGTGGCAGGCTCTGTAATCTAGCTATCCAATATTCATTCTCCCCACTCCTCCTTGTGAAAAGTACCTACGTTTTGTTTGGCATACCTTCCCCAGAAAAGATGACTTTTCATGAAAAGTATTTCTTAAGTTTCCAGCTTCCCTGTAGACAGGGGTGACCATGTCATGACTAGCAAGTTATGCAGGGAAGTCTGATGGGGACCTTCTGGGAAATGTTTTATTTTTTCACTTGGGGAAGATGTGGTTGGCACTGCATTCTAATTCTTCCGATTCTAGGCATCCACAGTTGCCTCTCAAACCACCTCAAACATAGCGGTAGAAAACAACCGTCACTTTATTTTGCTCTAAATTAATTCTGTGGGTCAGGAATTTATACAGAGCATGGTGTGGATGGCTTATCTTTCCTCCATGAAGTCAGGGTCTTTATCTGGGGATATTTCGAAGGGCCAGGGGCTGGAATCATCTGGAGGCTTCTTCACTTCTATCTCTGCCATCTGGGCTGGGGTGACTCAAAGGCTGGGCTCAGTTGGTACTGTCAATCAAAGCACCTATAGTGAATTTTCTGTATAGCTTGGGCCTCTCACAGCATGGAATTTGAATTTGGAAAAGGAGAATTCCAAGACTGCCAAAAGGAACATCCAGATAGTAAGTGTTCCATGAGAACTAGACAAAAGCTACATGACATTCACGATATATCCTCAAAAGTTACATAATGCCACTTCTACCATACTCTACTGGTTGAAGCGGTCACAAACCCCCTCAAGGTTGGGGGAGGCGGGGAGCATAGAACCCCTGCTTGAATGAGAGACTCATCAAAAGACTTGAGGCTACATTTTAAAACCATTATACTCATCAATTTTCTCTTTTGAATAGAGGACTTTGTGCCTGGAACTGAAGCAGCTATCTTGCAATCCTGAGGGGAAAGACAAGAAAATCGGAGACACACACCCTTTGGAAATGTTGAGCTAACAATCCAATCAGAAAACTGTTACCTCCAGCCTTTTGATAATGTAAGAAAAATTCAGTTCAGTTCAGTGCTCAGTCGTGTCCGACTCTTTGCGACCCCATGAATGGCAGCACTCCAGGCCTCCCTGTCCATCACCAACTCCCGGAGTTCACTCAAACTCACGTCCATCGAGTCGGTGATGCCATCCAGCCATCTCATCCTCTGTCGTCCTCTTCTCCTCCTACCCCCAATCCCTCCCAGCATCAGAGTCTTTTCCAATGAGTCAACTTTTCTCATGAGGTGGCCAAAGTATTGGAGTTTCAGCTTTAGCATCATTCCTTCCAAAGAAATCCCAGGGCTGATCTCCTTCACAATGGATTGGTTGGATCTCCTTGCAGTCCAAGGGACTCTCAAGAGTCTTATCCAACACCTCAGTTCAAAAGCATCAATTCTTTAACTCCTATTTGTTTAAGCCATTTTTAGATTTTTATGTTACTTGCAGGCAAGAGCCTTTCTAATCAATACACTATCTCCCAGAGATAGACTCAGAATGGTATTAATAGATCTGGATTTAGAGCAAGCATGGGTATAGAGTTAAGAAAGCTATATGGAGGTGTTTTGGTCTTTGATTATTATTTTCAAGTTTTCATCTGTTCTGGCTAAGCCTCAGAGAATTTCAGAGTGAAGCATATTTGTAACTAGTTGACATAAATTTTTACAGTCTTCATCCCCACAATTTGAATAGGTGATTTACACTGTTATTCCCATTCAGGGTCAACCCTCCACAGTGTCGGAAATGGAGATGTTAATCTCTTCCAGAAATTATATCCACAGAAAACAAAGCCTGTTAGAGAGGCATCAGAGATTCTGAAAGAATGAAGAAAAGTCAAGCACCCTTCCAAATGGAAACTCGAGAAAAGGCATCTTTTCCCTACAGTGGGGCTCATCTCTGCTCTGTTGTCTAGATAAGGAAACAAGAATAGAGAGTCCCCTACACACCCAGTCCCTCTAAGAAATACGTCCTGAGTTCACCAATCTGAGTTTGCAGTAGCCTCGTCTTAACGTCGGGGTTGAGAACCTTGCTTCTGACAATGCATGCTCATTTCATGTGGAAATAAAGTTCAGGAAACTAAATGAGTTTATCTTTCAGACAGCAGCTGTCCCAGGACCAGGCTCCCAGCACTAGATTCTAAGCCTAGATAGACTCACGTCAACAGTTGCTCTAGGGGTTAATGAAGCTCTAATACATGCCATCTGCCTTTGAGACACACCTAAGGTTTTGAGCTTGGTGGTCACAACAATAGAAAATGCAGGAACTGTCCTCAGAGAAGCTTCTGCTTCCCATCAGATCCTGCAATTCATGATCCCCACAGACATGTCAGTGTGTGCTCAGACCTCACACCACACCATCCTCCTGGGGGGAGTTTCCCACACTGAATCAGTGAAAGCACTGCTTGCAGGTTGTGCCACATCCACAGAGAGGCTCAGCCTTGAGCACGTGGACTCTGTCCCAGCAGCCCTCCTTCCCAGCATGCAGCAGGACTGGCAGCTGGCCTGTGAGAGACCCCTGGAACTGATCCACCTGGAAAGTCTTCCTTCCCAGACTCACAACAAGCTACTCCATCCTAGCATCCCTTATCAGCCCAAAGGCTAGAGCTGGGATCTTGTATCCCCTGGGCTCACTGCAGGCCCTAAAAGACCTTCAAAATTCCTCGGCTCAGGCTCCTAAACCCCCCCTCTAACCAACAATTCTGTGTAATTCTTTGGATTCTGTAACCCTAGGCCTGGTGTCCTGGGCATTCTAACAAAATAGTATGACCCTAATATAAGGCAGAGTCTTATTTTTGAAAATAAATAAGGAAACACAATTGCAGTGCTTCCAAGTCTTCCAATTTTCTCAAATTTTCCATTTGGATGGTATGCGTTAAGCCCATCCTTAGTGACCCCAGCTAGTCATTATCATTACTAACAACAAAATATAGCAGATGTTTATTTGGATAATGAAGCTGACTCAGTAGTCTAGAGGGAACACTCTTACAGAGGAAGGAGCAGCAATCAGCACTGTGCATGTGATCAGCAATTGGCCCTGAATGGGGCAGAACTGAGATTCACTGGGGGAATTGTGCATGCCCCCATTTTAAGGTAATGCTGAGTGTGTGTGTCTGTGTGTGTTCATTTATGTGCATAGGTAAACACTTGTGATCTCCCTTAAAAGAAATGGACTCTCTTATCTTGTGAGGCATTCTGTTTTGCTGCTTTTCTAACAACACATAAATCTTTCTTATTCTAAGAAAGTCAAAGCATCTTACAGATGTTATTCAGCAGCCCATGTAAGAGCCTAGCAAAGTTTGCATGGGGAGGTATTATTACTTCCAGAATCAGTGTCCCGTTGCAGGCCGCCAAAGAGTTCTTGAATGATAACCAAAACAGCCTCACTACTTCAGAGTTCATGCTTAAATTAGACTTGAAGGGGAAAGTTCAAGGAAGGTGGTTTCTTCCTTTCTAATCTTGCCATCTGGTCTGAATTTGACTCCGGAGAGAAGCAGGCAGGCAGGTGACAGCTTAGAGCATGGCTGGTCTTTACAAATGCCACCTAACTCTCTTCTGCATAATTGGTACCTTAATTTGCATAGATATGCATAAATTATACATCCATCAGAATCTTTTCTGTGCCCATTTAGGATTAAAATAAATTTTCTATTTTTAAGGTGTCAATTCTAGGTGACTTTTTCTTTTTATAAAGTTGTGTTGCCTATGCCCTCTCTCAGATTTTTATCAGACATCTCTCTAATAAGGCTTCCCCATAGCAACTGCCCTGTTCATGGCAAAGTCATTCATTCAATAAATATGTGTTGCATACATGAATGAAGCCAAGATCTTGGCTATTGACCCCAGTTGTTGGTCCTGAGTCAACATCTGAAGGCTTTCTTGGGCTGGAAGGCATCTGAAAGCTTCGCAAGATGTGAGGAGCACAGCAAAGGTGGGGACTGCTCACCAAGTGGCCACAGGGAAGATGGCAACTGCGGTGACCCCACAGCACATCTGAGATCCCTGAGCCAGAGGAAGGGAGCCTGCTGTGAGGCTTCTCGTGCAATTCCTTTCAATGTGCTGGAGCATTTTGAGCTCATTGTCTGTGTGTCTGTCTCCTCCTTTAGGGCTGAGATGGAAGAGCTTGGGAGTGATAAGTGGGATCAAGACAAGGTTGGAGTTTGCCCACTGAGAGACAGGCCCCTCCTCCAGTTTTCAGGGGGTCTTGCTGACAGCCGCTCATGTCGATACTCTGCTCTTTTCTCTCATAACATTGCTTTCTCCTCAGCTTTCTGAAGGCTTCTGGAGAAAAGCAAATCTCCTCAGGCCCACTCTCCCACCTGAAAATGAGACTTTGTACTGTAAGGGAGCTCTTTCTTTCTCCTACGCCTTTGTTGGGCATTCTAGAGGATCCTGGCATGGAGCTCACGCAGACCTGTGCTTCCCTAACCTGAACATTTTGGAGAAGGTGAGCTCTGCCCTCAGAGAGTTAGATTAAATAGGTCTGGAGTGCCTTCCAAGAATCCAAACATAGATGTTTCAAAGCACCTCCAGGTGATATTGAAAGGCAGTAGAGCTGAGAACCCCTAACTCAGTCAGTTTGCCCAGGAAGGAAATTGGTTCAGAGAGATGTGATCTATGGGAAGCCATGCCCTGGAACCAGAACTCTTTCTTGTTTCAAAAGAGGTTCCTGGGCTTGCAGTTAAGAGAAATATGTGTGTATCTTTAAGGTGATGACATACTGGGTAAGGTGGAGAATGGAGTCTTTCTGAGGTCAAAAGCATAGTCTACCAAGCTTTCAGAGAAGCTGAAACTAGGCGCTACCAGAAAAGCCTGTTAAAAAGATGAATCCACTTTGTGACTCAGCACCCTGTTCAACAGCCATAACCCAGCGCTCCAACCGGGTCTTAGCTTCTCAGCTCAGGTTTCTGGTCATGTCCAGAGGTGGTATAGGGGAATAAGAAATGAACACTCCTTAATATTAATCTTTCAGGACTTCAAAGAGTTCTTTAGACACTTGACCAGAAGTCACGGGTCCTGAGTCCAAAAGTCATTGGGATTGAAATTTGGCCAAATAGCAGTTTGAAAAGAAGTTTGACCCTCCTTGAGGCATCTTCTGGGGTCCCTGGGTCATTTTGCAGCCAAAGAATATTAGAGCTTTCATCTAAGACCCTTGGAAATTCTCTCAAAGCTCAAGACATTTTTAGAATACAAGACTGCAATGGTCAAATGAGTCTCCCTGGTTCTCCCTAACTTTGTTTTCCTGAGACTGAAAGCTACCAAAAATATAGTTCCAAAGTCTATGCTACTAAAAAAGTACATTTTATCTAAAGGCAATTGGGGCATCATGACCGCACCATGCCTGGGCAAATGATGCCCACACCTAGACAAATGTGCAGGCTGTATTTACACTGCATGGCTTTCTTTATATTATGCAACATCTGGGTTTTATATGCTTCCCAAATAACTCCCACAAAACTACAATTGAGCACCTATTGTACACACAATGCTTTGAATGTGTTGTATCATCTCATCCACACAGACATCTCTTAAGGTAGGTGTCACCATCCTTTACAGATGATGAACCACCCCTGGCCCCTGCCCCCAGATCACTTCAAAAGCAGCCGTGCCAGGATTTAAACTCATATCTATCCAACTTCAAAGGATCTGACCTTTCCCTAATTATGCAATCTCTGCCCAATAAGGAAAAAAGCTAGGCAATTCTCCTCTGCTCTAGAATAACTGACCTAGCCTGGTGTTTGAAGATACAAGCTGATATTTTTTAAATCCTTATAATAACAATTCCATTTTGAGCCAGCTTGACCACACCATTCTCTATCTCTTTCCACGCTCTCAGCTATCTATCTCTGTCGCTCTCTCTTTCTAGCTTTCTATGTCCATAGCTTTTCCTTCAGTCTTCTCTTTCCCATTCTAAAATAGCTAGCCTTACTTTACTTCTTTTCCCTTAAAAAAGTATGGTTTGGGGAAGGAAAAGAAGCAAACACAAGAGGCACCAGGAAATATTTGAGGGCAAAGCATACGTTAACTGTCTTGACTGTGGTGATTGTCTCCTCCCACGTATAACAAAGCATCATATACTTAAAAAAAAAAAAAAAGTGTATTTCCACAACTCAAAATGTTTCTAAGCTAAAAACAAAACTTACTTTCCTTGCATACAGGGTTGCAAGGAAAATTTGCAAATATTATTTGTAAATATTAGCATTTCTAATGGGGCTTCCCCGACGGCTAGACAGTAAAGAATCCACCTGCAGCACAGAAGATCCAGGAGATACATTTTCAATCCCTGGGTCAGGAAGATCCGCTGGAAAAGGAAATGGCAACCCACTCCAGTATTTTTGTGTGGAGAATCCCATGGACAGAGGAGCCTGGCAGACTATAATCTACGGGGTCGAAAAGAGCCAGATACATCTAATTAGTTTTATACTTCAAAATTCTTAACCCTTAAAAACTTCAATTCCTTTTGAAAATTAAGAAGTAAGCTGTTTAAAGAAGCAAACTGTTATAACAACGTTCTTAGATTTGCAAACTTGTGAATACATTTCATAACCTTTAGAAGCATATACTCTCTCACGGTTCAGTTTTTCTTTTTTGGTAATAAGCTAAAAGAGAATAAACCTCTGTTTAAAAACTAATGTTTCTGTATTTTATTTTATTTGGAAATAATCTATATATTAAATAAATTTCCATTATTTACTCTAACTTTCAAAGAAAGAAAACACAAGCTGAGCCTCAAATCTTGACAGATCCCCCAGAAATAGGGGAAAGGCAGAGTGTATTTCCCGAATTCCCAAGAACTTTGAGGGCTGCCCTGGGACCACAGGCAGCTTTGCCAGTCAGCTTAAAGATGCGCATTTCCAGGAAGAGAATTCCTTAGTTAAAACCTGCTGTTTTGAATTTCCACAGCTAGGGCTTTTCCTAACTTTCTACAGCAGATGGGTTTCAAGAATTCATCTTGTAGTGGCTTTTGACGTACATTGACATGAATCAGCCATGGGCGTACATGCGTTCCCCATCCTGAACCCCCGTCCCACCTCCCTCCCCATCCCATCCCTCAGGGTCGTCCCAGTACACCAGCTTTGAGTGCCCTGTTTCATGCATCAAACTTGGACTGGTGATCTATTTCACATATGGTAATATACATGTTTCAATGCTATATAATACTGTAAATAATTAGCCTCCAAGTAAAATAAATAAATTAATAATTAAAAAAAAAGAATTCATCTTGCGAGGCCTGGAAGCTGGGAGCAGACTTGTCTGCTTAAGATGGATCAGACCGGTTTTGTTTGTTTGGTTTTGAGTCTTTTTTGGTTGTTTTTTGATTCTGAGGGATACAAAGCCACAGTGAAACATTTAGTTGTCTTCCAAATAACGTTCTTGCTACAGATTTAAAACATTTGCACGGTAATCATATGCCTTCAGTGTCAGAGAGGGAGTCATTGAACTTCTCATGAAGATATTTCTACACTTATTACCAGTCCATATGCCCACAGGCCCCAGGAATGATTTGTTTTCTCCTGATTTTCTTCCAAACAATTCAAAATTTTATATACCAGCAGAGAGCTTTGAATGGGGTAAGACATCCTCCACAACTGTGTTGAATAAATAAGAGAATGCAAGTCGGGTGATTCTAAAGTTGAGAACATAGGACCCTCTGGGTAATGGACACTGACCCGTGTCAACTGAAAAAAGTGCATGACCTAAAGGCTGAGGCTTATGTTTTATTCAGCAAACTTGCTGAGGACTTAAACCCAGAAGATAGCCTTTCAGACAGCTCTGAGGAACTGACTGAAGAGATAAGGGAGAAGCCAGGATATACAGGGGTTTTTACAACAAAGACCAGGTAGTTAGAACGTAAAAAGATTACCAGTAATTAAAGAAAAACTGACATCTCAGGTTACGAATTTAGCTCTTTCCTATGTGTGGTGGTTTTAGTCGCTAAGTCGTGTCCAGTTCTTGTGAACCCATGGACTGTAGCCCGCCAGGCTCCTCTGTCCATGGAATTCTCCAGGCAAGAATACTGGAGTGGGTTGCCATTTCCTTCTCCAGGGGATCTTCCCGACCCACGAATCAAACCCGATTCTCCTGCATTGCAGGCAGATGATTTACTGACTGAGCTATGAGGGAAGCCCATGATGCAAGAGTCTGAGCTCATTAGAATCATTCCTTTAACATGGACCTTAAATCTTTAGGGCCAATAGCCTGCTTTTCTCAGGGTGCACATTCAGTTGCTGCTGTTGTTGTTGTTCGGTCGCTAAGTCCTGTCCAGCTCTTTGTGACCCCATGGACTCCAGCACGTCAGGCCCCTCTGTCCTTCACTACCTCTCCGAGGTTGATCAAATTCACGTCCATTGAGTCAGTGATGTTATTTAACCATCTTATCCCCTGCTGCCCCCTTCTCCTTTTGCCTTCAGTCTTTACCAGCATCAAGGTCTTTTCCAAAGAGTCAACTGTTCGCATCAGATGGCCAAACTGTTGGAGCCTCAGAATCAGCACATTCAGGGGCAGCTGCAAAGCCTGATGCCTTGATGGCTGCAACATCCTTTGTTAACTGCTAGAGCAGGTATTTTTCATCCACACCTATTGAAGGCCCTAAAGCTTGTTGCACTCAGCACCTTCCAGGCAGAAACTCAGTAAACATTCACCACAATCCTATAAAGTAATAGAATACTTATTACAAATGAGAAAGCTCATGCAGAATGGTCTTAAGCAATGTGCCCTGGTTCTCACAGTTGGCAAGAAGCAGGAGCCAACCCATGCAGTCATTCCTACTCAGCCCATCACTTGCTTCCACCCCAAAGCCATGAGTAGCTGAACCCATCAGGAATGAGATTTTGGTTTTCAGCTTGCTATCAATTAACTGCACTGCAGACTCAGCAAGAGATTCTCAGAGAAAAGTGCTACCACCCCAGAGCAATATGAGTCCTGGCAACTCTGGGATGATTTCTGAGTAGTGAAGACTCTCAGCACCGTGCTGGTTTCACTCGACCACAACAGCGCCAAGCAGATCAGAGGAGGTGGTGACAGATGTGAAACCCAGGGCTTTCTGCTTCACCCCAAACTCTCCTGAAAGACAGATATGTGCTAATCAGCTCCCAGCCTCTCAAGACTTCCTGTTTCCCTTGGTGCCTCTGACATCTGCTGGATTAAGTTTATGGTTCACTGAAAAAAAAAAAAAACTAAAGAATTAAGGGTGAGACCACCACAGTGCTCTTTTTTCTCACAATCTAAGGTAATTCCTAGATAAGGCTCTTCCACAGCCTGTTTACAGGGATCCATGCTAAGGAGACTCTCCCTGTGAGTTGGGAGAAGTCTCAAGAGAATATCATAAACCATTAGTTAAAATAAAAAAATTGTGACCAAAATAATCACATGTCCACCAGCAGTCACTAACCTCTGTACTTTTTACCATACCCCATATTCCATTCATCTCCAGGATAAATGATTCACTTGTTAATGTGCACTGAAACCCAAACTGAGGTGAAATAAGATGATTTAGCACCTTCTTTCCTTATGTTTATAAGAGCTACTTTTATGATTAAATTCAAACATTTAATTACAAACAAGATATTAAAAAATTACAGTGAAGAGATGTGAAACAGTTCTTGGTGAAATTTCTTTTGGGAACCATAATCCTTCGTCTTTTGAAATGTATTCTTTGCTGTACGATTTCTGGTCTTTTAGGGCCAAATTAGGCATTTATTCTGACTAAAACTCTTCTCAGTTATGTTAATAGGAATCACTACATAAAATAGAAAACTGTATTGAATATCAATATCAGCATTGGAATTTATAAAATGTGAAAAAGAAAACATGTCTATATGGCAGAAGGCGAAGGTTCTATCCTTGGGTCAGGAAGATTCCCTGGAGAAGGAAATAGCAACTCACTCCAGTGTTCTTGCCTGGGAAATTCCACAGACAGAGAAACCTGGTGGGCTACAGTCCATGGGGTCACAAAAGAGTTGGACATGACTTAGGGATGAAAAAATAAGCAACAAAATGGCTGGTATTATACTTCTTTTTTTTTCCTTCTAATTTTACTGAAATAATTGACATATAGCACTGTATGAGTTAAAGACACAGAACATAATGATTTAACTTAGGTATTATAATAAATGTTACTGCCTTTTTGCTCATTTCCATGGCATTATGAGGGGCTTCGCAGGTGACTCAGTGGTAAAGAACCTGCCTTTCAATGCAGGAGACACAGAAAACATGGGCTTGATCCCTGGGTCGGGAAGATCCCCTGGAGTAGGAAATGGCAACTCACTCCAGTATTCTTGCCTGGAAAATTCCATGGACAACTGAGCCACTGAGCAGAGCAGGACACGGCCTGTAAGAACCTGCCTTTCAATGCAGGAGACACAGAAAACATGGGCTTGATCCCTGGGTCGGGAAGATCCCCTGGAGTAGGAAATGGCAACTCACTCCAGTATTCTTGCCTGGAAAATTCCATGGACAACTGAGCCACTGAGCAGAGCAGGACACGGCCTGGCACTATTACAGCCCTAGGTGAGCCTCGTAAGGGCAAAGACACGCCTTCCCAATATCCAGGAGGAATTAATGGCGGAAAACTCAAAGAACAAGGAAGCAGGTGGTCTTCTCCACCTCCCCACTTTCCCTTTGATTATAAAAATCTAGCCCACCAAGTTCTTGGGGCAGTACTCCCTTGCCTGCTCCCGTGGGTCTCTCACAAGGGTCCTGTACAACTAAACCCTCTCCTTACCTGTCTCTCTGCCTCTTACTGAATTCTTTCTGTGCTGAGACAGAAGAACCTATGCTCCGCTAAGTCCCAAAACTCATTCTGTGCTTTTGTTTTTACCTTTATCCACTTCCCCCTTTCACCATCTCTTACCTCTGGTAACCACAAATCTGATCTCTTTATCTACGAGTTTGTCTGTTTATTTGTTTTTGAAGCATAATTGTCATAAAACACTGATAGAGAACGTAGTGATTCAATATTTCTATACATTTCAAAATACTCAGTATGCTAACTCTAGTTACCTATGTTACCATACAAAGGTATCACCTTATTATTCACGACATTCCCTTTTGTAATTGAAAGTTTTACCTCTGGATCTCCCTCACTTATTTCTCTCATCCTCCTCTCCTGTGACCACCTGTTTGTTATCTGTATCTTTGTTTCTGTTTTGTTATATCTGTTCATTTGTTGTGTTTTTTAGATTCCACATATAAATGAAATCATGTGGTATTTGTCTTTCTCTGTCTGACATTTCATTTGTATAATACCCTGTAGTTTCATCCATGTTGTAACAAATGGCAAAATTTCATTATATTTTATGCTGAGTAGTATTCCATTGTGTATATATCCCACATCTTCTCTATCCATTCATCTATCAATAGGCACTTAAGTTCCTTTTATAGCTTTCCTATTGTAAATAGTGCTGCAGGGGTACATGCATCTTTTTCTTTCTTTTTTTTTTTTAGAGAAGTATAGTTGATTTACAACATTAATTTCAGGTGTACAATATAGTGATTCATTATAGGTTACACTTCATTTAAACATCACAAAATAAAGGCTATATTTCTTGGTGCTGTACAATATATCCTTTTTACTTATTTAATTTACACATAGTAGTTTGATTTCTTAATCTCCTACTCCTATCTTGCCCCTCCTCCTTTCTTTCTCCACACTGGTAAACACTAGTTTGTTCTCTATATCTGCACCTGTTTTTGCTTTGTTATATTCATTCATTTTATTTTTTAGATTCCACATACAAATGATAACAGAGTATCTGCATTTCTCTGTCTGACATTTCACTAAGCATAATAACGTCTAAGTTTATCCAAGTAATATTTTGTAATTAGTGTTTTCGCTTTCTTCATATAAATGCTCAGGAGTAGAATTGCTGGATTATATGATAGTTCAGTTCAGTTCAGTCGATCAGTTGTGTCCGATGCTTTGCGACCCCATGAACCACAGGAGGACAGGCCTCCCTGTCCGTCACCAACACCTGGAGTTTACCCAAACTCATGTCCATTGTGTTGGTGATGCCATCCAACCATCTCATCCTCTGTTGTCCCCTTCACCTCCTGCCCTCGATCTTTTCTAGCATTGGGGTCTTTTCAAATGAGTCAGTTCTTCACATCAGGTGGCCAAAGTATTGGAGTTTCAGCTTTAGCATCAGTCCTTCCAATGAACACCCAGGACTAATCTTCTTTAGAATGGACTGGTTGGATATCCTTGCAGTCCAAGGGACTCTCAAGAGTTTTCTCCAACACCAGAGTTCAAAAGCATCATTCTTCGGCACTCAGCTTTCTTTATAGTCCAACTCTCACATCCATACGTGACCACTGGAAAAACCATAACCTTGACTAGATGGACCTTTGTTGGCAAAGTAATGTCTCTGCTTTTCAATATGCTATCTAGGTTGGTCATAACTTTCCTTCCAAGGAGTAAGTGTCTTTTAATTTCATGGTTGCAATCACCATCTGCAGTAATTTTGGAGCCCAGGAAAATAAATCAGCCACTGTTNACTTTATCTCCTGAAAAATCAGCTCCTGCATTTTCAACATTCTTTTGAATGTATCTTTATGGAATGTTTCAATTATTTAATTTTTTTGGATAATTTTTTTTTCTTCTATAATTTTACCTGTATATCAGATTAAAGCTATGAGAGCTGTCTCTTATACACATCTAGATGTGTATAAGAGACAGGATGGGACCAGATGCCATGATCTTCGTTTTCTGAATGTTGAGCTTTAAGCCAACTTTTTCGCTCTCCTCTTTCACTTTCATCAAGAGGCTTTTTAGCTTCTCTTCACTTTCTGCCATAAGGGTGGTGTCATCTGCATATCTGAGGTTATTGATATTTCTCCCGGCAATCTTGATTCCAGCTTGTGTTTCTTCCAGTCCAGCATTTCTCATGATGTACTCTGCATGTAAGTTAAATAAGCAGGGTGACAATATACAGCCTTGACGGACTCCTTTTCCTATTTGGAACCAGTCTGTTGTTCCATGTCCAGTTCTAACTGTTGCTTCCTGACCTGCATACAGATTTCTCAAGAGGCAGGTTAGGTGGTCTGGTATTCCCAACTCTTTCAGAATTTTCCACAGTTTATTGTGATCCACACAGTCAAAGGCTTTGGCATAGTCAATAAAACAGAAGTAGATGTTTTTCTGGAACTCTCTTGCTTTTTCCATGATCCAGTGGATGTTGTACCTACTCTTAAAGATAATATGTTATTGCAAGCCTTTAATCTTAATGACTTTCAAGTGTATTTCACACCTGAATATTTATTTCCTTAAATGTCAACCCAGCATTTAAGCTATTGCTCATGTAAGTCAAAAAGCAGTCTGTCTTGACTCTGGAAATGTTTCTCATATGGCTGTTTAAGTGTAGCAATTAGGATGTAAAGAGTTGAAAAATCAATTGAATGCTTTCAGAATATAATTGGGAGGACTTGATCGGAGATATCAGTCGACATGAACAGAAAAGGAAATCACTTCAATAAACATGACTGGTGCTTCCTCACATTTTGTATTTCGATACCAACAGGAAGCTAAAAAAATGTTGCTAGGATGTTAGTGTCAAATGTTTCAGCTTTTAATGATCACTGATTTTGAAATATATTTAGTTCAGTTCAAACAAGTAAGGATTAGTATCACAGTAAACTGTCACCTTTTATATAGTTCATGAGGATCTCAGGTATACTGGACTGGTTTGCTGTTCCCTCCTTCAGTGGATCACACTTTGTCAGAACTCTACACTATGACCCATCTGTCTTGGATGGCCCTGCATGGTATGGCTTATAGCTTCAATGACTTAAACAAGGCCCTTTGCCATGACAAGACTGTGATCTGTGAAGGGCAAGCTCAGGGAGATGGTAAGGAACAGGGGGTCGTGAAGAGTCGGACACAACTTGGTGACTGAACAACACACTGTCTCCAGTCGATGAATAAGCAAGTGTGCCTGGGTCTCTTACTCCACTGAGACAATTATACCCTTCCACAGGATCTGTGTCGTTAACTCTGAAATCTTCCAGTTGCCTCATTGTCATCCATGTGCTTGAGGTACAGATGATCCAGGTTTACTGTCAAAACATGATTGTAAAAATAGATGCAATCTTTTGAACTGTAAAATATATGAATATAAAATTTTGTATGAAGAAACTGAAATCCCCACCACATGTTGATTATAACTTCTCAGTTTGAACAAAATATATGTGCTAGAATGGAACATTTCAATTAAATTTTTGTTTTCTTTTCCAAAGGACTGTTAAGCTCTGTATGCTCAAATCTAAAATGTTGCTATCATGCAGTCTTATTAAATATACTCCATGACTCCCTATTAACTTTAATTGATTTTGAATTTTAAACTGATATTTTATTTTATATTTGCTATTATTATTATTATTTATTTTGGAGGGATACTTGAAAAACTAATCAAGTCTCAGAAAATCTCTACATTTAAAAAAAACTGTATGGCATACTATACATAAGAATGATCAATAAACTATAGATATCATAATCTATAAATAATTTTCAATGATCTTTTAATTAGATGACATTTTCCTCTAGGTCTATTTATTCTAGCCAGTACCTAAAGTCTACATTTATATTTAATGTTCTTTTCTCTTCCCACAAAGGACATCAACTCCAATGAAAATCATTAATGTAGGAATAGGAAACCAACCTCTTCTTCCCTATTTCCATAAAAAGAAGTCTTGCTTGATACTATTTCTTTATTCAAATAGGTTGACATAAAGCAAATTACTACTATACAGTTTTCCAGTGAGATATGTTTTCTTGCATATAATATGTAAAATATGAAGTTTTATTTCAGTAAAATTTAAGTTGAGCAATGAAAGGAAGATAGATATATTTTCTGGAAAAATAAATATATAAAAAAGCAGATACTGGAGGAAAGTTAATGCTTAGAAACAGAGAATAAAGGACAAGTTTCTCATCTGTTTTGCTTTTAACTTGAGACTACTCCAGAGTTACATCTGCCAGGAAGGCTAAAACTGCAACAGAAAGTCAGTCTTTTTCTTTTGAACAACCAGAAGACAGAGTTCAGAGAAAACACAGCTGCTAGAATCTGAATGTGAAAATGTCAGAAAGGACAGAGTTAGGGAAAGGAAGCTCAAAATTCTGTGTATAAATTTTGCCAAAGCATATGGCTGACTCCAGACGAACACTGGACTGACTTCAGCCTAGCTCAAGGTCAAAGAACTGATGTAAACTTTGGTGCCTCCCATATGTGAGAAGAAAGAGTTCGGTACCTGAATTAGTTGTCAAGCTAATTATCTGCTAAAATAAAACAGAAAATATTAGCGCGCTTAGAAAGAATATAACAGAGCCCAGATTCTCTGCATCATAATGATCAAAATGTCCAGGATGCAATTCAAAATTATGAAATATATTAAGAAACAGGAAAACATAACCAATGTTAAAGACAAAAACTTACCAGAAGAGGCAAAAATCTGCATAAGCTTAAAATCTAGATGGTGACATCAGAAGACAAGAATTTAAAGGCAACTATTTTAACTATTCATCACAAAATTCTCTCAAAGTCAGATTCTGAGATTGAGATGATTTGGAGGAAAAAAAAAACTTTTCCTAATCATATATTTGTATTTAAAGGGGAAAAAATTCCTGCATAATTTTGTTGCTCAGATCTCCTAGATGGCTTAAAATAAAGCTTAAGACTTGTCGATTTTCCCCCATCTTTGATTCCCAAGCAGAAACAGGAAGATTTCAAGATTTTGTTTTGTAGCATTATTTTTACATTCAGTTTCTTGAAACTTCAAAAAGTTTACACTTGAAGAAAAAATATTTTCCCCAAGGTCTTGTAGTGACTTATACAACTGGATCATGTAATGACAAATGCTTAAACAGACTAGTTTCTGCAGCCATTTTTCATCTTCAAAGCACTCAGCAAATCTGCTTGTTTTTTCTTCTATGTACTCATTCATTGTACCTTTCAGCTCAACACCCTGTGGAAAACTCATCTTTTCGTGATCTACAGCATTTCTGGCTTCCCTGGTGGCTCAGAGGTTAAAAGCGTCTGCCTCCAATGTAGGAGACCTGGGTTCGATCCCTGGGTCAGGAAGATCCCCTGGAGAAGGAAATCTATATTTAACAGGAGTTTTATGTCCCCTAAGTGTGGTATTCAGGCATTCTTTTCTTAAATGCACTCAGATAAACTAGATTTTATTTAATAATTGGAAGCCTTTCTGTATCTTCATCTACAAGCTTTAAATTTAATCTTTAAAGCTTTTGGCACAGAATCTCTTTACAAAGAAATGAGCTTTTAGAGTCTGCCCCTGTTTCTGAGCTGTGGTCCTCTTTCACTGTCTTCAAAGACATCAATGGAGGCAAGTCTTCCTGACCACATGTTAAGCTGAAACTATGCTCACATTTTTTTTTCTTTCTGATACTCCTTTTTCACTTACTCTTTCATTATTAAATAATTTTGTGTTTCAATTTGGACCACACAGGTAATCCAGAATAATCTCTCTACTATAGAGTCAGATAATTAGCAAACTTAATTCTGTTTTCACCCTTAGATTCTCTTTGCCATGTAACCTTCAGTTCAGTTCAGTTACTCAGTCGTGTCCGACTCTTTGCAACCCCATGAATCGCAGCATGCCAGGCCTCCCTGTCTATCACCAACTCCCAGAGTTCACTCAGAATCATGACCATTGAGTCAGTGATGCCATCCAGCCATCTCATCCTCTGTCGTCCCCTTCTCCTCCTGACCTAAATCCCTCCCAGCATCAGAGTCTTTTCCAATGAGTCAGCTCTTCACATGAGGTGGCCAAAGTACTGGAGTTTCAGCTTTAGCATCATTCCCTCCAAAGAAATCCCAGGGATGATCTCCTTCAGAATGGACTGGTTGGATCACCCTGCAGTACAAGGGACTCTCAAGAGTCTTCTGCAACACCACACTTCAAAACATCAATTCTTCAGTACTCTGCTTTCTTCACAGTTCAAATCTCACATCCATACATGACCACTGGAAAAACCATAGCCTTGACTAGATGGACCTTTGTTGGCAAAGTAATGTCTCTGCTTTTCAATACGCTGTTTAGTTTGGTCATAACTTTTCTTCCAAGGAGTAAGTGTCTTTTAATTTAATGGCTGCAGTCACTATCTGTGGTGATTTTGGAGCCCCCCCAAAAAAAGTGTGACACTGTTTCCACTGTTTCCCCATTTATTTGCCATGAAGTGATGAGACCAGATGCCATGATCTATGTTTTCTGAATATTGAGGTTCAAGCCAACTTTTTCTCTCTCCACTTTCACTTTCATCAAGAAGCTTTTTAGTTCTTCTTCACTTTCTGCCATAAGGGTGGTGTCATCTGCATATCTGAGGTTATTGATATTTCTCCTAAAGGCTGTGGCCCTAGTGTGATTAGATTGACTAGTTTTCTGTGAGTATGGTTTCAGTGTGTTTGCCCTCTGATGCCCTCTTGCCACACCTACCATCCTTCTTGGATTTCTCTTACCTTGGACGTGGGGTATCTCTTCACGTCTGCTCCAGGAAAGCACAGCTGCTGCTCCTTACCTTGGGCAAGACGTATCTCCTCACCATCGTCCCTCCTGACCTTGAACATGGAATAGCTCCTCTAGGCCCACTTGCATCCACACAGCTACTGCTCCTTGGATGTGGTGAAAAAATGTCTGAAGGTTCATACTTGCACAAACATTCAACAATTCTATGGACTTCCCATTTCTTGAGAAGTGCTGTGCTCAAAAAAGGAGTAAGAAACCAGCCAGAGAAGCATTGTTCTTGTCTCCATGGAGAGGCTCCAGGTGATACTAGTAGTCTCTGAAGATACAAGGATGAAGTCCAGAAAATACCGTTTAGGTAGCAACTTTTCTGTTTCCCATATCTCTTCTGTGTCCTCCATCTCAAACACTAGAAGCATTGGAAATACGGTAATTGATGTGGAGGAGGAAAGATAAGAAAAGGAGAAAGAGAATCATCCAACCAGATTTCCTCTCCCCCGTGGCAGCCTTCCTGCCTGCAGTAGTCATGTAACCTTACACACTCATAAACTCTGAGTATTGAATGTGGACATTTTAGGAGGGCCAGTCTTTGGATTCCCACAGGACGTATACTATATTTGGTGAAATAAAACTTCTGTAAATTTTGTCTTGTTGGAATTATAAGAGCATAGGGGAATTGCAACTGTATATATTTTACAGGATGTTGGAGTTTATTCCTATTTGAGCAGATATCATCTTGTGTGCTGTGCTAAGTCACTTCAGTCATATCTGACTCTCTGTGACTCTATGGACTGTAAACTGGCAGGCTCCTCTGTCCATAGAATTTTCAAGACAAAAGTACTGGAGTGAGTTGCCATTTCCTTATCCAGGGAATCTTCCCAACCTAGGAATTGAACCTATGTCTCTTATGTCTCCTGCATTGGCAGGCAGTTTCTTTACCACTAGTAAAGGGTAGGCCACTGAGGAAGCCTAAATATGGTCCTAAACTCACATAATATTAAAAACATAGATAAAGTCAAATAATTTGTTAAGAATGTGTGAATTATGAGAATATCTCTAAAGCTCATGTCAAACTTACAGATGACTATATATTTCTGTGTGTGTAAACTGTGAATAATCTATCTCTTTCACATGCTTTTTTCCAAAACTTCAAAAGTCATATATGTGTACATAGTCACACACACACACACACACACACACACACATACACACATATGTGCATGTGCACGAATATGTTTAAATTCATATGTATATGAATACTCATAATTGTTAAATATATTTTCAAATTTCCTTTTTTGCAGATTCAGTATTTACAAGTTTTCCTACTTGCTAAAATTTATTTGCAATCCTCAAATCAATACTTGCAGCACTTTCATGGTTCTTCAAGGACACATGCAGAGCAGAAAAAAGATTGAGTCACCTGACATGCCTGGCCTCAGATGAGGTTGAAAAGGGATACACTCAGCTTTCTTGTTTATTTGTGCTTTTTGATGTTGATTTTCCTATTTAAAATGGCATCTAATATAGTGCTAAAGAACACTCTAGCATTTCTAAGTGCAAAAAACTGTGATGTGCCTTATGGAGAAAACAAATATGTGCAGTCATAAGTTATAGTACTGTTGATAGTGAATTCAGTGTTAATGAATAAAATAATATACATTGATCCAGGTGTTATTAAATAAAAACACACACAAAACAAGGTGATGTACTAATCAATTGATGAAAATGTTGTGACCAATGGCTCAGAGGAACCTAATCTTGTATTTCCCCTAGGAACAATAGTTCATTGTTGCCTAATTAAGTATTCACACAGATTTCATAGGGTTTAACTACTATAAATATTGTAGATTAAACCTCTATTTCTCTCTTTCTGTTTATCTACACTTACACACACGCCCAAATGCAAGCTGAATGGGACACTTGATTTTCTAAGAAAAATATAGAACATTACTAATTACCAAGAATGTGAAAGAATTAAAGGGCTTGACAAATGAAGGATGACACCAGTGAGGTTATTGTTAAACACTTGTCTTCATATTTTCACACTAACAGAAGTTTGTGAGTAGATAGAGAAACATAGATTAGAAGAGCACATGGTAAAGTTTTATAAAACAGAATAAACCTTTCCAGTGCTGCTGCTGCTAAGTCGCTTCAGTCGTGTCTGACTCTGCAACCCCACAGTTGGCAGTCCACTGGGCTCCGCCATCCCTGGGATTCTCCAGGCAAGAACACTGGAGTGGGTTGCCATTTCCTTCTCCAATGCGTGAAAGTGAAGTCACTCAGTCGTGTCTGACTCAGCGACCCCACGGACTGCAGCCCACCAGGCTCCTCCATCCATGGGAGTTTCCAGGCAAGAGTACTGGAGTGGGATGCCATTGCCTTCTCCGAACCTTTCCAATACCTATATACTAAAAGAATATTTTCAACTTTTCCAATTTCAGTAAACAAAGTAACGTCTTTAAAAATCATTCATAACCATTGTCAATAATATAAATAATAAGACAAGCTTTTAAATGCCATGTTTCCTTTCAGTTTCAACAATGACTTAATGATACAAAAAATACATATATAGTGGAAGAAAGCACATATAAAACAAATAATAATATGTAATTAATCTGTAGTCTATTTTATTTGACCTCATAAATCAGAAATCAAATGCTAAGTATATTCAGAATTCTCATTTACACTTGAATCACATTCTCACAACTTGTGATCTAAAATATATTTTTAAAATGAAAATTGCCTTCACCACTTAAGGAAAAACACACATTAAATAAAATAAAGTTAATTTATCATTCTTAGAGGTTTCACAAGAAGTAAAAGTGTTAGATTAAAGAAAACTGAGAATATAAATTTTACTTATTTTTTTTTCTGCCTTTGGCAAATGTAGGTTTCAAATTCCATTTCAGAGTGAGTTTGATGATTATATTTGAGGGGAAAAAAAAGGTCCAGGAACCAATTAAAAACCCAGTTTGGGAACTTATTCCAGCCTAAGGAAATGAAGCAATTTAAAGTTAATTCTAGCTACTCCTCCTCTAAAAGTAGAACTCTTGTCTCCTAGGGAATGGGCTTATTGTTTGACATTTATTATATTTAATTTTTCCAAAGACTGGAGATTCACCAAAATTTCAGTAACTTACATTAAATATTCTTAGATTAAAAGAAATTATATTATATCCCAAACTGAAACACTCATCTCATATGCTGGCAAAGTAATGCTCAAAATTCTCCAAGCCAAGCTTCAGTAATATGTGAACCGTGAACTTCCAGATGTTCAAGCTGGTTTTAGAAAAGGCAGAGGAACCAGATATCAAATTGCAAACATCTGATGGATCATCAAAAAAGAAAGAGAGTTCCACAAAAACATCTATTTCTGCTTTATTGACTATGCCAAAGCCTTTGACTGTGCAGATCACAATTAACTGTGGAAAATTCTGAAAGAGATGGGAATACCAGACTGCCGGACCTGCCTCTTGAGAAACCTGTAAGCAGGTCAGGAAGAAAGGGTTAGAGCTGGACATGAAACAACAGGCTGGTTCCAAATACCTAAAGGAGTCCATCAAGGCTGTATATTGTCACCCTGCTTATTTAACTTATATGCAGAGTACATCATGAGAAATGCTGGGATGGAGGAAGCACAAGAAGGAATCAAGATTGCCAGGAGAAATATCAATAACCTCAGATATGCAGATGACACCACTCTTATGGCAGAAAGTTAAGAAGAACTAAAGAGCCTCTCAATGACAGTGAAAGAGGAGAGTGAAAAAGTTGGCTTAAAGCTCAACATTCAGAAAACTAAGATCATGGCATCCAGTCCCATCACTTCATGGCAAATAGATGGGGAAATAGTGGAAACAGTGGCTGACTTTATTTTTCTGGGCTCCAAAATCACTGCAGATGGTGATTGCAGCCATGAAAGATGCTTACTCCTTGGAAGGAAAGTTATGACCTAACTAGACAGCATATTAAAAAGCAGAGACATTACTTTGTCAAAAAAAGTCTGTCTAGTCAAGGCTATGGTTTTTCCACTGGTCACGTAGAGATGTGAGAGTTGGACTATAAGGAAAGCTGAGCACCGAAGAACTGATGTTTTTGAAGTGTGATGTTGGAGAAGACTCTTGAGAGGCCCTTGGACTGCAAGGAGATCCAACCAGTTCATTCTAAAGGAGATCAGTCCTGGGTGTTCACTGGAAGGAATGATGTTGAACTTAAAACTGCAATACCCTGGCCACCTGATGCAGAGAGCTGACTAATTTGAAAAGTCCCTGATGTTGGGAAAGATTGAGGGCAGGAGAAGAAGGGGATGACAAACGATGAAACGGTTGGATGACCACCGACTCAATGAACATGGGTTGGGTGGACTCTGGGAGTTGGTGATGGACAGGGAGGCCTGTCATGCTGCAGTTCATGGGATCACAAAGAGTCGCACACGACTGAGCTACTAAACTGAACTAAACTGAAACTGAAACATGTCTATACAACCATATGCTTATATACAAATATATGATTCTAATTTATCAAGTAAGCTAGTAATGGAAATATCACAGACCCTGATTCATTAAAGATGACCTATGAATTATCTTTTAAATAACAGACCAAAAAGGGAATGAGAGCATGTGGAATATACAGTCTTATTCACACAGAGCAAAATATAAATTCTCTGAGGTGAGAATGAGTGAATTCTGAATGAATGAAGGTGAGCTTTCCTAAAAATGGCATCAGTCCAGTTCAGTTCAGTCGCTCAGCTGTGTCTGACTCTTTGTGTCCCCATGAACAGCAACACATAGGCCTCCCTGTACATCACCAACTGCCGGAGTCTACCCAAACCCGTGTTCACTGAGTCAGTGTTGCCATCCAACCATCTCATCCTCTGTCATCCCCTTCTCCTCCTGCCCTCAATCTTTCCCACATCAGCAAAGCACAGCCGCTGCTCCTTACCTTGTAAGTGAGGTAGCTCAGCTGCCCCTGACCTTGGATGTGGGGTAGCTCACAGCCACCATTCCTGCGCCCCCGCAGCTGCTGCTGCATACTAGGTCATAATTTTTTGGCAGACCCATTGTTAGTACAATTGTCATAAATAAGAAGTGATATATTGAAATTATACCTAAAATAAACACTGTTCCTGAAAAAAAAAAAAAAGATTTGGAGTCCTGGAGGGGGAGGGGGATACAGTGATTATTTTAAATTTAAAATGCTCAGGTCTTAAGTAGAATAATGACCAACAACACAAGGTCAACAATGTTTGTTTTCTAACTCTGTTTGATCAACACAGTGTTATTGACCGTAGATCCTCTTTTGGCTGCTGAGAATCTCTAAAGTGGGTGATGGCATGCAATGGGAACATAATTCAGTGTCACACGATGATTACTGTGACAAAGCTATGCAAAAGAAACTAGTGTGGCACAAATGTAGTAGCATAGAAATTGATTTATAATTTTATATATGGCTTCCTGGAGAAAAGAACGTCTCTCATAGCTTAAAAAAAGAAGCAGTGTTCAACGTCCTCAAAAGCAGGAACAGATATTCCAGAGAATGAGGAAATAGGAGCAAGGAAACATGGGCGGGAGAGAAACTGTAGTTGTCAAATCTGTTTAAAAAAAAAAAATTGGTAGATATGATAAAGATGGACTCAGAAACATGGGAAATGTTAGAGATTGTTTTATACATCAGACTAGAGGCCTTACTTTCAACTTCTATCCCTCAATGGGATCATTAAGTGACAAGTTCATTACAAAATTTTTTAAAATGTCAATAATTTTGATATTTAACATGTTAAGCTGATTTTCCAAGTGAAGTTATAACATAAGGGAGAGCTGAAAATTGAAATTTTGTTAATACAGAGATGCAAATGATCACTGAAGCAATGATATCTATTTAAGTCTTTGAAAAAAAAATAAGAACAAGTTCATAGTTTGGGAGACTATAGGAAATGGTCATTATGTCTCATCTTGAGCAAGCAGGTAGTATTTGTAATTGGCAGAATTCATTAAAAGAAAGTGAAAATTAAAACATGAAAAAATGTTTTTCAAATGAACAGAAAACTAAAAAATTTTCAGCTTTCATAAAATTTTATATGAACATCTAAGTTAAGTGAAATCAATCATTTCATTTCTTATAAAACTAAACTATGTTAAGATTTCCGTCCATTTCATTATATAATTATGATAAAGGAAATATTCTGAATAAATGTAATATAAGTGATTTACATATATTGGAAAAGCAAGGAATCAGATACATCATCCAATTCTATTTTAATCCACTCTGTCCTCCTAAATTTTAGACAAGTAGTTAGAAATCACAGAGGTCATAGCAAAAAAGAAAAGAAAAAAGGGAACTGTGAGTAATCAAATCCCAATTTTTGGACAGAACAACTCCTAAAGATAATTAGTTCCAGTAGGCTGCACCCCTATTCCTTTATTGTCCTTAGCCATAACCTTGATTCTCCCAAATCATTAATATGCATGCAGTATTAAAAAAAAAATACACTGAATATACAACTCATTATATTATTAACTGATCATATCCATTATATTGTTTTGAATCATTCTTTGATAATTTGGAAAATAATTCATAATACATATCTATCTAAATAGCAAATTAATATTTCATTAAACATAATAAAATTATGAGAAAAATATTTTATGATCATATAGTTTGTGATACAAACATTGATGGTGTTATCTTACATCATTATTTTCTTCACTGTAGTTCTCTATATTTCTTTTACTTTTTTCATTTTAGATAACTTTTTCAGCATAGAATATTTTATTTAAAATACAACAGTGTATACATGTCAGTTCCAAACTCCCAATATATCCCTCCCTGCCACTCTTCCTCACTGGTAACCATAAGTTCATCCTCAAAGTCTGTGAGTCTGTTTCTGTTCCATAAATAAGTTCATTTATATCATGATTTAGATTCCACATATAAGTGATACCGTATGATATGTGTCTCTTTGTCTGATTTACTTCTCTTAATATGATAATCTCTGCTGCTGCTGCTGCTAAGTCACTTCAGTCTTGTCCAACTCTGTGTGACTCCATAGATGGCAGCCCACCAGGCTCTGCCGTCCCTGGGATTCTCCAGGTGAGAACACTGGAGTGGGTTGCCATTTCCTTCTCCAGTGCATGAAAGTGAAAAGTGAAAGTGAAGTCATTCAATCATGTCTGACTCCTAGAGACCCCATGGACTGCAGCCTACCAGGCTCCTCTGTCCATGGGATTTTCCAGGCAAGAGTCCTGGAGTGGGGTGCCATTGCCTTCTCCAATGATAGTCTCTAGATCCACCAATGTTGTAGCAAAAGGCATTTTTTTCATTCTTGTTAATAGCTGAGGAATACTCTATTATGTGTATGTACCATCTATTATTTATCCATTCATCCATAAATGGACATTTAATTTGCTGCCGTATCTTGGCTATTGCAAACAGTACTGCAATGAATATATGAGTACATACATCCTTTGAACCATGTTTTCCTTTGAACGCTGTATATATGCCCAAGTGTGGGATTTCTGGATCATATGGTAGCTCTGTTTTTAGTTTTTGAAGGCGCTTCCATAGTATTCTCCATAGTAGCTGTACCAATTTACATCCCCATCAGCAGTGTAGGGGGCTTCCCTTATCACCACACCTTCTCCAGAATTTATGATTTGCAGATTTTTTGATGATAGCCATTCTGACTGGTGTGAGGTGTTTTATCATTGTAGTTTTGATTTGGATTTCTCTAATCTTTAGTGATGTTGAGCGTCTTTTCATACATCTGTTGACCATCTGTAGGTCTTCTTTGGATAAATGTACTTTTAGGTCTTCTGCTCATTGTTTGATTTGGTTGTTTGCTTTCTTTAATTACCTCATTGGTTCTGTTTTAGTTTTGGTGTAAGAATAGACCTCTATAAGCCTTTTTTTGGGATCTTCCCAGGTGGCTTAGTGGTAATGAGTCCACCTGCAAGGCAAGAAACCTGAGTTTGATCCTTGGGTTGGAAGATCCCCAGAAGAAGGAAATGGCAACCCACTGCAGTATTCCTGCCTGGGAATTCCCACAGTCAGAGGGAAGGGCCTGGTGGGCAACAGTTCATGGAATCAGAGTCAGACACAATTTAGTAACTAAGGAGCAGTGAGACTTTTGTTTATTTGATTTACTTTGGGGACAGAGATAATGGCAATACAGATTATATCAACATACTAAAAAAAAAGACAATTCAGAAAGTGTACCATAAATTTAATGGCTTTGTGCATTTATTCTACCGTGTATGTAATTCATGTGTCCAGTAAAAGATCTCATCATTCTTATATGTAACATTAAATTATACAGTACACATTAAAATCAGTCATAATTATTACATAATATTTTTGAACAGAATTTGATGACATCTTACTTTTAACTAAAAACTTTTGTTCATAAGACTTCACATTGATACAAATGAATGATTGATTAAGCTAAAAGGCTTTAGGAAGTTACAAATAGCTAAAACATATAATACTTTCTGGGCTTCTCTGGTAGCTCAGCTGGTGAAGAATCCACCTGTAATACAGGAGACCCTGATTCCTGGGTTGGGAAGATCCCCTGGAGAAGGGATAGGCTACCCACTCCAGTATTCTTGGGCTTCTCTGGTGGTTCAGACGGTAAAAATTCTGCCATAATATGGGAGACCTGGTTGCGATCCCAGGATTGGGAAGATACCCTGAAGGAGGGCATGGTAACCCACTCCTGTATCCTTGCCTGGAGAATCCCCATGGACAGAGGAGCCTGGCAGGCTGCAGTTCATGAGGTTGCAAAGAGTCAGACATGACCAAGTAACTAAGCATAGCGTATAATACTTTCTATGTTCATAATGGTATTATATTCACTGTATTTATTTAATACTCACAATAACTCTTTGAGGCATATATCAATATCATTACCACACCATTTATAGACGGGAATACTGAAGCCCAATTGGGATATTTTTCCAAGGTCACAAAGTTCATAAGTGATAAGGACAGGATTTTAACCTAGGTACTCTACCCCAAAACTATTACTTTTAGCCCATACACAATATGGCAAACTCAATAGCAAGATGCTGTTTGTCCCAACCTTGGATGTCGAGAATCCAAACAAAAAAGATATGTGATTTATAATAGACTGATGAATATTACCAAATATAACATTTTTGAGACTTTTTAAAATCTATTAAGCACTTGTGTACTTCTGTTTTTTAACTTACAAATTTTCTTTTTACTAAGCTAATCTTTTGAATTGGAGATGCAGATGCAGATTTTTTTTTTTTTTACATTTTCTGTCTTAAGATTGGACTCCATAGTTCTATCATAACCTAACAACTCTCACACACTATTTGTAATGCAAAAAATGTTTTGACCTTGGAGAACTAGACCTGCAAATAATATTTAGTTATTTAGTAACTAATAACCATCTTTATGATGTCAAGTGTCAAGGGTGCACTTTCTGATCATGTGTAATAATATGCATCCTAATGTAGTGTTTTGTGAAATTANACTATTTGTAATGCAAAAAATGTTTTGACCTTGGAGAACTAGACCTGCAAATAATATTTAGTTATTTAGTAACTAATAACCATCTTTATGATGTCAAGTGTCAAGGGTGCACTTTCTGATCATGTGTAATAATATGCATCCTAATGTAGTGTTTTGTGAAATTATCTCCAATTTCAGATCCACATGATATCACAAAGCTTAAAAAAATTATTGGAGTGCATTTGATTTACAATGCTGTGGTAGTTTCAAGTATACAGCAAAATGAAACAGTTATATTGTTGCTTAGTCATTAAATAATGTCCAAATCTTTGATAGTCCATAGACTGTAGCCTGCCAGGCTCCTTTGACCATGGGATTTTCCAGGCAAGACTCTTGGAGTGAGTTTTCATTTCCTGCTCCAGGGACTCTTCCCAACTTAGGGATCGAACCCATGTTTCCTGCATTGGCAGGTGAATTCTTTACCACTGGGCCACCAGGGAAGCCTATATGTATATAGGCTTCTGAAGTGGCACTAGTGGTAAAGAACCCACCTGCCAATGCAGAAGCCACAGGGGACACAAGTTTGATCCAGACACGCCTGAAGTGACTTAGCAGCAATGCATATATATGGAATCTGGAAAGATGAAACTGATGAAATTAGTCACAAGGCAACAATGGAGACACAGATGTAGAGAACAGACTTATGGACACTGAAGAAAGGAGTGGGTGAGATGTATTGTGAGAGTAACATGGAAACTTACATTATCATATGTAAAATAGCCAATGAGAATTTGCTGTATGATTCAGGGAACTCAAACGGGGTATATAAGAACATAGAGGGGCTGGATGGGGAGAGAGATGGCAGGGAGCTTTAAGAGGGAGGGCATATATGCATACTTATGGCTGATTGATATTAAAAATTAGAGATATTGCTTTATCAGCAAAGGTCCATCTAGTCAAGGCTATAATTTTTCCAGTGGTCATGTATGGATGTGAGAGTTGGGCTATAAAGAAAGCTGAGCACCAAAGAATTGATGCTTTTGAACTGTGGTGTTGGACAAGACTCTTGAGAGTCCCTTGGACTGCACGGAGATCCAACCAGCCCATCCGAGAGGAGATCAGTCCTGGGTGTTCATTGGAAGAACTGATATTGAAGCTGAAACTCCAATACTTTGGCCACCTGATGGGAAGAGCTGACTCATTTGAAAAGACCCTGATACTGGGAAAGACTGAGGGCAGGAGAAGGGGACGACAGAGGATGAGATGGTTGGATAGCATTACCAACTCAATGGACATGGGTTTAGGTGAACTCTGGGAGTTAGTGATGGACAGGGAGGCCTGGCGTGCTGCGGTTCATGGGGTCCCAGGGTCGGACAAAACTGAACGACTGAACTGAACTATGGCTGATTCAAGTTGATGTTTGGCAGAAAACAACAAAATTATGTAAAACAATTAACTTTCAATTAAAAATAAATAAATTTAAAAAATCTTTTACTTATTTTCAGTTGAGTGTTTCTTTAAGAATAACATTGTTTTAATTGAAATCAAATCTCTATAGTAAACTGGAAAATACTATGGCATACAATATATTGAAAAATAGTATGTTTATGATCCCTGCAGAAAAGACAACAAAAGCAATAATTTTAAATAGCAAGTTGAATTGCAAACTGGAATTACCTATCTTAAGGTGGCTTTCTTTTAGCATGCAAAATATTGTCACATAAATATTTTTAAAACAGGGCTAAAACAAAGTATTTGCTAGATAATATTTTCCTCTTTCAGTTATATATTCACTGTCTGTGTGGTAAAGAGAGTAGGAGAGGTGATGAGATCATTTAAAAAATACAGGCACTTTAAAAAATATTTATTTCATACATATATATTTATATATGATACATTATATATATAAAGCAAGGTAATTTATATATATAACCAAACTGCTTTGTTTGCAGATATAAGCACAAGTCAAAATTTGAAAAGCTGTCTCTAAAAACAAAAAAGAATAAATTATATTGCATTAAAATAACTTAATGAATATGTATTTATTCCAGACTGTGGCCATAATTAGTACTTACAATGATTATTTCACACACTCAAGAGTAATTTTGATTTCAGTGGCCTATGTTTTAAGTGAGTCTGAAACATGGTTATAGGTTAGTAGGACTGACTCTGATATATGGCTTAGTGTCCAAATCATTCAGAACACATTGAAAAAATAATTCACAAATATGGAATGATATGTAGTCTTAATAAAAGATTCAATGTTTTTTCAAGTCTGGAGAATTTATAATTTTAAAGTAAAATAACCATGTTGTAGGTGGTTGTCCTGAAAAAGTAAGCCATGCAATCCAGTTATATTATAGGCCAAAAGTAAAATAAAACCAACAAAACAAGTAAAGCCAGAAGTAATTCTGTGTCTCATTTCCCATCCTATAAAAATGACTTGAGCTGAAGCCCATAGCTCTCCATGGTGCAGAGTCAGACTCTTGAATCAATTTCAGAGGTTATTGGACAATAAGAGCAGAAACATCAATTTTAGAGCTTTGATTTTTAAAGTGTCTTGGAAAGACCCAGAGTGGGTGTCTGGGGCTGAGAAATAGTTGGAAAGTTTTTTAAAACATATTCTCCATTGTATCAAAGCTTAAAACAATAGAAAGTTAAGTCAAATTCCATCTTTTCCACAACAGCAACATACAACCAAAATTCATTAGTAACCAAAAGCAATTTCTTTGACTAAAACAGAATTTGAAAGCATGCAGATTTTATGTTTTTCTGATATATTATTCAAGTCATAAGTTGGACATTGAAAAATGACTTCAATATTCCAATCATGGTATCCAAAGTGATTTGACTAACATTTTAAGATAAAATAAAGAATATACAAATGCAACTAGTACTGAATTTCTAATGAGTGCAAATCTAATAAACAAGCAAAGCAAACATTATTACATGTGTTCAGATGAATTTCTATTGCTTATTATGAAAATCTATTTTACTGCCATCAGAGCTACCAGAAGCAGCGCCATCAAACATGGGTGGTAATTAAGCCTGATTTTCTGAATAAAGTCAATATAACAAAGAAATGCAATAGCTTCAATTACGCTTTTGCAGTTTTAAGTATTTTCCTTTTTTTTTTTGAATTACAGTTTTTATTATAAATTTATTTATTTTAATTGGAGGCTAATTACTTTACAATATTGTATTGGTTTTGCTTCTTGAAATGTCTAGGAAAACTTTCAAAGTGTCTACTAATACAGCGTATTGAA
>SJYT01017144.1:0-17052 GCA_006410635.1 Cephalophus harveyi | reverse complement strand
GGTGTTGGAGAAGACTCTTGAGAGTCCCTTGGACTGCAAGGAGATCCAACCAGTCCATTCTGAAGGAGATCAGCCCTGGGATTTCTTTGGAAGGAATGATGCTAAAGCTGAAACTCCAGTACTTTGGCCACCTCATGAGAAGAGTTAACTCATTGGCAAAAACTCTGACGCTTTGAGGGACTGGGGGCAGGAGGAGAAGGGAACGACAGAGGATGAGATGGCTGGATGGCATCACAGACTCGATGGATGTGATTCTGAGTGAACTCCCAGAGATGGTAATTAACAGGGAGGCCTGGCGTGCTGAGATTCATGGGATCACAAAGAGTCGGACATGACTGAGCGACTGAACTGAACTGAACTGACTGATTTCAAACAATTAGAACAACTTCCTCCAAAGAACATCGTTCTAAACTTTTCTTTATCTAGTGTCTGTCTCCAACTTTGAAATGTTGGAAAAGTCACTACATAATTATTCATAGCAGAAGTGTTTTCACATATTTTTCCAGTACATTTTGAAAAAAAAAATTTCACATACTAAATGAGTAATGAAGGTTTCTCCAGGACTGTATACCCACTGTCAGATGAAAATGTCAGATGCAAGTTTGGATTACTTCAATAACCAGGTTGACATTACCAGTAGTGTTTTACTCACAAGACTGTCAAGATTGGCATCATATAGTTTGACCAACCATATTTTTAATTTTCTGAGATTTTCTTTCCAATATATTTGACTTTTCAGATATTACATGCTATTTACCTGAGATAAGACATTTTTATTAAAAATCAACTATACTTCAACAAAAAAAGAAAGGAAAAAATGGACTAAGTTTGAGTAATTGATTAGAACGAGATAATTCCCAGAGACTAAAATGTTAATAACATTTAACAGGACAAAAAGTTTATTCAATTCTAATTAATAATTGTTGCAAACAAAAGAAAAAAAATAGGATATTTTATAAATGTGGGTATATAAAATATTTTACTATATAGGCATATTGCTGCCTCCTCGGAAAAAGAAATGGCAACCCACTCCAGTGTTCTTTCCTGGAGAATCTCATGGACAGAGGAACCTGGTGGGCTACAGTTCATGGGGTCTCAAGAGTCAGACACGACCTATTGGGACTCCACCCCACATTGCTACCTAGAAAGGCAGGTGGGTCTATGACTCTGATTGGAATGAGATCTTAACATTGTTTGAAGTGAATTCTCTGGACAAGTTCCATAGATCATAACAGTATTATATTTTTCAATTAATCTTAAGATGACATTTACAAATAAAAGTATCTATTTAATCTAAGCCAAACTGCATTTTAAGAAAAAAACTATGTTAAAAGCCATAGTAATTGTAAGTAATTAATATTAATAGTCACGTCCCATTTGCTATTTAGTTCAACTATGCTCTCATTTTATGACTCAGATTGAATCAGTATTTGTCCACTTATTATACATTTACAATTAGCATATTCTCTCACAGATTCCATTAAAATCACTTGTATAGACTCACAGACACAGATAGCAAGTAGGAGGTTACCAGAGGGGAGAGAGAATGGAAAGGACAAAATAGCATTAGGGGATTAAGTGATGCAATGTACTAGGTATAAAATAATTAATCTACAAGGTTATATGGTACAGCACAAGGAATGCAATTCATATTTTACAATATTTTATAATAACAACAAATGAAATATAACCTAATTGAATATACTGAATATTAGTCACTATATTGTACACCTGAAACTTGTACAATATTGCACATCAAGAAAACATCAATTTAAAATAGAAGACTTAGAAAAAAAATTTTCTCAGGAAATAAATCTGAGTGGCAAATTTCTAATGGACAGCAAAAGCACCTCTTGTTGGGTCTCATAATTAATTATTCTCCCAAGAAGAAACTTATAAATAAACAAATATGTCAGCAGAAATAACACTAGAAAGACTATATTTGCATGTTGTAATCCATGAAACAGGTTGATTGAACTATGGACTCTTCTGTATGAGCAAAATTCAAGAAAATAATAAGTATAGTCCAAATGATATTTACAAGTTGAGTAAGAAAATCTTAATTGCCTACAATGTATGGTTTTACTGATTCTAGAACAAGAATGAGCTCTGCCATGGTGGCTTATTAAGAGGTAAACAGAGATGACAAGAAAAAAATGAAAGGAAAATTGCCTCAATATTGAGTAAATCAAAATTTAAAAGCAATATAAGGGAATGGCTACCCACTCCAGTATTCTTGCCTGGGAAATCCCATGGACAGAGGAGCCTGGTGGGCTACATGCCAAGGGGTCACAAAGAGTCAAACACGACTGAGCTACTAATACTTTCACTTCACTTTCATTTAGAAAATTAGAGTCAGATTGTAAAATTAAAGAGAAAAATAAGATTGTATTTCATATGATGGGTAGAAGAGGCTTATGTTGAAGAAGAGTGATGAAGAAGAGAAAATAAGAAAGGAATGAAAGAATTTTAGGGATTCAAGAGTCTTGGGTATATCTCATTTCAACTTTTAATTCCTCACAGAAGGAAATAATGTCTAATTATTTGTTCAAAAATATTGCTATTTAATGTCATGCCTGAGTCTAATATACATATTACTGACTTTTATCCATGTGATTATTTTAATATATTGTGCTTTCTTTCAGAGGTAAACCAAGTATTATCAATTATTTTTTTGTATTTAGTCATATCTATGGAGTTACAGTAATTGATAGTGCTGCTTTATTCTTCTTTAAAGTTATATATTGTTTTAAAATATTATTTATTTCTTTTTGTCTGTGCTGGATTTTTGTTGCTGCACGGATTTTTCTCTAGGTGCGGTGAGCAGGGTTGTTGTCCAGTTTCAGTACACTGGCTTTTCATTGCAGTTACTACTACTCGAGTTGCAGAGCATGGGCTCTAGGGTGCACACGAGCTCAGTGGTTGTGGTGCTTAGGCTTAGCTGCTCCACAGCAAGGCATGTGGGGTCTTACCAGACCAGGTACAGAATCTGTTTCTCCTGCATTGGCAGGAAGATTCTTTGCCACTGAGCCACCATGGAAGCCTGATACTGCTATTTAAAAATAATGGTGATTTTAATAAAAGAGGAAACAAGTATTCAATTATTTCATGAGTGCCATGCCAATTAAACATATCAGTTCAGTTCAGTTCAGTCGCTCAGTCGTGTCCGACTCTTTGCGACCCCATGAATCACAGCACACCAGGCCTCCCTGTTCACCACCATCTCCTGGAGTTCACTCAGACTCGCGTCCATTGAGTCCGTGATGCCATCCAGCCATCTCATCCTCGGTCGTCCCCTTCTTTTCCTGCCCCCAATCCCTCCCAGCATCAAAGTCTTTTCCAATGAGTCAACACTTCGCATGAGGTAGCCAAAGTACCAGAGTTTCAGCTTTAGCATCATTCCTTCCAAACAAATCTCAGAGTTGATCTCCTTCAGAATGGACTGACTGATTGGATCTCCTTGCAGTCCAAGGGACTCTCAAGAGTCTTCTCCAACACCACAGTTCAAAAGCATCAATTCTTCAGCACTCAGCCTTCTTCACAGTCCAACTCTCACATCCATACATGACAAAAAAAAAAAAGTCTGACACTGTTTCCACTGTTTCTCCATCTATTTCCCATGGAGTGATGGGACCAGATGCCATGATCTTCATTTTCTGAATGTTGACCTTTAAGCCAGTTTTTTCACTCTCCTCTTTTACTTTCATCAAGAGGCTTTTCAGCTCCTCTTCAGTTTCTGTCATTAAACATATCAGTGGCAACAAATGTCTATCTATTCTTTTATTGAAAATTTGGGTTAAAATTTCAGTTACAGAGGAAGACAGCTTTAGAGAATAGTATTCTCTATTCTGAAAAATAAAATTAATGAAACATAATATTCACCAGCTAGAAAAACACCCACCTATCTCAGACATATAAAAATAATTTAATATTTCTTCAAATTTAAATGATGTAGTTGTTTAATAGACCATGATTATATTGCACATGTTTATAATATTGAAATGAGCTTTAAAAACAACCAAAGAAACCCCCATAAAATCAGTGCATTCATTGGCTAGACTGACATAGAAATAAAAGTGTTAATGATTTAAGAACACCTGAATGATAATATCTATTTTTGTGACAACTCAGTCTCAAAAAACACAGAAGAGTTAGAAATAAGTGTAATTCTTAAATATGAAAATAGAACTTCATCATTCACTTTGTTCATGAAATTAAAAAAAAAAAAAGATTTGTGGAATTTATGATATATATAAATAACATTACTTTTTTAACTTTCTAATTCTGGCTAGTATTGACAACTAAGAATTCTTAGACTACATTTAAATAGAAAAATGGCCATAAGAAATGAGTCTCCTCTCTTTCCCTTGTTTCTGTCTCTTTCTCAGTCTCTTCCTCTTTCTCTCTCTCTCTCTTCTGATGCTCATATATGTCTTGGAAACTTTCTATAGGATATATTCTTTATTTTGTGCCAATATATGCTTGACTATACGATTCTCTTTTTGTCTGATTCCCTTTATCCCTCAGATGAATGCTAAGTAACATTTCTTTTTTTGATCCTGTGTTGCTTTGATTAATATTGTTGACTTAAGGTCATACATCCATTCCATTAACTGATCAAATTTTTACCCTCCACCTGGGCTGCCAGGAGTTCCCACTGGCATAGATAGCCTATGTAATTAATCACAAGAATAGTCATCTATAAAACAAACCATTAAGTAGAAAACAAAATGTCAATATGTGTGTGATCAATTCAGTGGAATGAAGAATGAATACCTAGTTTACATATGTCAGCCTAGCCCTGGTTCCAAACTTTGCAACTGCCTTGTTCTTACAGCAAACTATTGCCATTTGTTAGTCATTTAAAAATCCAGAATCATTTTGAAGCTCAGAGATCAGTCTTGATTTTCATCTATTCCTCTTCATCAACCGCTTTCCTTTTTTTCTCAAACAGTTTAGTTCAAAAACTACTGTGGGTGACTGAGCAAGTTAGGTAAATACTGTATCAAAAGGTGAGGTGAGCATTTTCAGCAGGCTAGTAAGGGTTTAGAGTTCAAACTGAGTAAGCAAGACTTCTGCCTGAAAGGCTGACCCAATAGGTATGGTCTCAGGGGTTAAGGAGGGCACCCTTGAGAGTGGAGGAAGAAGGTCGATATTAGGGTGTTGGAGCATGAATGTAGTCAGCAGAGAATTTGCAGAGATTAAATTGTTTAGTTAGCCATAAGAGAAAATTGGTTATACTCAGCAGAATTGGACAAATAAGCCCATACACAAATTTATGTGATTTTTTTGGGTGATGTTCACATTTCCCATTGACTGAACTTAATTATTTTTTAAATTTATAAACAATGTGTAGTCATATGTTTGTTGGATTGAACAATCTTGGCTGTCATTTGGGATCCCTTCCAGTTGTTTTACTTCCATTTAGAAAATAGATTCTGCTCAGACGCTCTTTTCTGGCCATTTAGACCCAGATAAAGATGGTACCGACTCCTTTCCTAGCAACACAGCAACTGCAGAGTGGCGGGAGAGGGGCCTCCTAAGACTCTTCCATTAAAACAGGACTCCAGCATTTTTCAAGTAGATCATTTTCCACTGATAGAAGTGCTGAGTGAGAGCAGCAACTTCACAGTACGCTATTTCAGTGCTGAGAGTTTGAAGAAACTGGCATACAGGAAAAAAAAAAATGAGAGTTAAAAATTTTCAGCTAAAAATATAATTTATTAATGCAATGCATTAGAAGAATACCCTTTTGAATGCCCTTCTCAATAAACTGTTATGCAACATCAAGTTCAACCTACAAAGACTTTGGGTCACTACTTTCCTCCTACCATCTGTCTTATCTTTATCACTTTATTGACTTTCTCCTTTCAAATGTTTTAAATATCGAATTCCAATTTTCTCCTTAAAGATAAATTTCCTATGAAGATGTGCATAGTCACACAGTGGTTGTTTGGGAAGAATTCTTTATAGTCCATTACTGAAGTTACAGTATAGGTATGAGTACTCTTGAATCAGACAAGAAGGTCAATTAATTTGCTGCCATGGTTCCTATGTGGGAAGTTTCTAAATAGAAGTTATATTTCTGGGGAGCATGTTTAGATATGATACATTTAAATGCTGCCTCCTATTTTTTTGTTTGTTTCTTTGTATGTTAGTATGCCCGTATGAACCTTATTTTACAGACTGTGTTTTGCTCATATTACCGAAATAGAGGATGGTGGCTTTGAGAACTGAAAAAGCAAGTAGATATGTTTTCTTTGAATTGAATGGAAGTTTCTGTTCAGCTCTGTTGAAAAATGCACATTACATAGTGCATGGCATTTATGTTGAAATCAGGTAAGAGTAATGTAAGAATGGAGGTTGAATTTTGACAGAAGATTTTGCGTTTATTACCTCTTTCAAAAGAAAGGTAATGAAGCAAAAAATAGTCACAAATAATAAGAAGCAGTTGAATACACAACAATCTCCACTATCCTTTGAATTTTCAACCTCTGTGGAGAAATATGCAGTTCTTTCAATTTTATGTTAATATATGGAAAGCAGTATCCATTTCTTGAAAACTGTTTCTTATATGACCTTCAAATGTCAGACATTTCTATATAACTTCAGATAATGCATATAATTTGAATTTTGACTCACTACTTGATGTTAATTCAGACTCATTTCCCATAAATGATTCATTCATTCTTAGATTTACTAATCTCATCCCTATAAATGGTTCTTCTGTGGGCCAGTCAGTTAATGAGAACACTGTATTTTTGACATCCCTTAGTGATAAGTTTGAAATGCTTATGGGTAATTTGATGTCAAAGAATGACAATCTTTTTTTGCAGAGAAAGTTTGCATGGCCAGTATTAAATAAAGGGGTGTCCCTGGTAAAATAACAAAAGTGGTGTGTATAGTTACACACATAGATATAGAGATTGAGATACAAATAGAGATACATATATATAGAGAGAGATAGGGCTTTCCTTGTGGCTCAGTGGGTAAAGAATCTGCTTGCAATGCAGGAGATGCAGTTTCAATCCCTCGATTGGGAAGGTACCTTCAAGAAGGGCATGGGAACCCTCTCCAGTGTTCTTACCTGAAGAATCCTATGGACAGAGGAACCTGGTGGGCTATAGTCCATAGCGTTTCAAAGAGTTGGGCATTACTAAAGCGATTGAGCATGCATATTTATCAGTGCATGTCAGCTCAGTCTCTCAGTCTTGTCTGACTCTTTGCGATCCCATGGACTGCACCACGCCAGGCTTCCCTGTCCATCACCAACTCCCGAAGTTAGCTCAAACTCGTCTATTGAGTCAGTGATGCCATCCAACCATCCCATCCTCTGCCGTGCCCTTCTCCTCCCGCCTCCAATCTTTCCCAGACAGTTCTTCATATCAGGTGGCCATAATATTGGAGCTTCAGCTTCGGCATCAGTCCTTCCAATGAATATTCAGGACTGATCACCTTTAGAATGGACTGATTGGATCTCCTTGAAGTCCAAGGGACTCTGAAGAGTCTTCTCCAACACCACGGTTCAAGAGCATCAATTCTTTGGTGCTCATCTTATAGTCCAAATCTCACATCCATACATGACTACTGGAAAAACCATAGCTTTCACTAGATGCACCTTTGTTTGCAAAGTAATGTCTCTGCTTTTTAATATGCTGTTTAGGTTGGTCACAGCTTTTCTTCCAAGGAGCAAGTGTCTTTTAATTTCATGGCTGCAGTCACCATTTGCAGTGATTTTGAAGCCCCCCAAAATAAAGTCTGTCAGTGTTTCCATTGTTTCCCCATCTATCTATGCATAGCTATAGATAAAGTAAAACATTTAAAAATGTCTTTAAATCCAGTTTTTTAATTTTAAAACTACAGTGTAAGAGTTGATGGGAAATTCAATCCTGGCTATGATTGATACTTTCTGTTTAAGGTTTGTACAAAAATACTAGGTTCTTATACACATCTCCAAAGGACTTTGATGCCTCTTTGATCATGGTGATCATTCCTCACTGATTACTACCAAGAAATGCACTGTATTGTCTGAATAGCTTCCATTGGGTTCTATGAATCTTTTCTTTTTAGGAAATTCAAGGGGACAAGGGAAACTTGGATTATGCTAGAGGACTTGTGAGTCCTAGAAATCTCTCTGGGTACTGTCCAGTGGAAAGACACACACATCTCTACCTCCTTCCAAGTCAGGGAGGAAAAAAAAACTCATTTTATATTGTGCTTAAAGGCCATTAATTCCCTCCCCCATCTCTCCACCCCTAATCAAATCTAATGCATACCATTTATTATATTTGGGATTTTCCAAAAGCAACAGCTGCAAACTGAGTCAAGGATTGTTTGTTTTGGACATTATAAATATTGTATCCCTGGAGAGAGATTATGAAAAATCTGGCATTTCTTGAAATAGGAGAAGGGAAGTGGTAGGGCCAAACAAAAACAAAATATATCATTCAACAAATTATATTCAAATAATTTTAAATCTGACTATGCTCCAATATAAAATAAAATAAAATAAAAAACTGACAGGAAGGGCCTAGGAGAATTTTCATTACTAATATCATTGGTTGTTTATGTGCACTTCCTATAAAAACAAATAACACAGGACTATAACTAAAGAAATGCATAATTATGTTATTTTTCTTACAGAAGAAATTTAAAAAATCCACTAATGCTGTAGAAGGCAGTGTATGCAACTGCTTGTTATTTGTTTTTTCTTATATCAATTCTTAGGCAGTGGCAATAATTGGAAGAGTTAAGTGAGGTGAGAATCTATGCAATCCCAAAGTATTCTTAGTGATGTTTCTGCAAATAATATGATTAAGCAAAGGCAATCTTTAGAGGACAGAAAAGACAGGAAATATGCATGAACTTATTGGACCAATTTCAACTCTTTGTTCAATAATGTATGCTGAGGACAATATTTTAGGTAGCCTGATTACTTATTTAAAGAAATTTTAAAAAGTTAAGGTTCTGGATCCCATAGATCTTCCATTCTTTTGGCAGACATTGAATGCATAGCAGATAAGATACATTCTGAGTGTGCTGTTATTTGAAAAGTGAAAACCTCATGATTACTGTGACTGAATGTAGGTGGAAGATGAATGTTATTTATCCAGGACAGCTGCATAAAACTTTTTTGAAAGGAAAATTTTGAGCAGGGACCTAACTAAATGACAAGGAAATCCATCTATGATAAGACCTGGATAAAGAGCATTCTAAGTCAAATTAACTAAGTAAATGCAGGGCTTTTTCTCTCCCCATGTTGTGACAGCTTGGGTTTTTCTCACTCTTTCTTGGCCTTTTCATTCTTCCAGGCTAATTGGTAGCAATTTGAGCCTAAAGCATCACCTTCCACTGGGACCCAAAGATCTAGAAGGAACTTCAAGCTGTGATTAGACTCCTAATTGATTCATCAGAGGTTAATACAACCTGGATCCCGTTGTCTCCTCAAATGTCCATTGATGAAAATTCTCAGGGAATTCCAGCTGCCTCTCAACCTATCTTTGCAGTATTAATGAAAAAATAAAAATAAAACTCAGTAATTTGACTCGCAACCTTAGTAGAAAATTGCCATCTACTCTATCAGAATATTCACCTCAACAGATTGGATAGAGACTTAATGTACAGGGGTCGAAAGGTGAAGACATTGTAAACTGCTCATAGAGAATGGATGGAAAGGATGATTAAATACACTATAGTAAATGACTTCCTCTGTCTGAGTTTCAAAGAGAACTTCAGCAGAAGGACATTGAGACTCAGTTAAGAATGGAAATATTTAAATGTAGCTGTCATTATTGCCTATATCATAAACATCCTTCTGAGGATAATTATGAGAATATAAGACAACAATTATGACACAGAGTTAGATGAGACAAGATTATTTTTTCTTGCTGTGATTTTAAGAGCATTATGAAGAAGTTTGGGAAAACTACTCTCACTAGGATAGACTGGGTCCCAATATTTTGATAACTTATATTATAAATTCTGTGATGTCTGTTTTTCCCACATCTCTTTTCTACCTTAAGGCAGGTAACTTATAAGGAATCTATGCAGCTTGCCTTTGGATGACTTGAATATGCTTTGGTTCCACTTTGATTTGACACAAAGAATGACTAATAGGGCTTAGGTATTGCTTGTTTAAGAATCCTGAAGTCTGCCATAAGATGAAACTCAGTATCAAGTATTTGAAACTACGTTGTATGGAAGGAATGTAAACAAAATGTTGGGTGGCTTGGCCAGAGCATTATTAGAGCAGTGTGTTGAATTGTAATAAGATTTATTGAAGTTCTGTTTGAATTTTCAGTAGCAAATAAATATGTGTGTAGAGGATCTTATTAAAATTTGAGACATATTTGAGTGCCTTTGAAAGAATTCTTATTCTTATTTTAGACTTGTTTTTGTTAGCTATGTATTAAATGAAGAATACTGACCTCCACGATATTCCCAGGATGTAAATATTTGGTATTTTAATTTTTTGTGATATTGTCCTTTGGGAAGGAAGTTTATACATTTAGGGAAGTTTTGAAAACTAGGGCTAAATGGAGAAGGAAATGGCAACCCACTCCAGTATTCTTGCCTGGAGAATCCCGTGGACAGGGGAGCCTGGTGGGCTGCTGTCCATAGGGTCGCACAGAGTCGGACACGACTGAAGCTACTTAGCAGCAGCGGCAGAAAACTAGGGCACAGATATTTGCATATATTAACCTCTTGGAAGTGACATCAAAATGGAGGGAGGTAGAAGGGAAGTTAGCATATTAATGCTGATTGGTGAGAACTGAAAGAATGATAGTGATATATAATACTAAGTTGAGATGAAGTCTGATGGTGTTTTAATTTAGTTATTTTCTCTCATGACCCAAGTGTACATGGACCGGGATTTCTTTGTTGGATAAGAGAGATATATAAAATTAGTCTTCTGCACTCTGACTCTGTTTGAAAGTGAAAATCAGTCGTGTCCAACTCTTTATGACCCTTTGTTCTTCTTCTTCTGTTGCTCAGTCATGTCCAACTCTTTGTGACTTCCTATCCTTCACTATTTCCAAGAGTTTGCCCAGACTCATGTCCATCTGTGATGTCACTCAACCAATCTCATTGCCCATCACCCCCTTCTCGTCTTGCTCTCAGTCTTTTCCAGTATCAGGGTCTTTTCCTGTGAGTTGGCTTTTTGCATCAGGTAGCCTAAGTATTGGAGCTTCAGCTTCAGCATCAGTCCTTTGAATGAATAGTCAGGGTTGACTTCCTTTAGGATTTCCTAGGACTCCATGGAATTCTCCAGGCAAGAATGCTAGAGCAGATAGCCATTCCCTTCTCCAGGAGATCTTCCCAACCCAGGGATCAAAGCCGGGTGTCTTGAATTCCAGACAAATTCTTTACTATCTGATCCACCAGGGAAGCCCCTCAACTATGTTTAGTTCACTTTAAAAAGATATTGGAGAATTGGATCCCTAAGCAAAGCAGCTGGAGACATGATGTAAAGAAGTAAATGACATCCTTATAATTATGACAGTTAATTAGAAAAGACCCTGATTCTGGGAAAGATTGAAAGCAGGAGGAGAAGGGGGCGACAGAGGCTGAGATGGTTGGATGGCATCAGTGACTCATGGGACAAGCTTTGGGAGACGGTGAAGGACAGTGAAGCCTGATCTGCTGCTGTGGGGTCACAAAGAGTTGGACCTGATTGAGTGGCTGAACAGCAATGAAAGTAAGAAACAACCACCTGTTTGTGTTTAGAATGAAACAGAAGCAGAAATAATCCAGACCTGGAGAACTGTGCAAGCAAAAAATGTTCAAAAGTAAGGGACATTAAATATTACATTTACCAAAGTAGAGTTTCAAAAGTTATTCTGTGGCATCCCCTCCTCCTGTGGGCCTGGGTTCTTGGTAAGGACACAAAGAATCTTAAGTCTTACCCACTGCAAGAAATTTCCTTGAAGATAAGGAAAGAGATGATAGAGAGAACACCTCAAGAAAGAAGTGGGCCAGGTTAGGGGAGACAATGGCCCTGGACAGTTGCAGTGCAATTTTTAAGGCAAGTTCATTTGTATAATTCAGGAGGTCATTGATTGACAGCTCCAGGTGATATAACAAGAGGCTCTACTGCACATGTCTTTCCCATAATTCAGTCTGTTATATTTAGCTGTATGTATTCATGGAATATTTATGAGCAATTAATGAGTTCAATGGTCACCAAAGGTTACATAAGTCCATGATAGTGTGAGGTGTACATTTGTGCCAAAGAGGGGAAAGTGCCTCCAGTCAGCCAGTGGGGTGGTCATGGACATTTATCCAATGGAGCCACCTCTTGTTGCTCATGGCCAGCTTCCTGCATAACACTTCTACTTAGAACTAATCAACCACTATGTGGTCTATAACATGTGGTGTGGCCTTGAGGTTTTGTTAAATTTGCAGGTTGCTTCCAGACACAGGGTCATCTTGACTGCTGTATGCATTTGAAAATCATTGACTAGTCAAAAAAAAAAAAAAAACAGTTTATTTCTGTTGCAATCATGTTCATTTATAAGCTTATGAAATCTGATAACCCAAGAACATGGGTGAACAAAACACACACACACATACACACACAAAAGTAAATGTAAACAGTATGAAGCAGGTTGTGTTTGAACTCTGACCCACAGAAACTGTGAGATAAGAAAGATGCTGTTTTCACTTGGTAAAGTTTCTGAATGGGTTATGCAGCAATATGTAACTAATATATTTCTGGCCATAGTTTCTTTACTCAATTCTGGCAAATTTCATATATGTCCTTGATTTTGTGTCTGTCATATTCATATGAACCTCCATAATCCTTTTAGTCACTCTCAGCTCCCTCTCTTTTAGAATTACAAGTGTATAAGTCTTTAAAGGAGAAAGAAATCTTAATCCAAAAATGTCTTCATTCTAGGCATATAACATATAATTCTTACAAAAAAATCATTTCTGTTAAAAGTTTAATTAGTAATAGGGTATTTAAATTTTAAAAGTGTAAAACAGGCTCCACTGACATTTTGTGTCAGAAATTTTCTTTTTGTTGGGGGCTGTCTTACATATATATGTATACATATATATATACATATACATACATACACACACACACACACACATAAAACATAAACCATATCCATCATTATTTTTAAATTATTTAGCATCACAAATACCAGTAAAAGTCAGCATTAGTGGACATTTTATCATCCATGCCCCCAAAGAAAATTATGTTTCTATTTTAAGTGTGGCATATGGTACTAACCTTTGTGTGACAATCTTGCTCACATTCAGCACTTGCAGCACCAGATTGCCAATTTCTCTGGGATCTGAGATGATGTGAATAGTAATTTTGAATTGAATAAAAGTCAGTGGGCTGTCAATTCTGGGTAGGACTTTTATTCACCTGCTTGAAAGTCCAGATGTCAATGCTATGATGTNGACAATCTTGCTCACATTCAGCACTTGCAGCACCAGATTGCCAATTTCTCTGGGATCTGAGATGATGTGAATAGTAATTTTGAATTGAATAAAAGTCAGTGGGCTGTCAATTCTGGGTAGGACTTTTATTCACCTGCTTGAAAGTCCAGATGTCAATGCTATGATGTTTAATCCCTTTCTGCATACGGGGATGGAAGCCTTTTTTTTCCCCCCTTTCTCTCTTTTTAAAATTTTAATAACTCCAGGGAAACTCAGAAGCAGTGATTCACTAGTTTCATGGGGTGTTTCAGCAAATAATTCTGCCATTTTCAAGCTTCTAAAATATGATTTTTGATTAAAGACTAAAATAGCTATGTTTATAATTTGGCTCTACCTTCTTCATTCAAAATATTAGAAGTTAGCAATGCTTAATTATAAAGGTATGTAGGTTTAGGTATATGTGATTATACATAAAAGTATGTATATTAATTTTTTCCAAAAGACTCTATCAGAGAATAATATAGAACATCCAATGTAATAAAATGAAATGTAAATGTCTATTTATGAGTGTGAGGATTTGACTAAATTGAAAACGCTCTGGTTTGGACATTAAAAGACATACTTTAAATTCACAACCTGAAGTATTCAAATGTAACTTTTTTGTCAAACTTCAAGAATCTCAAAACAAACCAAACTGGAGACAGTATTAAAAGAAGAAGACAGTCTCTTGTATGTGTTCTGACAAAGCTTTGGGTAGGAAAATTTCATGTATTTTTAAATAAGGTTTTGTACTGAAAACTAATACAGTGAGTATGCAAATATCCTCCACCTGGATTTAAGAATTTTAATTTTTTGGTGTGTATTCTTTATCTTTTTTATTTATCTATACATCATCTGTTCTGCTATACCTTCTGAAAACAGTCTGCCAAATGATATTTCAGCATGTCCTAAGAGAAAATTAGCTCCCACAAAATTTATGAATCCCATGTAACATCTATATGAATAAACAAGAATTACACAACGTCATTTAATATTCAGAAAATATTTCAATTTCCCCAATTCCCACAGCATTCTTTTAAGCTATTTTTTTTTCTCCATATTAAGATCTAACTGAGATGGACACGTGATGATTCATGAGTGTTTCACTTTAAAATCAGGGCCTCTAGTAAACTAGCTATGACAAAAGTCAGCTCTCAGTTCCTCAAATATCTATTTAAAAACTCACTTGTTCAAGCAAATATACGTTATTAAGTTTATCATAAAAATATACAGTTCTTTTACTCCTTTCCTAATTTTGACCCAGTCAGTTTTTCCATGTAAGGTCCTAACTGTTGCTTCTTGACCTGCATCCAGAATTTTCAGGAGGCAGGTAAGGTGGTCTGGTATTCCTATCCCTTCAAGAATATTCTACAGTTTGTTGTGATCTACACAATCAAAGGCTTTCCAGAAGGCAATGAAGCAGAGTAAATGTTTTATCTAGAATTCCTTTGCTTCCTCTATGATCAAACAAATGTTGGAAATTTGATCTTNTCTTTCTAGATCGATTTCTCTACCTTCTGCAGTAGTATATTGGACACCTTTAGACCTGGGGATTCATTTTCTGTTGTCATATATTTTTGCCTTTTCATACTCTTATTTGGAGTTCTGGCAGTAAGAAAACTTGAATAATTTGCCATTACCTCCTCCAGTTGACCATGTTTTATCAACACTCTCCACTATGTCCCATCCATCTTGAGTGGCCCTACACAGCATGGCTCATAGCTTCACTGAGTTATGCAAGCCCCTCTATCCCAAAAAGGCTGGGATCCATGAAGAGGACATTACCATATAGATTCAAAACTATTTCAATATTGTTATTGTGATATTTTATTTATCTATCATATTATACCCTAAGAAAAAGCATATCTATTTATAGCAAGCTAGAATCACACCTACGATAGTCAACATAATCCATAATATCATCCATCAGCCAATGCAAATTCAAATTTTGTCAAATAGTCTAAAAACAAATCTAAAACTTTATTAATTTAGTCTTCAATTGAGACTTGATTTTAGTTCTTGCTTTCCATTGCAATGTTTCATAGCAGATTCTTCCACTGGAGAAGACCCTCTCAACTTGAGTTTACACTTCTCAGTAATAAAATGTGTTGGAATCATCTAAGGTTGTCTTCTTCCCACACTGATACTTACATGCAACTTTATGTAAATACAATTTTTTAAGACTATTTTTAGAACAAGTGATAAAAATGACTTTCTGAAAGCAGCATAATTAGACTGGAAAATCATTTGAGAATGCCTAAGTCGGANAACTTGAGTTTACACTTCTCAGTAATAAAATGTGTTGGAATCATCTAAGGTTGTCTTCTTCCCACACTGATACTTACATGCAACTTTATGTAAATACAATTTTTTAAGACTATTTTTAGAACAAGTGATAAAAATGACTTTCTGAAAGCAGCATAATTAGACTGGAAAATCATTTGAGAATGCCTAAGTCAGAAAATTGGGCTTTCCCTGTGTCTCAGCAGTAAAAAAAAAATCCACCTGCAATGCAAGAAATGCAGGTTTGACCCCTGGGTCAGTAAGATCCCCTTCTTGCCTAGAGAATCCCATGGTCAGAGGAGCCTGGTGGGCTACAGTCTGTGAGGTAGCAAAGAGTAGGACACAGCTGAGCAACTGAACGCATACACATGCAAGTCAGAATATTAAATAAAAATTTATTCTAATATTATTTCCAGAATAAGTGTTAAAAATACATTTCTCAATGTAGCATTATTAGGACACACTAAAAGATCATTTCAGAGTGTCTCAATCAGAAAATTAATTGAATTGGAAACCAAAAGTTAAGAACATTAATACAAATTTTAGGTCTCATTTTGTTTTAGAAACCTATGCTTTATTAAGTTTATTATAGCAATTAGTATTTCCTTTAATGGAACTGTATTTTGTATTCTGTGTGCATGCTCAGTCACTTAATCATGTCCAGCTCTTTAAGAATCCATGTACTGCAGCCTGCCAGGCTCCTCTGTCCTTGGAATTTCCCAGGCAAGAATGCTGGAGTTGGTTGTCATTTCCTCCTTCAGGGGATCTCCCAACTCAGGGATCAAACTCTTGTCTCTTGCACTGGCAGGTGGATTCTGTATTACTGAGACACATGGGAAGACCAATTTATATCTTTAGTTCAGTTCAGTCACTCAATTGTGTCCGACTCTTTTGCAACCCCATGGACTGCAGCTTGCCTGGCTTCCCTGTCTATCAACAACTCCTGGAGCATGCTCAACCTCACATCCATTGAGTCAGTGATGCCATCCAACCATCTCATCCTCTGTCATCCCCTTCTCCTCTTGCCTTCAATCTTTCCCAGCATCAGGGTCTTTTCCAATGAGTCATTTCTTCGCATCAGGGGGACAAACTATTGAGGTTTCAGCTTCAACATCAGCCCTTCCAATGAATATTCAGGACTGATTTCCTTTATGGTTGAATGGTTTGATCTCCTTGCAGTCCAAGGGACTGTCAAGAGTTTTCTTCAATACCACTGTTCAAAAGCATCATTTTTTCAGTGCACAATTTTGTTTATAGTCCAGCTCTCACATCCATACATGACTACAGGAAAAACCATAGCTTTGACTAGATGGGCCTTTGTTGGCAAAGTAATGT
>SJYT01017136.1:0-36340 GCA_006410635.1 Cephalophus harveyi | reverse complement strand
ATGTCCTTCCCTCTCATGACTGGGGCATGCGGTGTGTCAGTTATTCAGTTGTGTCCAACTCTTTGTGACCCCGTGGCCTGCAGCCTGCCAGGCTTCTCCATCCATGGGATTTTCTGGGCAAGAATGACAGTCTCAAATTCTGCACTGTAATATCTTGTAAGATTCCCCTTACATCAGTGTTCGATTCTTGCCTGATCATTCATGGCAGGCTTTTCAGGTTCCTGAGCACAGTGGTCTCTTACCTACTCGGTGCAGGAACAGGCAGGTTGTGGCAGGTTATTGCTCTCGAAGACAAGACTTTGGCACACTTCTCTGACATCGTGTGAACATACCTAGGAGGCAGCTGGCCACGAGCACAGTGTTCTTCCACATCTTGGTGCCACGGGGGCATGCACTGGCGTTTCGACCCCATTGTTCTGCTGTCGTGAACTCCGAGGGGTAGATGGACACAGTCCCTGGCTCTTCTCCTCCTGGGCAGAGCTGCTGGGCGAGGAGAGCAGGCTTCTGCACATGGAGCAAGTGGCCGTCACTTTCCTCCTCTGCTCTTGGGGAGCTAACATACTTGTCCTTGACCTTCTTTCCCATCAGATTCCTCAAGGGAGGGGCTGACATGTATTATCTTCTCCCAGGAGCAGAGGGGTGAAAAATAAAGGCACTTGTTCCACGCTTCATGTAATTTCCCTCATTTTTGCCTCAGACCTGCTCCCTTGGGAATCTCACAGCTGTTCAGATGAATGTTCACATTCTTATCAAGTTCCATCATTACAGACATCCTTGTTCATCCTTCCTTTCCTCTATGTTTGGATTGGCTGTTATTGGCTGAGTTGCACCATTCCTTCCCCCAGTTCATATGTAAAGGCCTCATGCTCGTACTTCAGAGTGTATCTCTGTTCCGGAACAGGACCTTTACAGCAGTGATTAGGTTAAAGTGAGGTCAGGCGGCGGGGCCAAGATCCAGCATGACAGGTGCCCTTGTGAGAAGAGACCAAGGCACAGACTCCCTCAGAGCTGTCTCTTATACACATCTAGATGTGTATAAGAGACAGGCCTGGTAGGCTGCAGTCCATGGGGTCGCTTGGAGACGGTCGCAAGTGAGCGACTTCACTTTCACTTTTCGCTTTCACACAATGGAGAAGGAAATGGCAACCCACTCCAGTGTTCTTGCCTGGAGAATCCCAGGGACGGGGGAGCCTGTTGTGCTGCCGTCTATGGGGTCGCACAGAGTCGGACACGACTGAAGCGACTTAGCAGCAGCAGCAGCAGCAGACAGCATATTAAAAAGCAGAGACATTACATCAACAAAGGTCCATCTAGTCAAGGCTATCGGAGAAGGCAATGGCACCCCACTCCAGCACTCTTGCCTGGAAAATCCCATGGATGGAAGAGCCTGGTGGGCCGCAGTCCATGGGGTCGCTAGGAGTCGGACACGACTGAGCGACTTCACTTTCACTTTTCACTTTCATGCACTGGAGAAGGAAATGGCAACCCACTTCAGTGTTCTTGCCTGGAGAATCCCAGGGATGGGGGAGCCTCATGGGCTGCCGTCTATGGGGTCACACAGAGTCGGACACGACTGAAGTGACTTAGCAGCAGCAGCAGTCAAAGCTATGGTTCTTCCAGTAATCACATATGGATGTGAGAGTTGGGCTCTAAAGAAAGCTGAGTGCTGAAGAATTGATGCTTTTGAACTGTGGTGTTGGAGAAGACTCTTGAGAGTCCCTTGGACTGCAAGGAGATCCAACCAGTCCACCCTAAAGGAAATCAGTCCTGGGTGTTCATTGGAAGGACTGACGTTGAAGCTGAAACTCCAATACTTTGGCCACCTGATACCAAGAGCTGACTCATTTGAAAAGACCATGATGCTGGGAAAGATTGAGGGCAGGAGGAGAAGGGAACGACAGAGGATGAGATGGTTGGATGGCATCAACTCAGCGGACATGGGTTTGGGTAGACGACGGGAGTCGGTGATACTCAGGGAGGCCTGGCGTGCTGTGGTTCATGGCGTCACACTGAGTCGGACACGACTGAGTGACCGAACTGAACGGAACTGATGATATCCAAACAGCAACACTTTTCCCCAACTTTCTTCTGGCTCTACTTAAATTCAAGGTATGTTACAGAGGAACCTGGCAGGTTATAGTCCGTGGGATCGCAAAGAGCCAGACACGACTGAGCAACAAACACTACTATATGAGCTTGTCTTAAGGCTCCTATGTTGCCAATCTGCATATTCTCCTATCTGAATCTGTGTGCCACAGAGTCCTCCACACACAAAGGTGTGCTGTGCTGTGCTTAGTCACGTCCGACTCTTGGTGAGCCCATGGACTGTAGCTCACCAGGCTCCACTGTCCATGGGATTCTCCAGGGAAGAATACTGGTGTGGGTTGCCATGCCTTCCTCCAGGGGATCTTCCCCACCCAGGGATTGAACCCGTGGCTCCTGCATCTCCTGCACTGCAGGCGGATTCTTTACTGCTGAGCCACTGGGGACATCCCTACACATAAGAGTATCTCATGCTAAAGCCACTGCTCTTTCCAGAGCTTCCACCCAGTGTGGCTTCTCTCTTCTGCAAGTTTCCTATGCCAGAAGAAGATTCATTTAAGTACTCATTTGCCGGGAGCCAGTGTGAGGAATCCCGCCCGTGACAAGGTCATGCGGTAGGAAGCCTGGCAAACGCAAGGCGTGTTTGGGAGGATGTTAATCAATGTAAACGGGATATGGAAAAGGATAGATAGTAGTTTTGATGTTAGCAACACTAGACTTTTGAGTTAATTACTTTTCTTTGTTGTATATCACTGCACTCCCCTTGTGTCCTTGCTATGTAAGAATGTAACTTTATTTAGTGCTTTCTGAGAGTGGCACCAGACTTTGGGAAGATCAACACAAATAAGTTTTCTGATTGACAAACCCTTATCAGGAAAAAGGTTGTAAAATGTTAAATTGGCTCTCTGGCTAGAAGACATGTAAATCACCTAAGACTTGTGTATACAATTAGGTAGGCAGAGAAAAAAAGCCTGGTTTTGATAAGAGTCAGGGCTGCTGACGCCACATAATTTTGTATTGCCCATTGATCTCTATGTACAATCAAAGGTATATAAGGAGACTCTAGACAATAGAGAAGTGGGATCAGTAGCTGGACTGGTTTCCCCCCGTGTCTCCTCTTCCTACTTTAATTTCAGGCTGAATTCCCATCTGGAGCGGGCGGCTCATCATGTCTACTTACTTGCCCTGGCTTTCAAGGACTGTGAGAGAAAGTGTCCAAGGCGGGGCACTTTCCAAAATTCGAACAGACGCCGGTGGCCTCACGTAGATGATGCAAACTTCTTGTCTGAAGTTTTATTAGTTCAGCTCATAAACCAAGTTATTCAGCCTCTATTCTCCACTTAATTTTCCTACTATACTATTTCTTCCTAATCTAATCTAATATTAATAAATAAATAAGTTTTCCTCGCCGACGCCGTCCCCGCTTCGAATTCCCTGGACCCCCCGGGGCTGGACCCCGGCACTCATTATACCATTCTGCTTTCATTCACATTGAGGAAAGAAAATCTAAAGCCCATTGCTTATTTGTTTTTCTGATATGTCAGAAATTGTTCATTATTTTATATAGTGAACCACCAAAATGTCTAACTCTCTTTTGACGATCAAAAATAAGACTCAATATTAATATCAGAAACTCCCCATCACTCCTTCAGAGTACAGTAATTATGTAAAATTTTCATATATTTCCTCACTGTGAAATATAAGCTTTTTGCAAAAGGAAGGGTGCTTAAGAATGCACACACACAAAACTACATATAAATCAATTAGCTTTTCTCAAAGAAACAGCAAACAATAAATAAGGAATTAACTGCATTTCATATTATAATTCCATGTGGTTAAAATCTCACTCTGCTTTAACAATTAATTAATCTCCTCTAGAAAATGACTTGTGTTTGATTCCTGGAAGAAACAAATAAAAAACATCATGAATTGGGCTACATCAGGTAATTTCACAAGTATAACTCACCCACTGTCTGAATAACGTCACAGTGAGAGGGAAGAATATTTATGGCGGCTCCTTCCTCGCATCATAAATTTCACAGGAACGAGGAAATTTGTCTCATACACAGTGAAGAATACTGATGAAATTTTCGAAGGTAGGCTCTGTCAATGCTAGTGACATTAGGGGATTTCAAATGTAATAAAAATGAAAAGCACAAGTCCACAGTTGTATTTTTCTCCCTCCCCATTAGAATCTAAAATTATACTGAAAGCATTAAGTAAAAGAAACTGGCATTCTAAAAGCGGCAATCCAAGTGACATCAGGCATGGGAAAGGTTTGGGGCAGCTCCGCTGTTCCTTCTCAGCCTGTTACTAAATGTGTGTGCCTTCTTCCTCTCTGTTAAGTACTTAGAAGTAGCTAAGACAATGGCCAAATTCACAGCTGTGAAAGAAGCCCTGAAAAACAGACATTACCAGTAATGACAAGTTCACCACTCAGAGAAACCACGAAGACTGCCTGACTGAGACCACTCTGCTTGTATTACACACTAAGTCTTCCGACTTAGAAAGGGAAAATCTGCTTCTGAAAAAATCTTTAAAAAAGAAAGTTATCATTATCATAGAGGGAAGGAAACTGTTGTCAGCATTAACCTTAACTGAGTGACGACACACAGGTTGTATCCACAAGCAAGATAAAAATAAATGCAACAAAGGAAAGCTTATTCTCATCCTCTGTGCTCTCAGTGTGTGGGGAACCGAGCAGCAGGCCCTGGTCCACCTTTTGATCATGTGCAAGTCCACTCTGTCTAAGGGGATTTAGCTCATGAAAAGAACCAGTGTGAGAAAACCAGGAAAGATTTGCCATGATAAAGTCTCCTGTGGGTAACTTTAAATAAGCAGCCATTTAAATGGGAGGCAAGGAAAGCAAATAGGTAAATAATTCACACGAGTTGAGTCTGACACATTTTCAGAAGGTAATAAAATGCAATATATATGCCTATATAAAGAAATAATTCAGCTTTGCATTGTTTTAGCTGGCTTGCTCAAGAAATCTATGATGATACTGCCTTGACCTTGTACAATTACCTAGAAAAGTAGCTGTAATCACTACTGAAAGGGAAGTGCTCATAAATTCCTTTTGAATTATAATTCCCAAATAATCACACCATAAATAATTTTTAGAATTCTAGATTCTTCCTCTTATTTCATTCTTCTCTCAGCAATAACTGTCTTCTATTCCTTCTTCAGGGTCTGATATTTTCTGATGTTTTCAGCATAGACTGTGTTTTTATTTTTGGCTTCCAAGTTTTTGAAGTGCTACTGAGAGCTTTCTGCCCAACTGACGTCTTCTCACAGATATCCACGAGTTAGCGTCTCCTCTCTTTCTTACAATCTGCCAGAAGGAAAAAAATCTTCTCTGGCTGAGGAATGTAAGCCAGAAACAAGAGCACTCCCTGGTGGACATCTACGGTGATACCACCTGAAAAGAAGTGGAGCACTTTTCCTCCAGTCTCTGTCAAGAAGGGATGGTTAAGAGGAGGGCCGTACATGTTACTGACCAAATAGGAATTCTTTTGAGAGTAAGTGGAGGTTGTGGAGATAAGGACACCAAAAAACAGATGTAAACCAGGAATGTTCGGGGCAAACATTCTATGGCCATTCTAGATATTAAAGTTAGAAATAGTGAATTTGTTCCTTGGGTAGCTGAAGTGAAGCAAGAAATAGAATTTGCTAACTTGTAGAAGGGAGGGAAGAGAGGGGCATAGTTGGTAAATAACATGATGGTCCTCTCTTCATTGGGGAGGAAGTCTTCATTCTAGCTGCACTCAAAGAATAAAACACATTACTGATTGAAAGGATATGGTGCCTGATCTCCCAGAGTTTTCAATAGTCATCAGTTCAGTAACAATTTAAGATATAAGAACTTAATTTCTGCATGAATGTGTTAATGATCCAAAAGGCACATTAAGGTACAATATATCTTCAATTTTCCTCTGTGTTTAACTCTGGAATGTAAAGAGATATTCATGTTTCCAGCCAGTTTACATTGTAGTCATGGTTATTAACAGGCTTTCTCTATTTTAAGAAGCTGGTTGTGGAATATATTTCAGTTAACACTGCCAGTAGCAGAATGACATGAAGAGGTGGGTTCAAGACCGCAGATTCTTACAAAACAAGTGAAATCATCAGGTTATATCTGTATAATTGGCAGGACTTAATACTACCTCAGCCTGAATGAAAAATATTACATAATAAAACAAAATAAATGGAAATAATCTTCTATGAGTGCCAATAATTTAAATTTATGGGGTCATCTATACAAATCACAGTTTCTAATGGATTGCCAAACATGTGTCTGAGGACTTTCATTTCCAGTTGTGTACATTTTATTATCATTTGAAGGGCTAGAAAATTGTAGTCTTAAATTAAAGTGTGAAAATAGGGACATAAACAAATGTTTGTAAAATGGATAGTGTGTAGAGATTCAATAAGCAAACTGTATCTTTCACAAGAGGTTTTATTACAGTTTAATTATATAAGTGGTGAAATTTCATTCTTTCTTCAGTTCAAAAAAATATCCTGAGACTGTAAATGGTAAATACAGATATTTCAACTGCCAGGCGCATTGTTGAGGGGGAAGCATTCAACAGATACAGCAGCACTTTTCAAATCAAAGTACCATTTCTAGGATTACAATACCCATATTTTACAGAGGTGTGAAAACTCAGCTTTTGTTACAGATGAAGTGACCTGGGTATAGAGAAATTAGTCCAAACGAGGCCTGGAACACTTTAGAACCTATTAAGCTGCCTGAAGCAGGACGCTGAATTTCCCACTGCCTTACATCATTAGTTGTAATACAGCTGGATATACTCACAGCTGTGTTCATACCAATTTCATCCTAATTACATTTCCATGAAATTACACTGCATGGATTTTATTGCAATCAGGAGATGCCCACTGACTCCTTAATGGAAACCTGGGGGAAAGACCCAAGTTTAGTGTATCTCAATTGGGATTGGTTATGTTCCCCCCAACAAGGGACACTTTTGCCAATATCTGAAGACATTTTCAGTTGATACAACCTGGGCCTGGGGGTAGGTGTAGGCAGGTGCCATTGGCATCTAGTGAGGAGAGACCAAAGATGCTGCCAAACACCCTACAATGCACAGAACAGTCTCCAACAATAATTAGCCGCAAATGTCAATAGTGTTTTAGTTGAGAAGTCCTGCCCTAAACATTCACAGTGTATTTTGAAGTGATTTCCTAAAATGGATCCCTCCATTTGATAAGTCACCCAATCCAATTTAGGTTGATGCCTATTGGCTGTAAAATCAGATACTTTTCAATTAGTTTCCCAACTATGGGAGCTTGCAAAGGACCTTTATAATGTGTTTCTGGCACAGGAAGGAAAGGAGGAAATTCTGTGCTGTCCAGATAAGAAGAAATGGCAAGTGTCTCATTCTTCATAGCCTAAGATGATCTCCAATCATCTTAGTCACATCCTTATAGAATCCCATCGTCTTGAAAGTGACTGGGACCTGTAAGTTGCTTGAACATGGAAAAGTAGATGGGACATTATTCTCATGATGATGCTACATTGTATAAAACTCTTAGAAAATTGGAGTAAAACATTATCCTGCTGGCCTTAAAGAATTAAGCTTCCATGTTGTGAACTGTCTATGACGTGGATCATGTATCTAGGAGCTATGGGAGCTTTCTAGGTTGTGAGGATAGCCTCCAGTTGACAGTTAGTGAGCAGCCAGTAACCTCAGTTCTACAATCTCAAGGAGATAACCTGCCAACAATCGGGGGGATCTTGGGAGAGGATCTTGCCCCAGTTGACCTTCAGATGACAATGCACCTCTGGCTGAGGCCAGAACTGCAGGCTTGTGAGACCCTGAGCAGAGGGCCTAGTTAGGCTGTGTTTGATCATGAGCCACAGAAATAGTGAGATAATATAGTGCGTGCTGTTTTAAGCATCTTGAGTTGCGTACTCAGCACCAGGATGAACTCACAACAGAAGAGCACTGTCTGTGGTGCTAAAGAGAAAGTATGCACCCATATGCTACTCTTTATTAATCTGACTTCCTAACACACACAGAGAGAGTCTGAGGTGATGTTGGGATTAGGATCACTCTGAAATGGCATCTAAAGGCCAACTGGCAGCAGTGAATCAAAAGGAGCCACATATTGAAAAGTCCATACTGTTTTACCAAACGAATTATAGAAAGCCTCCAGATTTCAACTTCACTTATTTTTTCTCCAAAGTGACCAGATCACCCGCCCCTAAGTGGGAAGAAACATGAGATGCTTTTCTGTGAGAAACAGCCACGTGGTGGCCTGCCATAGGAACCCTTGGTAGAGCTTTACTAGGTCAGCAGGGCGATTTCAAGGGGATGAAATTCTCCATTTCCAGCTGCAAAAATCCCACAGCCCACCTCCTGCCCTTAGAGGGACTGAACATAGATTAATTAGCAGCGGCGCCCAGTCCTTCATCTAGGGTTTCAGGAGGAAGATTTAAATAGAGTTCAGGTGAAAGTAGAAGTGACTCAAAGAACCTCTGTCAGTGACACTCACCAGGGATAAAGGCGGATGGATGCAAACAGAACTGTCCCAATTCAAAGTATGTTCACATGCGTGGGCACACACACACAGCAAATGTGGGATCTAAACAAAAGTGCTTGCAATGGAAGAATAAATTTTGGATGGAGAAAGCAAGTGACATGAATAATCAGAGGAAGATTTATTCAAGTAAACATAGGAATAATTTAAGTGACTCAAACCCTGATGGAAATGAAAGAAAACAGATTATATAAAATAGTAAGAAAAATGAATTAATAAAAAAAACAGAATGAGAAGAAAAGGGTGCTGGCAGAGCTGAGGAAACAAGAAGAAAAATGATACACTGTGTGACTAAAAGAGAGCTAGAGACAGGGGTAGCAATGGTAATGTTTATTGAGATAACATACATAAGGCGATAGGAACTTATCTAAGGCCAGAGGCAGTGTGGATGGAAAAGAATGAGCGCAGATTTAGGGGAGAGAGAAGGGATGCAGGAAAAAAGGTCTATTTAGTAAGCAGGAAGTGAATGAATACAGAACCACTCTGAGGAATTCGAGCAAGGGATTTCTAGATCCAAGGGCAGTCAGAGTCAAGTGCTAAGTGCTAAGGAAAGGTCATCAATGAGTAGACCAAGAGGGGGAAATTTTTCTTTCTACAAAGGAAGAAAAATCACAGGACTTTCCATTGTGGTGCCTTGAGGGTCCTTGATCTTGATGGGCTGCCAAGGGGAAATCTGAACTTTCCAGATCAAAAAGAGAACAGCAGGGGTGTATTTGATCATCTGTAGTTTTCAACTTGGAGTCTTAAGCTGCTAAGAGGAGTCTTTGCCAACCACCCTTCCTTTTGACAAATGGACTTTTGATTTGAGGGTAATTTTTAGTCTTTTAGATGAGATTTCTGTTTTGAGATAGTAAGCTGTCTTAGGAATCCTGGCAACATGTCAGGAGGCTTCTCTCTGTCTCTGCCTCTCTGTCTCTGTCTCTCTCTGTCTCTCTCTGTCAAGAATTTAAGCTGCAGTTGGTGCTTTTCCCCAGTATCACCCCATCTAAGGACTACTAACTTGCCAATGGAAAATGGTACTTGGTGCTACTCTCTACAGGGAAATGGAGCCAGTGAGGAGGAACCAAAATGCTTTATTCATGTGTTAGATATACTTTAGCCAACCTCCTACAGAACTGAGCAATGTTCTTAATTCTCTACCCTAAGTGTCTATTCTTAATACAGTACAGAAAAGAAAGCAATGAAAAAGCAAGTGATGTTTTTTAAAAAAGACAAACCACAGTTTCAAAAAGAATTTATAGAATAATTTTCTGAAATATTTATTATGAAGTAGAGGCCAGAGTTTGGGGTTAAAGTACTACTAACAACACAGTAGGGAAAGGAGAGGATTAGCCAATTAGGATATGTCTTATTTTGCAATTTCAGATTCAATCTCCAGTGCTCTTTGTAATCAAGACCCACGGGAAGCTCAGTTCAGTACAGGCAAATTAATTCAGCAACCACTGTGGTCATTGGCTATTTTGTTGCTAATTTGCTATTTTAAACAAAGTCTGAAAAGTGACTTGATGCTCTGCAATTATCATTTAGTTCTGGCTAAGAAAGCTAACTTCCCCACAATGCTGGTTGACTGGCAACAGGGAGACCCAGGACACCTGTGGCATCACCGTGGTGCTATAGCATTGTAGAGCAATTAGATACAGATCTGCAACTCTGACCACCACTAGCTGTGTTTTCTTTGGCAAGTCTCTTAAACTGACTATGCCTCCTTTTCCTCACCTTTTGAAAACAAAGAAAGTAAAATGAGTGAAGGATAAAGTTAAGAGGTATCACTAAGCCTGCTTTAAAACATGAAAGGATTAAATGGCAGACTTTAAGGGCAGCACTGGGCAGATTATTAGTACTTTACTATATTAGTCAAAACTGTTATTTCCTTATAGATGTAATTGCTTATGTTGATAACATGACTGAATTTTACAAAAGAAGACCATCAGGGCTTTCAAAAAATCTTTCAAACCTATTTTGGCCAATGGTAGGATCTATGAGGAAAGAATCACTTGTCACATGGGTGTGTATGGTGCAGTAGGGAGTGTTTTAGAAGAGAGGAGCAGGAGAAATTTCAGGAGTAAAGCTGGACAGCAGGCTCCTATCCAGCACCTGTGCCAATGGATTGTCATTATGCGTTTCTTTATCTATCTCCTCTTCTAGACTATGAGTTCATGAAAGGAGAGGACTCTGTCTTTCTCTCCTAGCTTTCTTAATAACAGCAAGTTAGATGGACTGAATGGGAAGAAAGCATAATTTTGGTGAAGAAGTGTCAAGTCTCCATTTCAAAACCATATCTGATAACATCACTTGTGTTGAACATTTCTCTTATGAAATCGCTGCGTCACTAATATAGGTCCTATCTTTCCAGGCACAGCTGCTCTTTATTTAATTCTCAGCACTTCTGGTACTATATTTTCTGTGTAGCTGTAAGGCCTTGCCCATCCTCTCTTGGAAGTCCTCATTTACAATCACCAATAGCATCCACTTTATCACCACCAGCACCAGAACACTGATATAGGCATTAACTCTAGAGAAGGCTAAAAGTTTCCAGTTCCACTTCCCTGACGTGTGACTGCCACTGCAAGGAGCAGTTTCCTTCTTCCCTGGGTGCTCATGTCGTTTTTACCATGAACATTTGTGTCTTGTTCTGACCTTTCAGTTCAGGCTGCGGAGCTCACTGTGTTTCTCTCCTTCGTTCTATGACTCAGGCTGGACAGTCCTGTTGCTCTCATTCCTTGAGGTTACTTGGTGGTATCCAGAATGTCCTTGACCCAAGAGGAGAGGATCTGTTTAGATCTGTTCTTGTTTTTTCCCCAGATTTCCATTTTTTCTTCTCTCTACTCTGTGGTCCTTAAGTGTGTTATTCTTTCCTTGTGGGCAGGAAGAAAGATACTTCTACAGTTCTCAGAAAGGTGTCTGGTTTCTTCACATATCTCACCATCACCATTCCTGTTCTCTTTTTAGAAACCTCCAGGTAGCAGCCCCTGAGTATTTCCACGGCAGCCTGTGCCCTCCCAAATTTGCATATCATTGACAGTTCTGTTGCTCCAATGTTCCTCTTCTCCAGAATTCCCTACATTTTGATCTCCAGCCACCTCTCACATGCTCAATGAGCACAGGCATATAAAAATAATAATTTGGGGGGACTTCCTTGGTAGTCTAGCAGTTAAAACTCTGCATTTCCATTACAGGGAGCATAGGTTCCATTCCTAGTTGGGATCCCACATGCCCTGCAGCATGGCCAATAATATTAGTAATTTCAAACCCAAAAGATAAAAGAGCAAAGTGAAGCATCGGCTGGTTCACCTCGTGCCCAGGCAAAGCCATGGACTGCCTCCAGGTTGTAACTATCCCTGATCAAGGCTCAAGGAGGGATGTGAATCACAGCCTGCATAGGCATCAGATCAACTCACTCAGTTTCTGACATGATGTGGCCAACTAAATTGCCTTTGTCTTCTGCAAACTTATTACTCGTCAGCTTCTTTATGATTGGTTACAACCTTCTTCCTACACAGGCTGCTAGCTCCTTCTTCCCTTTACAAATACTGCACTTCTCTTTCAGAAAACCATAATTTAAAGCATTTGGGGAAGAATAATTCTGAACATTGTTGCAAGAATCATAGGATAAAAGAGATTATCTTAATTATGTTACTCGACATGGTGCAAGACCCATGCAGAGCAAATACAGTTTCAATCTCTCATCACTGGAGAAAAGCTAGCAAAACATGCAATACATTTTTGGAACATTTACACATTCCTATTATCTCAAATCTCATTAATAGAATACAAGAACCATATGTTGAATCAATAATATGCTGTGTGGAAGGAATAATCTCATTTATCTTGCAATGGTAAGGCAGGTCTACAGCAGTCCAACTTGCCTGATTTCAGGGAGTTAAGAAAACTCTCTTTTTGTACTGATTGAGGCTTGAAATTTTACATTATTCAATTATCCCTTTAGCTTAAGACATTGATCTCTTTGGAAAAATCTCTAAACAGGTATCGAGGATTTGTCTCTAAGTGGGAGCCTGGTGGCTCAGGGGTAAAGAATCTGCCTGAAATGCAGGAGACGCAGGAGATGCAGGTACAATCCTCAGATTGGGAAGATCTCATGGAGGAGGAAATGACAACCCATTCCAGTATTCTGGCCTGGAAAATTCCATGGACAGAGGAGCCTGGTGAGCTCCATGGAGTAGCACAGAGTCAGACATGAGTGAGCACTTAACACTTCTTCTTCTGGGAACCTGGGAGCAGGATTTAATATGACACATAAGAGAGGTGGCACAGAAGAGTGAGAGGAAGGGGCCATTCTGGGAGATGGGGACTGGAAGGAAGATACAAGTGGAAAATCAGGAGGCTGGGCTCCGCTAAGACAAGCATGAGCAAGGGTCAACAAATCATGACTTCAGTCAAATTAGGCCCAAAGCTTGTTTTTGTATGGCCCACTGCTCAAAATACATTTTTTAAAATATTTGTAAGGAGGAAAAAAAATCAAAGGAAATAATAATGTGAAATTTATGTCAGCATCTGTAAACACAGTTTCTTTGGTACACAGTCATGCCTGCTGGTTCACATACTGTGATTGTGTCCATGCTACTACAACAGAGCTCAATAGTTATGACAGAGGCCATCTGACCTCTAAAGCTGACAATATTTACTATCTGGCACTTTACAGGAAATAATTTGCAGACCCTGGCCCTGGAGAAACTCTTTTGGATGTATGCAAGAAGATATGCAAGAGTGTTCACTGAAGTGCTATTTATAATGGAAAGAATGAGAAGCAATGTGAATAGCCATTAAGACGTAACCACATGCACTATTTACAATAGCCAAGACATGAGAGCAGCCTAGATGTCCATCAACAGATAAATGGATAAAGAACATATCCATATGGGACATATATACAATGGAATATTAGCCATAGAAAGGAAAGAATTTGAGTCAGTTGAACTGAGGTGGACAAATCGAGAGCCTGTTATACAGAGTAAAGAAAGACAGAAAGAGAAAAACAAATATCATATACTAACGCATATATATGGAATCTAGAACAATGGTACTGATGAGCCTATTTGCAGGGCAGGAATAGAGACGCAGATGCAGAGAATGGACTTGTGGACACAGCATGGAAGGAGAGGGTGGAAGGAGAGGGTGGAAGGAGAGGGTAAGGAGCAGCCTGAAATACATGCCTTGCCATTTGTAAGACAGATAGCTAGTGGGAAGCTGCGGCAACATAGGGAGCTCCGCTCAGTGCTCTGTGACGACCTAGAGGGGTGGGATGGGGAGGTTGGGACGCTCAAGAGAGAGGGGATATATTTATACTTATGCCCGATTCACACTGACACGGCAGAAACCAACACAACACTGGAAAGCAATTATCCTCCAACTTAAATAAAAATTAAAACTTAAAAAAAGTTTATTAAAGAATTCAAAGCAGGACCTCAAAGAGAAAAAAAGTGACTGCATAACTCAATTTTAGTATATTTACACAATGAGCTCTATTAAAAAAAACAGACCTACATGTACAACTTAAATATAAATCTCAAACACTTGATTTTGCATGGGGGAAAAAGACTGCAAAAGGATACAGTATAAAACCATTTACATACATTCTGAAAAATACCCTACGTGATACAGTATATGGTGTACAGATATATACATAAGAGAGATAGAGAATAAAATATAAAAGATAAGAAGGAGAAACACACACCCTCAGGATGCCAATCATTTCTGCAGAGGAAGAGAGGGGAGTGGGACAGAGGCCTTCATCTGTGACTATAACATTCTATTGCCTTAAAAACAAGTATTGGTAGGAAATTAAGAAACTCAATGTGTTTACTATATGTATATGTGCATTGATTGCAATGTAGTCTATATCTTTGAAATGTAGGAAATATTTTCACAATTTAAAATAATATTTCAAGGTGACAAAACTATTCCAATAGCCATTATTTCTAATTGTTCACATTTTCAGCTGATCGTAACCTTTTCTATAAATGCCCTTTGAATTACATGACACTTGGGAAAGGAAGTCATGCAGGTTTGGTCAGTATTAGCCTTGTGTTGTTGGATGCTAGGAGATGCACACCAGTGGGCATGATTAATTGCATAGTCCATAACCTTGTTCTTTGACTATCCTCCTAATTATGGTGACACTCTAGGGTATGGGTGACAAAATAATTGCTGTAACCCCAGACAAATGTTTTATGAATATTGGAACAGAGATGGAAATGGAAAAGAATTCAGGGGCGATATATTTCATGAGGAGTGAGCCATCTCCCAATTACCCCTCTGTTAATACAGTGTGCATTTCCCAAACACGTTGAATGAAGAAACAGCTTTGTTTCCAACCACAGTATCAGGAAAAGAAACAGAAATGTGCTGTTCCTGTCTATAAGTCAAGAAGGACATTGCTATGAAGCATGATCAAATATTAACAAGAATGATGTCAGATGTGGTGAGGAACTTACAGCATCTGTCTTAACATTGGAGAGTCTGAGGTTTGCTGGGGCCAGAAAGCATTCATAGAAACTCCAGTGCTTGTATTATCCCTCACTGCTGGGTCAAATTCCTGCCTGACAGGTCCTTTCTTCGGCTGGACGTGGAGTACTAACAAAGTTTTCACCACTTTGTAAGGAAAAATTTATGGAGAAAAAGGGAAAGTGGGGAACATGGGTGTTTTGGCAGGCTCTCTCAAACTCATGATTCAGTCTGTTTGCCTTCACTAACAAGCAGGCAAGGAGAAACAGAGATTATGCAGTATTAGGGCAAGAGACTTGGGGCCATGTGACCTGCATTTCGTTATCAGCATTGCCACTTGCTGTCTCTGTAAACCTGGGTAAGCATCTTGTCCTCTCCAAGGCCAAATGAATGAAATCGTAAGCTTATAAGGCTAAGTACTTTTCTCACAGGACTGTGGAATGTTTTGACGGAAAAGTTCTGCCAAATGCTTCATAAAGGGTTAAGTGTTATAAAGATATTAGCTGTTCTACCAGCCTCTGATTTGTGTCACGTTCATCTCAGTGAAGCCACTTCCACTAATCTGTGTGGTATATGCCATGTTTTGTGGGATTTACAGGAGTAAGGGAGGTGGGAATGGAGGGAAGAAGAGAGAGAGGGGTGGAGAGGGCAGGAAAGATGCAGAAGAAGGAAGTGGAGGAAGGGAGAGAAATGGGTAGGAAGGGAAAGAGGAAGGAGGTTGAGAGGCATGTTAGGAAGGAAGCAGGGAAGGAGGAGAGAGGGAAGAGAAGGCAGGGGGGAAGGGAGACAGGAGAAGGGAAAAGTGAAGCCTGCCTAAGGCCCCCAAATGAAAATCTTGACCAGGTTTCATCAATACTGAGGGACCCATTCTATCAGCTCTGCTTATGGGCTCTGGGCAGGTAACTCAGCCATCTTATTATTGTCACCTGCAATATGCAGATAATTGAACCAGTCTCTCAAAAATACTGCCAAGTAATTTTCTAAGACAAGAAATTGACTCTCCAAAATAAATCCAGAGCACACACTCCCCTGAATGGTCTTAATAACCAATACAGCCTAGTGCCGTGAAGAAACAGAGCAGTTTGCAATGCAAATGTCCAAGAAGCTCTAATGCTCACACTTTAAATGATTTAGTTCAATTGTATCTCATCTTTGAAAAGGCTGTTTCATTACATTGACAATATCAGTTCCACAATATATATCTGTTTTTTTTTGGCCTAAAGGACCATCTTTTATGTGAGGTAATGGTGCTGATGCACTGTCATTGGACCTGTTTATTCCCCCCAGTAGTGAGAAGGCTCAGAGAAGGCAACGGCACCCCACTCCAGTACTCTTGTCTGGAAAATCCCATGGATGGAGGAGCCTGGTAAGCTGCAGTCCATGGGGTTGCTGAGAGTTGGACACGACTCAGTGACTTCACTTTCACTTCTCACTTTCATGCACTGGAGAAGGAAATGGCAACCCACTCCAATGTTCTTGCCTGGAGAATCCCAGGGATGGCGGAGCCTGGTGGGCTGCCATCTATGGGGTCGCACAGAGTCGGACACGACTAAAGCGACTTAGCAGCAGCAGCAGCAGCAGTGAAAAGGCTATCGCAATGAATCAGCTCCGTGTACTCATGCTCCCTCAACCTTTACCTATATGGCTTGTTTTAGAGATGCAATTCACAGCTACAGAACAATCACTTATCTGTTTAAAGTCAGCAGAACTACCCTGAGTTGTAGCCTTGAACCATGGCCTCAACTCAACATTCTAACAAAAGGAGTTAAACAAATCAGGCATGATATTAATAACTACTGCTCAAATAGATAGCTGTCTGTATATATGGGCTTTCTGTGAAATGCCCAGGTTTTTACAAAAATATTGTCCTGTTGTCCCCTCTAAGCCATAAAAATTTCCAGAAATTCCTAACTTTCCCTTTTTTTGCATCAAAACCACATATTTTGAAATGCCCCCAACACTAAAATGTGGCATAAAAACTCTTTGTTAAATATATATCCTCATCACCAACAAGGACCTACTGTGTACCACAGGGATCCATACTCAATATCCTGTAATAACCTATAATGGAAAAGACTCTTTAAAAGAATATGCATATATACATATAAATATATAATTGAATCACTTTGTTATACACCTGAAACTACAACATTGTAAATCAACTATATTTCAATTAATATATATATGTCGCTATCAATTGTTCATAAAATATTTGACCTGTCCATTTACCATTTTTAAGGCCAAGTTTTTCACAGGACCCTTGGGCTTCATCCCTCCTTCTTTTCTTATTTACTTTTTAAATTATGAAAATATGATCACAGATTTACAATAGACTTGGAAAATACAAAACAAAGTTACATATAGTTCCACTATATATTACAATTATTTTTAAGTAGAAAAATTAGATTTTTAGTTGGTTTCAATAGCAAATTCTCAAAAATTAATAGAATGAATAGACAGAAAAGTAGAAGGATATAGTAGACCTGAAAAGCACTACAAACCAATTCAACATAATCAAGATTTATACAATCTTCACACAACAGCAGGATACAAATTCTATTCAAGTTCTCATGGACTATAAACCAGGAGACACTGGAACATATCCAGGGACGTAAAACAAGGTGCAAAAATTTCATGGTCTAAAGATATTGAAATCATACAGAGTCTGTTCTCTTATCACTGTGGATTTATGTTAGAAATCAATATGAAAAGATATTTGAAAATAACCCACATATTTTCAAGTGCTATGTGACATTTACCAAGAGAGATCTTTAACTTAGCCATAGGAAACATCGATAAAGTTAAAAGACTGAAAAACAAAGGGTGATTGTAGAGAAGAAAACACTTAAATGAGAAATTAATAACAAAATGAGAAATTAAATCAAAGATACTTAAAAAAAACTCGACATAATTGGAAATTAAATGTCCACTTTTAAATGATGGGTGTATCTAAGAAGCCACAACAAGAAAAATTTAAAAATATTTGTAACACAATAAAGATGAAAAGAGAAGTTATGAGAATTTGTTGCATGCTGCTGAAGCTGCTCAATGCAACTACAATTGGAATCTTGAGTAAAGTATGAAAACAAATAATGGACACCAGTATAAAACTTTGTGAAATTTGAACTAAATCTGTACTTTAGTTAATAATACTGCATCACATGTTAATTTCCTGGTTTTATTTTTTAAATATAGCATTTTATATTCTCAGAATTGGATTAGAAGTTTCAAGTCTCATTCAAAATATTTTTTAAAATCACTAAGAAAATAAGCTTTCTAGACTTTGAGCAGTAATACTAGCCCCATCCCGCTTTTTGATCACTCAAGCACATCACTTTAGTAATTGTCACCCATCTCTCTTGTGTCTTCAATCTCCCCCCTCTATTTTATCATTGCCATCCACATTCAAACATCCTGTAATATTTCCAGTATCAAAAATAAAGCTTTCCTAGGAATTCTGTGGCAGCCCAGTGACCACCCTGAAGCCAATTCCCATAATCAACACTCCCCTCCCATCTTTGCCATTTTATCCACAGATTTGACATGGGGATCCCTCTCTGTTCTAAAAGCTTTCCTCAGAGACTTCCGGGACTCCATGCTTGGTTCTCTTCTCCTTTGTGGCCAATCTTTCAATCTCTCGATCTCTTAATTTCCTCTACCTCCAAACATCAGGATGCTCTGGGCCCAGACTTCCTTATTCTGCACACTTACTCCTCAGGTAAACTCATGAAACCTGGATTGAAACCACATCTATCCACTGACCTTGCCAAAATTTGTGTCTTCAGACTGGACCTCTTCTCAGAAATCCAGACTTACATCCCATATCTCAAACTCAATCCATGAGAAAATCCTACTTCTACTTTCTTAGACATATATCCATAACACAGCAACTTCTCACTAGCTTGGCCATGGCAACTGGGTTCTAAACTACTGTTATCACTAGCCTGTATTCCCTGTATTCCTATTCTGCTTCTACCTTTGCCACCTACAGCCTAATTTCCACTTGGCAGCCAGAATGCAACTTCTAGACTGTCAGCTCACGATGCTTCTTGAAGTTTCGCATCACACTCAGGGTGAAAGTCCAAGTTCTAGCCATGGCCCTCAGGACTGACCCAATGTACCTCTCTGATCTCACTGCTAGCAGTCCTCCAATTGTTCACTGGGCTCTATCCACAGGCATCTCTCTATATCTCATTGAACATGTCAAACATCCTCCTTGCTCAGGGCTCTCACTCCTAGCTGAGATAGTGACAGTGCTCACTTCCTCATTTTCCTCAGGTTCTACTCAAACGTCACCCAGCTGGTGTGGCTTTCTTGTGTCCCTATATAAACAGCACCAACCCAACACTCTCACATGTCATTTATTTTTCCTTGAAGTACTGGTCACTGCTAGAAACACTGCATATTCACTTGTTTTGCTTCTTTCTTTGTTGTCTATGTATCTCCTCTTAACATAAACATTTCAGGGGCAGGGACTTTTTTATAGAGTGCCTGAGATTGAGTCTGCCGCTTCCCTGGTGGCTGAGAGGTTAAAGCATCTGCCTCCAATGCGGGAGACCCGGGTTCGATCCCTGGGTTGGGAAGATCCCCTGGAGAAGGAAATGGCAATCCACTCCAGTATTCTTGCCTGGAGAATCCCATGGACGGAGAAGCCTAGTAGGTTACAGTCCACGGGGTTGCAAAGAGTCGGACACGACTGAGCGACTTCACCTCACCTTACACAATAGATATTCAATAACTATCATTAGATTTATATAGTACAACATTTTAATGGCATTCCATCAATTAATCAACTAATCAATGAGTTTGGCAATTATTGATTGTGAACTTATTGTGTGTAAAGAATTTTGCTAAAAGTCAAGAACTCATAGTTAAAATTAGAAAAATAAGCAGTCTAGTTCAATAACTAAAATCCATTAATGGCATAATGTATTCATTAGACTTTGACAGTAAGGACTCGGGGGAGGTTGAGGATCAGAAGGTCTGGACACAGATCAGTCATCAGTAGGACTGCTGTGTTCTCCAAGTGATGGCTTCCTTTCTCCCTTTATACTTTTCTGAAGAATAAATACTTTAAAAAATCTGAGCTTGTTGTTATAATCAGAAAAAATTAATGACTCTCTTTTTCTCTTGCTCTTTTTCTCTCTCTCTCTCGCTCTCTCTGTCCTGCCTCTGTCATCACATTTCCTTCTCTGACTGACCCTCATGCATTCTTGTAAAAACCCTTGTGGATATACTGGGTCTATCCAGATAATTCAAGATAATCTCCCATCTCAAAATTCTTAACTTAATCACACTGCAGAGTCCTTATGGTACCTGAAATAATATTTCGGTTAGTACACGGACATCTTTTGGGGAAGGACTTCCTAAAATAGTCATTCACTATGAAAACAATAGGAAAAGATGTAGTATTTTGACTCATCAGATCAGTAACTTATGCATGCCAAAACTACAGCAGAACTTAAGAATATTAGATATTATTAACATAAAACATGCTTCACTTGGTGCTTGGCTTTGAGTGAAAGGGTAGACAGAGGCAGCCCTGACTGGTCATGAGCATTTCTGGGACCTGGTCAATATCTACAAACCAGTGGAGGAAAGGAGACAACGATGTGAGCTCATCTTCTCATCTTATGTGAAGAAAGTTCAGTGTAAGAAACTTGTTACGGAGCTAACTGCTTCTTCCAAATCTTGGGGTTGCTGTTATGATTGTGTTTTATACTGTTTTTCTCTGTAAGATTCCTGGAGTTATAAACTAGGAACTAGAGTTTGACTTTTACAATAGTGTTTCCCCTCAAATAATGCTTCCTTTATGCTGCTTCTGTAAAAAAAAAAATCCAGAATTTTGAAAATTATAACAAAGCATTATTTTAGGACCTTAGGTTATCTATAATACATGAATCCCACATCTTTATTGCTCTTTAAGCATCTCAAATATTAAAAGAAAAACCTAAATGTTCCAAAATTAATTTTTCTTTCCCTGTGAACAAGCCCAAAGTAGTTACATTTGTTAAAGGTCAAACAGAACTCAAGTTGTTTAAAGGGCAAAAAGCAGAAAAGAAACACTGAATATCTCATCAAATATATTTGTTTAATTGATCCTTCCAATTGTTTCTGTGCACATCATGCTCACAAAAAAGACACATTCCTGGGAAGTTAAATTTCAAGGGTTTGTCTCCAATCATGGACGATTATAGAAAAGACAGTCTTAGAATTTGATTTGTTTCCTAGGTAACACCTCTTCAAATCTGGTGTCTGTGTCTCATCATTTTGCTCCTACACACGGATAAAGATCCTAAAACTACATAGTGTAAATTTCAGGGACAGAAGATGATTTGAGCAGGCATCCTAAAAGAAGGATCTGGGATGGATATTATTCTTTGGAAGGAAATTTAAGTTAATATAAATAGAAGGAAAAAGAAACAAATTTGGAAACTTGCTGAAACGTAATTCTCTGCAGGATATTGCTATTCTAGCAGGTTAATCTTGGACCCAAACCAAATGATTTAAGTTTCTGAAACACATGAAATATCTCCTAGTTTAACCCAATGGCTGTGGCATAATATAGCTCCCAGGGGAGGAATACAGTTAGATTTAGTTAGATTTATATGTTTAAACAACTGTGGCTGATTTACAAACCTTAACAATGGGATTAAGGCTAGAAATATAGCACAAATGAGATTCATATAGACTGAAAAAAAATGAACAATCTCTCATATAGTCTCAGGGTACAAATTTGGATTAATAAACACAAATATTAAAATTACTTTGATACAAAAAGACCCATTCCTCAAGGTATAAGAAAAAAGGGCAAACCATAAATTGTGTCTATGTCCCCATCTTCTGCTGTAACATAGTATTCAGGAAATATTTTGTTTAAAATGATCATCAAAAGTAGCCTCGAACCACAAAGCCAAAAGCAGAAACAAGAGCAGCCACATTAGGGAGACTGCTGCAGCTATATGCATACAAAGCAAGAAGAGATACTCACGTTCAATATGCCGCCACAAGGGAAGGTATGGAAGTGGAGAGGGAGAAAGGAGGAATATCAGGATCAGGCGGCCAGGGCCTGATCCATCTACACAGCTAGCCTGCCAGCCCGCGCCTTTTGAATGGAACTGTCCAAGGTCCTGAAATAGGCGTCTCAATAAGCCTTGATTCCCCTGATTACAATATGAAATGGTTACCAGTCACTGGCATTGGCTAAAGACACACTCTCTTTGTCTTCTGCCACCATGAGTCACTGTGCATTTCCAGCTACCCACTTCTCATGGTAGCTCAGTACCTGAGCCTGGCCAGGGATAGCTCTGTTTGAAAGGGATAAACCAGAATACCTGGAGGTCACACAGAAATCTGTTTAAAGATTTAATGACTTATTTCCTTCTAATATTCACTACCTTCTTCTAAGTCAACACCCACTCAATTTGCCAATTGAGAATGATTTAAAATTCAACAGTATTTGCAAATAGGAATCGTTATGGCCTTTTACAAACTACAGAAGCCTAATTACTCTATTTTCATGTTAAGTGCCTAATCATTTAGTAAATGGAGATTATTAATTACTCGCACCAACATTTAAAAACAGTATGAATTCTGTGTACTTATTACTAACTTGAAGCGTTCAAATCATGTAACTTCCTGCACAAATTAGCTCATTTATGTTAAACCAGACAGAAAAATCTTAGTGATCTTTATTAAAAACAGACTAATCCACTGAAATGAACACTTTTTTTTTCAATTTTTAAAGGGTCTTACTAATTACTATATCAAGCCCTAGAATAAATTTTTTCCCGGGATATACTGTCTGGAATGCTTAAGATTGATTTTCAATTAAATTTATTTATTTTTGGCTGTGCTGGCTCTTCTTTCCTGTGCCCAAGCTTTCTCTTGCTGCAGGGAGAGAGGACTACTCTCTAGCTGCAGTGCATGGGCTTCTCAGTGCAGCAGCCTCTCCTTGTTGTCAAGCAGGGGCTCTAGGATGCGAGAGCTCTAGGGTGCAAGGCAGATTCTTAACCACTGGACCGCCAGGGAAGACCATTTTTCACTTTTTTTTTAAGCACAAGAGAAATCACCTAATAAGGTAGATGATGGATTTCTTACTCCCGTGTAGGTTCAGTTGAGTTCAGTCGCTCAGTCGTGTCCGACTCTTTGTGACCCCATGAATCGCAGCACGCCAGGCCTCCCTGTTCATTACCATCTCCCGGAGTTCACTCAGACTCACGTCCATCGAGTCCGTGATGCCATCCAGCCATCTCATCCTCGGTCGTCCCCTTCTCCTCCTGACCTCCATTCCCTCCCAGCATCAGAGTCTTTTCCAATGAGTCAACTCTTCTCATGAGGTGGCCAAAGTACTGGAGTTTCAGCTTTAGTATCATTCCTTCCAAAGAAATCCCAGGACTGATCTCCTTCAGAATGGACTGGTTGGATCTCCTTGCAGTCCAAGGGACTCTCAAGAGCCTTCTCCAACACCACAGTTCAAAAGCATCAATTCTTCGGTGCTCAGCCTTCTTCACAGTCCAACTCTCACATCCATACATGACCACAGGAAAAACCATAGCCTTGACTAGACGGACCTTAGTCGGCAAAATAATGTCTCTGCTTTTGAAAATGCTATCTAGGTTGGACATAACTTTTCTTCCAAGGAGTAAGCGTCTTCCAATTTCATGGCTGCAGTCACCATCAGCAGTGATTTTGTAGGTTAGCCCCACCATTTCTGACTTTTCATTCCTCTGCATCTGGCTTTGATGATCAACAGTTCCAAACTTACACATTTAAGAATTTTCAGTGATAGACTTAAAACATGCTTTGATTCAGGTCCAGAAAAATACACCTGACCAGTAATTCACACATTGCTTGGTCATGTGTTCATCAGGTTTGAAATGGGATCAGGGAGGCATATTCTGGGAGTACTGATTTATCTGGATCCCTAAAAAACTTCAATCACAATTGAAATCTGTGCCAGAGACATGGTACCAGATTATGCTACCCCCAAATATGCCTCTTTGACATATGGATTATTTTGAGCTAAAGGCCATTGAGAACCAGTCCAAGTTCTAAAAATAGGGCATAAATTTTCCTTTTGTGAAAGAAATATCCATTTATAGATGAAATTTCCATTCACAGACATGTCTCCCTCTCCCTTACCAGTTGCTAAGGACTCTTACCAACACCTATCCAGAGAGAAGGCTCCAAATTAAATCTGCTGAACAAATCTTATTAAACAGCCTTTGTTTACCATATCTTCCCTGGTGATCCTTCCTTAACTTGCCTCTCCCACACAGAAGCCCCAAAGACCTTTTTGTTTGCATTTAAACACAAATTCTAACCACTCTTTTGGATTATTCACAACTGACTGCTCCCTTGTGTACACCACAAGACACATATTAATAAACTCCTATTTGTTTTTGTCTTGTTAATTTGTTTTTGGCCAGTCTCATTTATAGGGCCCCAACTGGAGAACCAAAGATAGGTAGAGGAAGAGATTTTCCCTTCTATACAATACTGTCTCACAAATTTTCTCTTGTTACCACAGAATTTGGTCAGAACCCCAACTCTGATGCAAACTTGTCCTGGAATGTTGAGCAAATGCAATAATTCCTGAAGTCTACGTTTAATAATCACCATAATATCAATGTGATTTTCTACTTTATAGGGTTGTTTAGAGGACTAAAGGGATTGTATACATAAAGCATCTAGAACAAAAAATGCCTGGATTAAGTGGATGGTCAAATAATAATATGCTCTGCCAGATCAGTATAAAATAGAGAGAAAGCTAAACTAATCGTTCATCCTGATCTTTGATCACTCTCTAATATGTGAGACAATAGCATGTTGTGCATACTAAAATGGCACTATGGTATCAATAGTCATCATCATCAATAATAAAGAAAATATTACACATGTCTGGGTGGAATTCAGATGTCTTTATTAAAACAAAAGTAAATCCATTTAGTTTTTCACTATACATATCACTATACATAACACAAGTGATATGTACCTTCAAACACCCTCTTCCAAAAACACAAGAGAAGACTCTACACATGGACATCACCAGATGGCCAACAGTGAAATCAGATTGATTATATTCTTTGCAGCCAAAAATGGAGAAGCTCTATACAGTCAGCAAAAACAAGACCAGGAGCTGACTGTGGCTCAGATCAGAACTTCTTATTGCCAAATTCAGACTTAAATTGAAGAAAGTAGGGAAAACTGCTAGACCATTCAGGTATGACCTAAATCAAATCCCTTATGATTATACAGTGGAAGTGAGAAATAGATTTAAGGGACTAGATCTGATAAACAGAGCTCCTGATGAACTATGGACAGAGGTTCATGACATTGTACAGGAGACATGGAGCAAGACTATCCCCAAGAAAAAGAAATGCAAAAAAGCAAAATGGCTGTCTGGGGAGGCCTTACAAATAGCTGTGAAACAAAAAGTGAAAAGCAAAGGAGAAAAGGAAAGATATACCCATTTGAATGAAGAGTTCCAAAGAATAGCAAGGAGAGATGAGAAAGCCTTCCTCAGTGATCAGTGCAAAGAAATAGAGGAAAACAATAGAAAGGGAAAGACTAGAGATCTCTTCAAGAAAATTAGACATACCAAGGGAACATTTCATGCAAAGATGGGCTCAATAAAGGACAGAAATGGTATGGACCTAACAGAAGCAGAAGATATTAAGAAGAGTGGTAACATCCCAGAGTAATGGAGATAAAAGCAAAAATAAACAAATGGGACCTAATTAAACTTAAAAGCTCATGCACAATGAAGGAAACTATAAGCAAGGTGAAAAGACAGCCTTCAGAATGGGTGACCTAACAGAAGCAGAAGATATTAAGAAGAGTGGTAACATCCCAGAGTAATGGAGATAAAAGCAAAAATAAACAAATGGGACCTAATTAAACTTAAAAGCTCATGCACAATGAAGGAAACTATAAGCAAGGTGAAAAGACAGCCTTCAGAATGGGAGAGAATAATAGCAAATGAAGCAATTGACAAACAATTAATCTCAAAAATATACAAGCAACTCCTGCAGCTCAATTCCAGAAAAATAAAGAACCCAATAAAAAATGGACCAAAGAACTAAACAGAAATTTCTCCAAAGAAGGCATACAGATGGCTAAAAAACACATGAAAAGATGTTCAACATCAGTCGTAATCAGAGAAATGCAAATCAAAATCACAATGAGGTACCATCTCATGCCGGTCAGAATGGCTGCTATCAAAAAGTCTACAAACAATAAATGTTGGAGAGGGTGCAGAGAAAAGGGAACCCTCTTACACTGTTGGTGGGAATGCAAACTAGTACAGCCACTATGGAGAACTGTGTGGAGATTCCTTAAAAAACTGCAAATAGATCTGCCTTATGACCCAGCAATCCCACTGCTGGGCATACACACTGAGGAAACCAGAATCGAAAGAGACACATGTACCCCAATGTTCATTGCAGCACTGTTTATAATAGCCAGAACATGGAAACAACCTAGATGTCCATCAGCCGATGAATGGATAAGAAAGCTGTGGTACATATACACAATGGAGTATTACTCAGCCATTAAAAAGAATTCATTTGAATCAGTTCTAATGAGATGGATGAAATTGGAACCTATTATACAGAGTGAAGTAAGCCAGAAAGAAAAACACCAATATAGTATACTGACACATATATATGGAATATAGAAAGATGGCGGTGATGGCCCTGTGTGTGAGACAGCAAAAGAGACACAAATGTATAGAGGGGTCTTTTGGACTCTGTGGGAGAGGAAGAGGGTAGGATGATTTGGGAGAATGGCATTGAAACGTGTAAACTGGCATGTAAGAACGAAGCACAAGCCTATGTTCGGTACAGGATACAGGATGCTTGGAGCTGGTGCACAGGGATGAGTCAGAGAGATGATGTGGGGTGGGAGGTGGGAGGGGGATTCGGGCTTGGGAGCTAATATACACCCATGGTGGATTCATGTCAATGTATGGCAAAACCAATACGGTATTGTAAAGTAAAATAAAGTAAAATAAAATTAAAAAAAAAAAAATAAATAAATGGAGCCAGCGATTTTGTCTGTTAATCATTTAGACATATTTTTATGGTGTGCCTGGAGAATTCCATGGACTGTATAGTCCATGGGGTTACAAAGAGTTGGACATAGCTGAGTGACTTTCACTTAAGGATTTTTTAAAATTTGGAAACATATAAGATTTTTTGATTAAACACAGCAATAAGGTCCAATGGCATTTTGCCATTTTGATGTGCTGTGCTAATCAGGACATCAAGATTTTACCAGGATCCATATTCTTGAGGTTATTTCTGCTACTTGGAGGTAAATTCAGATGAGTCCTGTGTAAATCACTATGTCAGATTTATAGAGAAGGGAAGCTTGTAAAAGTGTTTCTTGTGGTCATTAAATGCCCTTTTTGTCTTCTGCCCAGCTTGCTATATTGATGGTCTAACCAACACATCAAAGAAATTTATGGGATTGTAACTTTGATCTCACTCACCCAGAGAATCAGAAGGGCATAGGGAGGAGAGCATTTGAGTACTGAAATAATGTCTTCATATTTCCACAAATAAAATATTTGGTGTTTGAGTAGGCAAACTCACATAACAAAAGGGAATGGAGGGAATGGAAAGCCCTGAATTGAAAGTCAAGGAACAATTAATTAGTTCTGTTACTCTTTGACAGTGGGCAAGTATGAGCCATTCCAAAGCAGTCACTGAGTATCTCAATCTCTTTATCTGTTTGTCCCACAGCCACTCAGTTGCCATGTATTCAGGATTCCCCCAGTGTTTGGAGTCCTTTCCAGGTCTCTCATTTAGTCAGTCTCTGTTACTTTAGGGCTTCCCTGGTAGCTCAGCTGGTAAAAAATCCGCCTGCAATGCAGGGAACTCTGGTTCGATACCTGGGTCGGGAAGATCCCCTGGAGGAGGGCATGGCAACCCACTCCAGTATTGTTACCTAGAGAATCCCATGGACAGAGGAGCCTGGCAAACTACAGTCCATGGGGTCGCAAAGAGTCAGACACAACTGAGCGATTAAGCACAGCACAGTTACTTTAAACAAACAACAGTGACAAAAAGTCACCTATAATAAATCACCAATAACTCCCCAACATTAATATTAATAAAACCTGAATATGGCAGTGTTTAGGGCCACGATCCAAGGTATCAAGGAAGGTAGAGAAGTGGTTAAGGAAAATGAAAAGTTTAGTCAACATAAGGATATTCTTAACTTGGACCATATTTTCTCTTGCTACATCTGTGATATATTGCGAGATTCCAGGTTCTTGTAAAATACTTTCTTCACTGACTCGATGGACGCGAGTCTGAGTGAACTCCGGGAGTTGGTGATGAACAGGGAGGCCTGGCGTGCTGCGATTCATGGGGTTGCGAAGAGTCGGACACGACTGAGCGACTGAACTGAACTGAACTGAAGAATTGAACTTAAGCTATCTATTCAGGTGGGAAACAGATTCATATGGGAACAAGGTCAATCAAGACCTACACATTACAAAGGAAAAAGGCCAGAAGAAAATGTTTAGGTCAACAGCCTAACTGTGGCCAGTTCTTAATTGTAAGCCTCTCCAAAGTCTCTTGATGGGAACATTTAGGAAACAGATGAATTGCCTCTCAGTTCCAACTATGGACTTGCAGTGAGGGGCCTGTCTGCATTTGCAGAGCCATAGACAGTGGTTTAAGGGACAAGCAAGTGGAAATGGAACACAGACATCTCCCCTCCCACAGTCCAGCGCCCTCCCGCTGGGTTATGCATTAATGATACATTTTAACAGGTGGTAAAATATACAAACTGCCCTCTCCTCATCAAGCCGTTGTTGGGGCCTGACCTCTTCAAAAAGAATAAATTTCCAGATATGATCATTGAAATTTAATTTTTTACAGGCTCAAATAGTTTAACCATTTTAGTGAAAGTTACCCTAAATTAATATTAGTCACCTCCTACAGTATTAGTTTTCTATTCTGAGTAACTATAAGTAATGGCCTAAAACAATGGGTCAGGAGTCCAGTTGTGGGTTTGTTGGGTCCTCTGCATAGGGCATCTCCAACTGCCATCAAGAGGGTCAAAATCATGGAGGTCACCTTAGAATTCTGCCTTCTCAAATAGACCATATTGTACTTCATATAATATTTCTGAAAATGCACAAATAGTATGAATATCCATTCTTGTACTTTGCTATTACACAGATATTAGAATTATGCTAGAGAACAGTTCGATATTAGCTTTTGATTCATGGTGACAGTTCTTCTGCCTCTGCTTTATCTTTGCTTTCACGTTCATTTCCAGAGCCTGAACTTACTAGACTGTTTATCAATAGATAAGTAAGAAATTCTTGTTCTCGTGCTGGTAGAAAAGAATGTCTACTTCCTCTCAGAGCATTTCTATAAATCCTTTCTGTTGTCTTGCTCTCACATTTCAAATCCTTCCTAGCAATGCGGTCAGGGCCAGTAAAATGAAATTATACAGGGAACACAGAGGGTGACATCTGTCATACACAAGTAGAAATTACTTCAAAAATATCACTGCAAAACAGAAGAATAATATTTTGTATAACATTCAGTCATCAAATAAAATGACTAAGCCCATTGAAGGGTAAATAGGAAAATAAATGCTGATAAATAAATATGGTATACTGTGATGTGGTATATCATTTTTAATGTACCTGATTCATAAATAATTTTTATAAAGTATAATACACAGGGTAGCATAGTATTGGTGATATGAAAACATATTTTCCCTCCAAAGGAGGGTGTCTTTGGCTCAATATTGCTGGAGAATGGAACAAGGGTGCATTTTTTAAATGTTCATGCCTTCTGATTGAATAATGCAACCTGGGAGTTCATTTTAAGGAAATAATCAGTTATCCAACCAAAGAATTTTGTACAAGTGTTTCTTATTTATCATGAAACAAAAGATGATGAAAGTAAAATGCTTGATTATATGTAATGCTTGAATTAACTTATTGTATGTTGTGAAAGTGCTAGTTGCTCAGTCGTGTCTGACTCTTGCAACCCCATGGACTCTAGCCTGCCAGGCTCCTCTGTGCATCGGATTATCCAGGCAAGAATACTGGAGTGGGTTGCCATTTCCTTCTCCAGGGGATCTTCCTGACCCAGGGACTGAACCCCAGTCTCTTGCATTGCAGGCAGATTCCTTACTGTCGGAGCCACCAGGGAAGCCTTTGTGTTGTAATATTTTAAAATCATTAAAAGATGCATTTAGAGAATATTTCTTAACAAAGGAGAATGTTCATCATTTCGGTAAGTCACTGATTTTTCAGCCTGGGGCAGTTCTGCATATGCTCCCCCACACCTGGAGGTATTCAGCAATGTCTGGAGACATTTTTGGTTGTCCTAGCTAGGAAACAGGGGTGCTGCTGGCCCTAATACATAGAGGTCAGGGACACTGCTACTACTACTACTACTACTAAGTCGCTTCAGTCGTGTCTGACTCTGTGCGACCCCATGGACGGCAGCCTTCCAGGCTCCTCTGTCCATGGGATTTTCCAGGCAAAAGTACTGGAGTGGGCTGCCATTGCCTTCTCCAATGCATGAAAGTGAAAAGTGAAGGTGAAGTCGCTATAATATATAATACACAGGACAGCCCCCTGCAACAAAGAATTATCCAACCGAGTGGTTTATTGTGCCAGTCAGTCATGCCAGGACTGAGAAACTTTGCCCTAAGTGAAAATAGTCTACAAACCTATATTAAATGTGATTCCAATCCAGTGGGGGAAAAGTCCTATTTTCCGTGTTATCTCTTTGATAGATTATCTTCAAGGATAAAATTGTTTTCCCTTTATCTGTAAGTTTAAGCAAAAACCATTATTTTACATTAAAATTGGTGGTGAGTGGATCATTGGCCTGGTAAATCCATGTGAAGCTTCTGGCTTTCCTTCCTCAGTCCTTCTCACCTGCTTTGTGGGCTCCTTTCTCCCCTCTCCCTGTTAACCTCAAATCTGGTTTAAGATAGTGTATTTTGTAGTCATGACTCTTCTATAGTTATGATACCTATTTTGTCTTTACATGTCAAGCTTATGTATGTAATTTAATATGTTTTATATCCAAATTGGCTGCTGCACGTTTTTCTCTGATTCTGGGAATAATAACAGTTCACATATTTTAGTGCATGATATTTGCTGTGTGCCTTACTTAGTCTTCCTATGTGGTGGGTAGAGACTTCCCTGATAGCTCAGATGATGAAGAGTCTACCTGCAATGCAGAAAACCTGGGTTCAATCCCTGGGTCAGGAAGATCCCCTGGAGAAGGAAATGGCAACCCACTCCAGTATTCTTGCCTGGAGAATTCCATGGACAGAGGAGCCTGATGGGCTGCAGTCTGTGGGGCTGCAAAGAGTTGGACATGTCTGAGTGACCTACACTATCACTTTTTGGTGTTGCTATACTCAGAAAGATGAGAAACATACAATTTGTTTGTGGGTTTGCTTGTATCTGTATATTTTATGTATGTTTTATTTTGTTCTTGAAGAATCAGGTATGTGTTTGGTATACTGGTTCTGAACTAATTTTGGGGAATTTGAATCTGAAAGTATTTAGAAGCTGCTGCTGCTAAGTCACTTCAGTCGTGTCCGACTCTGTGCGACCCCATAGACGGCAGCCCACTGGGCTCCCCCATCCCTGGGATTCTCTAGGCAAGAACACTGGAGTGGGTTGCCATTTCCTTCTCCAATGCATAAAAGTGAAAAGTCAAAGTGAAGTCGCTCAGTCGTGTCCGACTCTTAGCGACCCCATGGACTGCAGCCCACCAGGCTCCTCCGTCCATGGGATTTTCCAGGCAAGAGTACTGGAGTGGGGTGCCATTGCCTTCTCCAATTAGAAGCTAGCAAACAAGTTCTAGAGCTTCCCAGGTGGCGCTAGTGATAAAGAACCCACCTGCCAATGCAGGAGACATAAGAGAGGTGGGTTCGATCCCTGGGTTGGGAAGATCCCTTGGAGGAGGGCATGGCAACCCACTCCAGTATTCTTACCTGGAAAATCCATGGACAGAGGAGCCTGGTTGACTACAGTCCTTAGGATCGCAAAGAGTCAGACATGACTCAGGTGACTTAGCACGCACATGCACATGCAAGTCCTATTGTCTTTAATATCCTTAAAGTTTTTAATTAGAAAAATAAAGCTTGTAAAAATCTGAAGCGTGCAGTCATGGGAATAAATTACAATTCTACTGCCCTGCCCTCATCCTACCCCTTCTACCCTCTGTGTTACTACTATTTATATACAGCCTCTGGCTCTCTGTACAAACAATCATACAGCAATGTTTCTTTTGCATTAATGGAATCATTCTGGAAAACATTTCACTTGACACTGTATCATGGTTATTTGTCTTGTCAGTATATATAAATATGTTTCACTTTTTTGTAGCTTTATGGTTTTCCAAGATATGTATTGTTGTTTAGTCACTCAGTCGTGTCTGACTCTGTGACCCCATGGACTGCAGCCCATCAGGCTCCTCTGTCCATGGGATTCTCCAGGCAAGAGTACTGGAGTGGGTTGCCATGCCCTCCTTCAGGAGATCTTCCCAACCCAGTGGGTTGCCATTTTCTTCTCCACCAAGAACTGTAACCAATTTCATCATTAAAATAGATTATTTTGGCGAGAAATGACTATTCTTGTCGATATTGAGTTTTCTTTTCCAAGATTATGGTCAGGTCTCTTCAATGATATTTTACAATTTTGTTCATATATATCTTCCACATTTCTTATTGAGTTTATTCCTTGTTTTTTAGTATTTGTTTCTTCTTTTTCTTCATGTAGGTGGATGAGTGAGTGGATGGATAGATGAGTGGACCAGAGTTGTTTGTGCAAAAGCCCTACCTATCTGACCTAATTATATTTTCCAATTAATTATTGGTGGTATATAGGAGCACTTTGGTTTTGTAAGGGTTTCTATCTCACCATGTTGCAGATGGTGATTGCAGCCATGAAATTAAAAGATGCTTACTCCTTGGAAGGACTAGTTCAGTTCAGTCTCTCAGTCGTGTCCGACTCTTTGCGACCCCATGAGTTGCAGCACACCAGGCCTCCCTGTCCATCACCAACTCCCGGAGTTCACTCAGACTCACTGACCCTGATGCTGGGAAAGATTGAGGGCAGGAGGAGAAGGGGACGACAGAGGATGAGATGGTTGGATGACATCACCAACCCAATGGACATGAATTTGGGTGAACTCTGGGAGTTGGTGATGGACAGAGAGGCCTGGTGTGCTGCGGTTCATGGGGTTGCAAAGAGTCAGACACGACTGAGTGACTGAACTGAACTGATCTCACTATGTTACTGATTTTTGTTGTTTTACTGGTTTGTCTATTGAGCCACTAAAATTTTCCATGTATAAAATTGTATTAGAATATTATGCCAAAAATACTTGACAGCTTTATCTGTCATTGCCCACTGTTTATGCTTCTTATATTCTTTATTGTGTTAGATAAGACTTCCAGTCCAATGTTGATTAGTTGAGATGAAGAAGTTGAGAGTATTGCTTTATTCATGGCTTTATGGGAATGTGTCCAATATTTTACCACTGGGAATGAAGTTTAGTTTTCTGGTAGACATAAATTAAGGAAGTTTCCCACCATTTTTATATTATGTAGATTTTTTTTGCACAACAGATATTGACACTTATCCAATGCTTTGTGTTATCTATTGAAATGTTAATATGCTTTTCTGCTTTAACATAGTAACATACTAAAATTCATTCATTATAGGATAACCAAATCTACAGAATGACATTTGTCAGTATTTTACTTCATAACTTCTTGTATACAGTAATAAGTGGAAGAGATTTGTATGTAATACTCCTTATTTTGTGCTGCTCACTTTCAGAGCGGAGAGGCAATGGCACCCCACTCCAGTACTCTTGCCTGGAAAATCCCATGAACGGAGGAGCCTGGTAGGCTGCAGTCTATGGGGTCACTAGGAGTTGGACACAACTGAGCGACTTCACTTTCACTTTTCACTTTCATGCATCGGAGAAGGAAATGGCAACCCACTCCAGTATTCTTGCCTGGAGAATTCCAGGGATGGCGGAGCCTGGTGGACTGCCGTCTATGGGGTTGCACAGAGTCGGACACAACTGAAGTGACTTAGCAGCAGCAGCATTTTCAGAGATGGTTGGCCTAGTAAAAAGAGAAACATTCATTTTTGCCCCTATTCTGGACTACTTTAAGTAATAGAAATATATGATCATTTTGTGTTTGTTGGGTTTTCTCTGTACAGCCATCTATGCCAGGAATTCCCTGGGAATCCAGTGGTTAGCACTTTCACTGCCAGGTACCTAGGTGGGGAAAGTAAGATCATGAAAGCTGTGCAGTAAAGCCAAAAAAAAAATCTATGCCTTTATAGAGGTTGATTTTCACTATATTTTCAAATTCTTTTGTTGATAGGCAATTCCCAGTATCTATATCTCATTGGATTAATTTTTAAAATTGATATTTTCATAGAAAATTATTCAGTTTATCTAAAATTTCAAATTTACCAGTGTTATGTATCAGTTCAGTTCAGTCCCTCAGTCGTGTCTGACTCTCTGCAACCCCATGGACTGCAGCATGCCAGGCCTCCCTGTGCATTACCGCTCCCAGAGTTTACTCAAACTCATGTTCATTGAGTTGGTGATCCCATCCAACCATCTCATCCTCTGTCATCCCCTTCTCCTCCTCTCGCCTTCACTCTTGCCCAGCATCATGGTCTTTTCAAATGAGTCAGCTCTTCACATCAGGTGGCCAAAGTATTGGAGTTTCAGCTTCAGCATTCATCCTTCCAATGAATATTCAGGACTGATTTCCTTTAAGGTGGACTGGTTAGATCTCCTTGCAATCTAAGGGACACTCGAGAGTCTTCTCCAACACCACAGTTCAAAAGCATCAATTCTTTGATGATCAGCCTTCTTTATAGTCCAACTCTCACATTCATACACGACTACTAGAAAAACCATAGCTTTGACTAGACAGACCTTTTTTTTGGCAAAATAATGCCTCTGCTTTTTAGTATGCTGTCTAGGTTGGTCATAACTTTCCTTCCAAGGAGTAAGCATCTTTTAATTTCATGGCTGCAGTCACCATCTGCATTTTGGAGCCCAAGAAAATAAAGTCAGCCACTGTTTCCATGTTTCCCCATCTGTCTCACATGAAGTGATGGGACTGGATGCCACGATCTTAGCTTTCAGAATGTAGAGTTTTAAGCCAACTTTTTTACTCTCCTCTTTCACTTTCATCAAGAGGCTCTTTAGTTGTTCTTTACTTTCTGCCATAAGGGTGGTTTCATCTGCATATCTGAGGTTACTGATATTTCTTCCTGCAATCTTGATTCCAGCTTGTGCTTCATCCAGCCCAGCGTTTCTCATGATGTACTCTGCATAGAAGTTAAATAAGCAGGGTGACAATATACAGCCTTGACGTACTCCTTTTCCTATTTGGAACCAGTCTTTTGTTCCATGTCCAGTTCTAACTGTTGCTTCCTGACCTGCATACAGATTTCTAAAGAGGCAGGTCAGGTGGTCTGGTATTCTCATCTCCTTCAGAATTTTCCACAGTTTATTGTGATCCACACAGTCAAAGGCTTTGGCATAGTCAATAAAGCAGAAGTAGATGTTTTTCTGGAACTCTCTTGCTTTTTCCATGATCCAGCAGATGTTGGCAATTTGATCTCTGCCTTTTCTAAAACCAGCTTGAAAATCTGGAAGGTCACGGTTCACATATTGCTGAAGCATGGCTTGGAGAATTTTGGCATTACTTTTCTAGCATGTGAGATGAGTGCAATTGTGCGGTAGTTTGAGCATTCTTTGGGATTGGAATGAAAATGGACCTTTACCAGTCCTGTGGCCACTGCTGAGTTTTCCAAATTTGATGGCATATTGAGTGCAGTGCTTTCACACCATCATCTTCCAGGATTTGAAACAGCTCAACTGGGATTCCATTACCTCCACTAGCTTTGTTTGTAGTGATGCTTCCTAAGGCCCACTTGACTTCACATTCCAGGATGTCTGGCTCTAGGTGAGTGATCACACCATTGTGATTATCTGGATTGTGAAGATCTTTTTTGTACAGTTCTTCTGTGTATTCTTGCCACCTCTTCTTTTTTTTTTTAATTATTTTTTAAACATTTTAATTGGAGGCTGATTGCTTTACAGTATTATATTGGTTTTGCCATACATTGACATGAATCAGCCATGGTGTACATGTGTTCCCCATCCTGACCCGGCCTCCACCCTCCCTCCCCATTCCATTCCTCAAGGTCATCCCAGTG
>SJYT01017128.1:170321-216186 GCA_006410635.1 Cephalophus harveyi | reverse complement strand
AGAGAGCGAGCTTGTGAAATGGGAAGTGGCTGTGTGATTGTCTCATTAAGTCCTGGAGTCAGAGGTGAGGCCAGGGTTGGGACCTGGTTCTCCTGAGTTCAGCTCAGACATGTCAGAATGTACCATTATTACTGTCATCTATCTTTGGTTTTCTGCCCAGTGTGTGTTCAATAAATTAACTACCAATAGAGTAAGTTAGATGCCACCTCTAGTGCAGAAGGAGATGGACCAGAAGTCAACAGACAGCCCTGACTGTTTCTCTTGGCTTCTCAGGAGCTCACCTTACAACCTTGAACAAGTCAACCCAACCTCCCTTGTGCTCTGGGTCATCTGTCCAATGATGATTTGACTGCCTGGAGAGGGTGGAGGTGGCTTTACAATGCAAGATTCTGGTACTCTGTCTCACTGAGTGCTCACAGCAAACCTCTTAAGTAACCTGGGCAGTATCAATACTTTTCACTTTACAGTTGAAAAACCTGAGATTATGTGACTAGTAAATGATGACACTTAATTCTGTTCTTTTTCCTAACGATACAAAAACATGAACCAGTCTCTTGGCCCTTGAGAAATACCTGTTCAGAGCACGAGAGATGCATTTGACTTCTCAAGTTGGAACTCTGAATTATTTCATATAGAAATATTATTACCTGTGGTTCTTCAGAATTTCAGGAACATCCTGGAGTGTGTAGATTTATGAGTTGACTGAGGACCCTAATCACCTCGTTGTTTCTTGAAAAAGGTGCTCCCAGTTCTAAACAACCTGTATATAAATGAGCTTTTAGAATATAAAGCATTCTGTAGCTAGGTACTATCTGTTCTCTATTCTAATATTTATCATTTTTATTTTGTGACTTATTTGAAATCACAATATGGTATTACTAATCAGAATATTTTATATGAAAGTGATAATTTTTAAAGTATACCATTTAAAAAAGCTTTATTATTTTATTATAGTACATTATTATATAATATATGCTAAGTCACTTCAGTCGTGTCCGACTCTGTGCGACCCCATAGATGGCAGCCCACCAGGCTCCTCTGCCCATGGGGTTTTCCAGGCAAGAGTACTGGAGTGGGTTGCCATTTCCTTCTCCAATGCATGAAAGTGAAAAGTGAAAGTGAAGTCGCTCAGCTGTGTTCGACTTGTAGCGACCCCATGGACTGCAGCCCACCAGGCTCCTCTGCCCATGGGGTTTTCCAGGCAAGAGTACTGGAGTACAGGAGCCTCTCCTACCCCCATAGAAGGCAGCTTTAATTATATGATAGAAGTGAGTGGGGAAAAAATTCTCATCAGAAATTTCCTGTGTAAAAATAAAATTTCATTGTACCCCATCCTCTTTCAAAGAAAATTTACTTATGTTAATAGATGGCTATGGGCTTCCCAGGTGACTCAGTGGTAAAAATTCCACTTGCCCATGCAGGAGACACAGGAGACGCAGGTTAGGTCTCTGGGCAGGCAAGATCCTCTGGAGGAAGAAATGGCAACCTCTAGTATTCTTGCCTGGATAATCCCATGGACAGAGGAGTCTGGGGGGCTACAGTCCACAGGGTCACAGAGTCAGACATGGCTGAGCCACTGAGCATGCACACACACCATAGGTGACTATACAATTTATGGTATATCCCATGAGATTCTGTATAAACCACACATTATTTCAGCCCACCAGGCTCCTCCAGCCATGGGATTTTCCAGGCAAGAGTACTGGAGTGGGTTGCCATTGCCTTCTCCTCTAGAGAAGATAAGTGCCATTAAATAGCTGCCTCTTTTTAAATGTATCCAGTATAAAGAATGAGAATATAAACCTCCCCTTTTAGGGAAAGATTATAAATTGCCTTGCTCCCTCCACTTATGTACATTTTATATCTATCTTTATTGTTGTCTTTAGAACTACTCAGAGTTGTGCCACACTTTTTTATAGTCTGGAGAAATAATTTTTCCATAACTATTGAATTATGTGGCAAGGTCTAGTTTTTGTTTTTGAGTCTTAGAACTTAAGTCTTTCATGAAGAGGTACATCTCCTAGAAAGATAGAATGCTAATATATTGCTCTTCTTGACCTGTTAGAAGATTGTCCAGCCAGTTAGAGCTTTGTGTCATTGTGTGAAGCTGCATATGTCTTGGTGACTGTGTCAATATTCTTTAAAGTGTAAGATCTGCGTGTGGGAATGTTCTGGCTGAGGTCTCAAGACTTGTTGGTTGAGGCAAGGTAGTATCTCAAGTCATCCAAAACAGATTGCTCCATCTTAGATAACCAGATATAGTCAGCATAATCTCTCTCATTGGCTTATTCCAGAATTAAGTAATAGGAAAATTTGACTATTATGAATTCCTTTGGTTCAACTAAAGTTTTACAGAATTAAACTTACTATTGTTAATTTATTATTGCTAAATTGATATAATTATTTTGTTTGACAGATTCAAAACCTTTTAATGCCTGTCTTGTCACGAACCTTGTTTATTTTTCCTGAAGTAGCAATGCACACTTCAAGAATTCTGAGTTTTCAAAAAAATATGAAATTTTATTTTATAAGGTAGCAATAAATAAATAATGCTCTTTAACTGAGAAAGGAGAATTTTAAATGTGAACCAGTGAAAGCTGAAGCCAAAACTGGAATTTGTTTCCAGTCAATTTACCCTTAAGTAAAATTTGTCTTTGATTTACTTATGCATCAAACAAGTTATTCAAAACCCTGGTAACAAAATATATATTTACAAACCAAAGGACTTTTAAAGGTACTGAAATTATATAGTTAATAAAGTGGAAGTGTGTAAATATGGTACCATTCTTTGCAATTTTCTGAGGATAAAGGAGGGAAGATGAAAAGGTCATTCACTTCCTTAAGATAATATATTTCACTAGCTATTTCTTTCCGTGGGTATTTCTTTCTTAATTGTACATGAAAAGATTGTGGTTCCCCAAACACAATCAGCTCTTTCAACCAAAGAGAAATACAACCACATTAAAATACATAAATAATCATTAAGTTATAAGAACATGCAAGTAGGAATTACTATATCAGTAATTTTATTGAAAGCAATAAACCATTTCTTCAAAGACATGAGTTCAGGCTTGATTTGTTAAAATTATTTGAAGAAGAACCTCACAATTCAGAGACAAGTGATGTAGGAAGATGGTTTAGGTGTAGCCCGTTCCCTGGTGGCTTCACATTTTGTTCCTTTTTGAAGTTGAGAAAATGAGCAAAACGTCTGGTATCCCATACTGCACGTCATCATCCTGATGAGCCATTAGATTTCCTGACTAGTTTTAAGAAGTCTTCCTACTTCTTTTCCCTTCAGAGCTGTAACTACTACTACTTGCACATTAGCTGTAGAATTAACGATGTTGTTAAATATTAGTCCCTAACTCGTGTCCTACTCTGTGACCCCATGGACTGTAGCCCGCTAGACTCCTCTGTCCATGGGATTCCCAGGCAAGAATGCTGGAGTGGGTTGCCATTTTCTTCTCCAATAGAGTTAACAGTCAGGCACTAATAATGACTGTAACTTTAAACTGGACCTGGATCACCATTCAATAAGTGTACCCCAAACAATTCTTTTCTCTGTAACTCATAACTATGCTTCACTTAGAAATTTCTTGGAAGTTGGGTTCCTGATTTTAAGCTCTATGTAAACTCTGTTTTCACAAGTTTTTTGATGACTACATTGTGTGGGAAAGACTCCAAGCCTTCCTGACATCAAGATAGATGACACCTTTTAGGCCTGACCCTGAGTTACTAAAGGAGATTGGTATACAAGGATTTGTTCTTTAAGGAGTCATTCCATTCGTTATCCTGCTTTTTTTCAAGGGTTTGCAATCAATTGTGCTCCCAAAATATTAGTTTTTCAGTGACAAACATCAAAAGAATAAACAATTTGATGCTTTCAGTTTAGATGAAGTGGCTTTTGGTGCAACTCCGGATAAACTTGGCCCAAAGCTGTATGGTATCGGTGATGTACTTTATTTCCAACGATGTCCTACAGCCAGCTCACATCAGCTTCCATGAGATGACTGAGAACATCTCTTCCCAACTGGGTGACATCACCTAGGGAGTCTGAAACCAACCATGTTGGTAGTCTTTGTACCAAGGAAATTACTACATGCTCTATATTTTTCCTTTCCCCCCACAGAGAATCAGTTGTTAAAACGTCTACTAACATAATACTGCTTCAAGAGATAGTAAAATATCTACCAAGAGTCAGCCACAATGGAAATATCAAATAAGGCCTTTGACATTGAGAAATCATAGAGTTAGCCAAACCATCTCCACCTAAGCATTTATCAAATTTATCTCCCTTTAAACTTGAAAAATGATCAAGAGACTTTAAGCCTATGTTAGGATAGATAAACATGTCTTGAAATACATTTTTAAATGTTAAATTGATTTAATAGATTCTTCTGGGGGCAGGTCTTTGTCCAGTTTGGAGAGACCAGGTAGTTACTAAGGTATATTTTCTCAGGGCTGCTAATCTTGCCTGGTACTCACAGAAGCTGGCCAGTCACTAAGGTGCTTTCATTTCCTTTTTACTCCTTTTGTTTGTTTTATTTTTAACCTAACACTTTCCTTTGGAAAATTACTTACAGGTGTCTTGGGCAGAAAAGAAAAATGTTTTATTTCACTATTTATTGGATCTCTATAAAGCAATGTACTTTTTCCTGAGGCTAACTATTTAATAGGGTTAACATTCTATTAAAAAAGTCATGTCTTTTTTAAATGCTGAAAAAATATAGTTTTCGTATAGAAAGATAATATATTTTGAGAATAGGTTTGTAGAATCATTTCCAATGTGAGTGAATACAACTCCCTTCAAATCTGTTAACCGTGATTTTAAAATATCATGAATTATAAATGGAAAAATTGCTCAGAATGATAATTCACTTATTAATATAATTAATGGGTAATTGTTTCAAGTCAAAATATTAATTAGCCAAGATCAGTTTCTGGTATTCAGATATAGTTGTTATCAAGATGTTGAAAATGATAACAGCTTTCTTCCCATTGTAATCTACTTTATATTTAAAATTCTTTAATTACTTGAAGGCAGGAGGGATAATCTTGAGCTCCTGCCTTTTCATTTACATTTTTCTTTTCTGGCTATGTCTGTAAGACGCATCCTAGCACCTACTGCATTTGACATAACAGGTGTTCTTTCCCTACGTAAAATATACTTGGAGAAATGATGTGAACAAATTTAATATAGAACTTGTCAGGAAATTGAGAAGGAGATCATACTTGTGGCTATGTGCTCAGTCGCTCAGTTGTGTCTGACTCTTTGTGACCCCATGGACTGTAGCCCTCCAGGCTCCTCTGCCCATGAGATTTTCCTGGCAAGAATACTGGAGTGGGTTGCCATTTCCTACTCCAGGGAATCTTTTAGACCCAGGGATCTAACCCACATCTCTTGCATCTCCTGAATTGGCAGACAGATTCTTTACCACTAGCGCCACCTGGACCCTTTTTGCTTTAGTGAGAAGACAAAACAAAGGTAGGCAAGTTAATTACTTTTGAAAAAATCCTGTTCTCCTTTGGACTTCAGAGATATTTGTCTTTTTTCATTGATCTCAGAAGAACTATCATCTGGATGACCTTAAACTTAGCCATGCTAATCTCCAACAACATCTTTTTTCAGCCTCAGCCGTGACATGAGGTGATACATACCAGGAGACTGTGGTGAGCACCTCTTGCTCCAGGCATCCAACTAATACAGATGACTTGGGTGGGTACCATATATACTCCAGGCCAGTGTGGAGAGCCTCATCTCGTGAGGTTGGCATTATTATAATCCTCAATTTTCAGATGTTGAAATGAAGGGTTTGGGAGTTTAACTCATCCTGGGAGTCATAGTTAGCAGCTATAAAACCCAAATTCATGTGCAAAGAGATCTCATATCAGTGCCCATCCCAAAGGGTTGTTCTGAGGATTAAAATAATTAGCAAATGAAAACTGCTGAGAACAGTGCCTGAAACAAGAATAGGCACTGGTTAAATCTTAGCTGCCATCAGCTATCATCATCATCATCATCATCATCATCATCATCATCAAAACTAGGTCAACCTGATCCCCAAACTGGAGCTAACAGTCCTGCCTAGCGTGCCAGGCAAATAGAATAGTAGTGGCATTCTCTCCCCTATGGTGGCTGTGGTCTACGCAGAGGATCCCCGGATGAGTCAGCGGATGATGGGGTACAGGTTTATATCTGTTAGCCCTCCCTTCTCAGTTTAGGAACAGCTTCTCTCCCTATAAGGTGGAGTGATTTTGACTGTTTTTATATCTGAGCCGTTTTATTAAAAAAAAAAAAACTGGAATTAAACCAGATAGGAAAGAAGTCTTAAGGAATATAAGCTAAAGCTTTGGAGGTTTTAGGAACAACTTAGGGCTTCCCTGGTGGCTCAGTAGTAAAGAATCCACCTGCAATGCAAGAGACCCAGGTTCGATTCCTGGGTCAGAAAGATTCCCCTGGAGTAGGAAATGGCAACCCACTCCAGTATTCTTGCCTAGAGAATCTCATGGACAGAGGAGACTGGTGGGCTACAGTCCATGGGGTTGCCAAAGAGTTGGACACGACTGAGCAAATGTGTATGCACACACACAAACACAGACATAATTTAAAAATTGATCCTGGGGGGTGGAATCATTGTTCCATCTCTTTTTCCTTATGTGCGACTGAAGTTTCATGTCAGATTAAGTGACAGAAGGAGAAAGGAAGAGCTGAATCTGAGAGCTATTTTGATGGCGTGACCTCTAGGGGAAGGTTTGGTGCATTTCAACTCCAAGATTTCCTGTTTGAATTTTTTAAATAGCAACTCTGGAACCCAGATGGCACAACCACGTGTTAGCTTCCCCCTGCTAACACGCACCAACACGGAGAGTCCAAGAAGGGCAAGCAAGACCTTCAGGGTTAAAAGGGCTTGAAGACAGTTCAATTTGTGTTTATTTTCAGATCTCCTATTTGAGGGACAGAAACATCTCTAGATTCTGAATCAGATCCTTTCTCTCTAGTTTCCTCCACCCCAAAAAACCCCAAAACAAAAAACCAATCTATTCCCTAAAATGTGCAGAGCATCGATGCTTTCAAATATATTGTCTAAGAGAAAAAAAGGGGAAGTCTTGTGATCTTGAAAGTGTCCAAGTACAATCAGACTCATTTTTTATATGCCAGTGAAGCAGAGGAGAACAATTTTTTGGAGGGAATTCTGCAGCAATTAATATTTTAAGAATTGCTTTTGTTCATTCATTTAGTTCTTCTGTGTTAGTCATAATATATGAAATTTAGGAATAGAATAATAAGTATTTTCTTTATACTGGTTTTCCTCTGGAGGAAGGGAAGTATTTCATTGATTTTTCATGTATAAACATGTGCGATCTGTGTACAGCCTTTCTGATTTTTGACTTAGAAAACTGATATTCCTTAATGGGAATAGTTTTATGATAGAGACACTAGGCTACAGCTTGTTAATAGGGGAAAAAGCCCCCTTTTTTCCATTAATATTCTGTTGTTTTTATTTAAATTAGAAATGAATCATTTAGGGTTTGTTACATCAATTCTGATGTTTTATTGAGAAGGCAATTGTTATAATGTCTCTTCCATTTTGCATCCTCATTATCTAGTCCTCAGAGAAAATTTTTCTCAAATAACCAGGCAACTGGTGGAGGCACTGTTCAGGGCCTATCAAGGGAGGCGGGATGTAGGATTATAATGGGCCTCTGATGTACACTTGTAATGTTATCGTCAAATGAGCTTATACATACAGTTGTACTTTGTGCAAAGGCTTTGGCTTGATAAATGTGAATACTTAACAATGTGCCACAATTTGAGTGATTCTGCCTTAGCAAAAAGGAACCTCAGAAAGTGGAAGCGGCTCAGGCCTCTGCAGACAGGGCTTTGTTGATTTGCTCCTGAGTGTCAGGAGCTGAGATTCAGGCTGTGGGAAGGCTCCTGACCTCGGACCAGCTTCTAGGCCAGTGGGTTTCAGCCTTAGCTGCACACAGGATCGTTCCAGAGCTTTCAGGATTACCAATTCCTGGTCTCAGTCCCCGAGACTCCAATTCCATTGGTCTGTGAAGCAGCCTGGATATTGAGATTTTTTGCTCCTCAGAGTGGGCTTCATAGATAAGCAGTACCTACATCACCCAGGAGCTTGTTACAAATCAGAATCTTCAGCCCCACCCCAGCACTACTGACTCAGAGCCCACTTTCCAGGTGTGGGCCACCGAGTCTGAGAAGCATGTTTTACCGCCTCCCACCCCAGGCTGATGGGTCTGAATGTCACCTGAAAATGAAAGTGGTTTAGTTCAGTAGCTGAATCATGAATTGATCCAGAAACTGTTAGAACCTGTTGGAATAGTGTCTAGATTTTATTGTTTTGAAAACAGAAATATCACTGCTGCTGGTCATCACCATAAAGGCAGAATTTGTTGAGTACAGTTAGAATCCTGGGGAGTGACGTGACTCTACTGAGCCTGAGGACTCTGCCCAGTTAATGAAGATACGCCAAGATGTTGCCCTGGGTGAACCACACTCCTAGGTCTAGTCCTTGGTCTGATTTGTCAACATACCTGGAGGAGATCCCTCTAGGGCAGCAGACTCAAATCTCCAAACTCATGAGAATAAAGAGTGAAAACCAGCCATAGAGAATTTACAGTGACAAATACGGCTGCCACAGAGCAGTACTTTTCCTCCTTGCAAGCACATAAAAAGGCAGGTCACGCCAGACAATAGCTTGTGAACGGGGGATTGGGTGGAGGATTATGTTCCAAGTTGGGTTGTTTCCTGTCTCCTCCGCTAGACTGACAGCCATGTAAGGACAGACTTGTTCCTTACCCTGCCCTCCCCTCGGCTCCCAGGAGAGCCCCAGCCTTGTATGGTTTCTGCCAATGCCTCCCCAGTGACTTTCTCTGTGCTCCGACACCATGGCTGGCCAACTTCTTTTCTTTTGAGGTCTTGATGGCCTGGTTGCTCTTTAGTCCCATTAGGTGTCTTTGCTGGCCTATACACCTGTCCCAAATATCACTTCTATGTTTTGTCTCTCAGAAGCTATCTTACTTCTGTTTCTAGCTTCTCGGCAGGATCTTGAAGTAGTCCTTTTGTACTTTATAAATTGTTTATAATATCATAAAGCCCACTTCCATTTTTAAAGGTCCTGAGCAGGTAGGAGAGCTTTATATTCACATCTAAGTCCATATCAGTGAATTTTCAAGCATGGGCAGGGAACCCAAATCTGAAATTAAAGATGCTTACTCCTTGGAAGAAAAGTTATGTCCAACCTAGATAGCATTTTCAAAAGCAGAGACATTACTTTGCTGACTAAGGTCCGTCTAGTCAAGGCTATGGTTTTTCCTGTGGTCATGTATGGATGTGAGAGTTGGACTGTGAAGAAGGCTGAGCACCGAAGAATTGATGCTTTTGAACTGTGGTGTTGGAGAAGACTCTTGAGAGTCCCTTGGACTGCAAGGAGATCCAACCAGTCCATTCTGAAGGAGATCAACCCTGGGATTTCTTTGGAAGGAATGATGCTAAAGCTGAAACTCCAGTACTTTGGCCACCTCATGCGAAGAGTTGACTCATTGGAAAAGACTGTGATCCTGGGAGGGATTGGGGGCAGGAGGAGAAGGGGACGACCGAGGATGAGATGGCTGGATGGCATCACTGACTCAATGGACGTGAGTCTGAGTGAACTCCGGGAGTTGGTGATGAACAGGGAGGCCTGGTGTGCTGCGATTCAGCGACACCTGGGGTCGCAAAGAGTCGGACACGACTGAGCGACTGAACTGAACTGAACTGATAACTGTGGTGACAATTCTGTTAAGAAATAGCTTGATCATTTGTGAAAAGGGAGGAAATGTGTAAAAGATGATTCCAAATTATTAATCATTCATTGGACACTGGGGAAATGATGGCTGATTTCATGGGTGGAAATAGAGAAATCAAGATAGGGTCTGTTGTGGCGGGGGGGAGAAGGATGAGCTTGTTTCGGACTTGTTGAATTTGAGTTAAGGGAGGGTATCAATGTAGAAATGCCATGAACGCAGTTGGAGATGACATATGGGAGGTCCCCGTTATTACTGCCTTGCCTCCTTTAAATCTCTTGGCCTGGAATATTCTCATTCTTTCCACTCTTCCTGAAATGCTGGAAGGAAATGGACTATGGTTATCCAGGGTCCTTCTCCTGCAAGTTTACAACCAGGAAAAATAGGAGGAGGATATTTTTGTTTTCACAAGAATCTAGCTTGAAGAGACAAGTCTTATGGACCTGGTTTGATTTCATCCAGTCCTGTTTCAATTCTGTCATGTTTTCCCCAATCACAGGATAACTTACACATCATTGTGCAATGTGAGAAGGAAAAAGACATCCAGCCTTACTGAATGACCCTGGGCTTCTCTTCCAGAACCACTTCCATTGACTCATTACACACACCCTCACTGAGCCAGGGATCCCAAGCATCACCGATCTAAGGCCTCTTGGAGACCACCTGCTTGGACATCTATTTCCATGCTAGCAGGAAGTTTCAGAAACAACCAGTTTAACTGAGTGCAAATGATGTGCTCACTGAGATTTGGTAAAAAGCCTACAGTTGAGACCTAGAAAGTAAATGCTATTTTTCTTCTGAGTCACTTGTGACTTTTAATAGACTGAGAACTGACAGAACTGCCAAGAAAGCAAATAGTTTTATTTGTATGACTGTACAATTATCCTCAATTACTAAGTTCAGTTGATGAGCATCACGATTACCTCATAATATCCAGGACAACCAGGGAAAAGAGATTTTGTTTGTGGAGGAAAGTGACCAAAAATGACTAAAACTTGAAGGATACAGAAAGATATGCAGGCATTTTTTCTTTCAAAGCATCAGAAAAATAATTACCACTTTTCAGAGTGCATTCCAAATGTAAGGATTTTGTTGACTAATAGAAGTCTTTGGAACACATATCTGAAGTTGACAGCAATCATCAGTCAGTTTGTTCTCTAGGATGAATAATGAGACGGGTTTGGGTCCCCATCCTTTGAACACTACAGTACTGCCACAAAAAGCCCAATCATTTCTTTCTTAAAACTTTGCATTTCTCAGTGGGTAGATTCTCTTGTTCCTCCTTCCCCAGCCATCCATCCCTCGAGGGGGAAGGGGGAAGCTTTAGACAACCCGAAGAAACTGCCAATGATAGTGTTTTGCTAATCCTANGAACACTACAGTACTGCCACAAAAAGCCCAATCATTTCTTTCTTAAAACTTTGCATTTCTCAGTGGGTAGATTCTCTTGTTCCTCCTTCCCCAGCCATCCATCCCTCGAGGGGGAAGGGGGAAGCTTTAGACAACCCGAAGAAACTGCCAATGATAGTGTTTTGCTAATCCTATAAATATTTCTGTAAACTTGACTCCAGTGAGACATAATTTCGGCAATTGGAGTAATGGGCTTTCCTGCTGTTGCAGCCATCCAGAGTGCAAGCGCTCTGACTTGCTGAACAATTACTCCCACGTTCTGCCTCCCGACACTGTCATTAGCCTTCCCTACTCTAGGTGTGAGGTTGTACGGAAAGTAACGTAAACACTGCCATTCTGTAATTAGCTGCCCCAGAGTTCAGCAGTGAAAATAGCAAGAACACGTTTCTTTCCAGCACCTGGAAAAGCCAATGTGATTTGTTTGTGAACCCAGGTGGAGCTTGTTTATTGACAAACTGTTACTCTACTGATCACCAGGTGATGTTTACACAATGAGATGGTAAATCCCTTCACATCTCTTTAAAAAAATCCGTTCCCATATTGGCACGTGTTCTTAGAAAAAGGACCCCATAGTTAAGTGGTTGCCAGTTTGAAATGTAAAGAACTCAAGAAGCACTTAAGAAATAGAGCTTTATAGTAAAATAATTTAAAACATAAATTCTCTGATTTCCCCTGTGCAGCTTTGTTTATTGGGCCAGTTTAGCTCATGACTAATAGTCTCCCTGGCCTTCCTTTCCCTATTTTCTTTCCTGATTCATCTCTCTATATTGTACTTTTAAATGATCCCACTCCAATTTGATATCTCTGACTTCTGCTTTAAAACTTCTAGTTGTTTCTGAAGCACGCTAAGCAAAGTCTGTTTCAAACAATACCAAGGTTTGGTATTGTCATAGTGGATAGCAGCTCTACTGATAGGTGTGTGTATACGTGTGTGTGTGTGTGTGTGTGAGTGAGTTGCTTTGTCCTTTTAGACCCAAGTTCCGGGAAGTCAGGATAGTAGTAACTCTGCTTTAATTAACCTCCTCTTTTAGCACCTGATGCAGGGTCATTAACACATTAAATGTTAGAGTTTATCTCCTTTCTATCAGAATTTCAGTTTCCACAGGATACTATATTTCTTTCATGCTAATCTATATTTTAATGGCCTCTAAATTGTCAATTGAGAGGATAATTAGTTCTAATTTAGCGTTAATGCCATGAACATAGAGTAAGAAGCTAATTGACATGGCAGGCTACCAACTAGAATTTTATGAACTAAACTTTTAATCTCTTGCACAACAGTGAGTGAACTCATTATGCAAGTGCCGTTCAGGAAGAAAAACTACTTTGCCTGCGGGCGTTCTGTACCTTGTGGATGAATCACTGATGGCTTGGCGAGGGCTTTGATGGTCTAAACAGAACAGTTTACCTTTAAACCAACTTTGCAGAAGTTGGTCTAAAAACTTATAGGCATATTTGGTTGGCACATTTTTGCTTTCAGTTGCATTTTTGTACCTACTAGATATAAGGATTTCCTATGGAAGCTGAAGTTTGTACCAAGCAGGAGAACATCCAGTAAATCTAGAATCTAGATTCTAGTAGAATTAACAACACGTTCACTGAGCAGTGACTATTTTGTAAAACGACTTCATGTGTGTGACATCATTTGATCTTCAATTTGAATTATTGAGGTGAAGGCAGGTATTTTTATACCCATTTTATAGTTAAAACAATCAAGGTTGAGGGAGTTGAAATAACTTGTTTGTAATTATGTGGCTGGTTAAGTGATAGAGCCAAGCCAAGGACTTGAATCTGTGACTTCTGTTCCAGAGTTTTTTATTCCTGATCACATCCTACTTTTCTCATCAGTTTAACTATACGACTTTCTAGTGTAATTTTAAGCAATTGCCATTTCCTTAAAAATACAGAAAAATTATATAATCACAACCAAGCAAACTCATCAACTTTTTACCTTCTCACTCCCAGATCCCTGAGTTATCAGTACTGACTCTGTCCTCACTCAAGCTCAAAAAAACCAAAAACTGTCTTAGAAAAGGATGTAAAAATGATAGAAAGTAAAGAAAATCATGTTGTGGGGTGCTCCTGGCTTTTTTTTTTTTTTCATTTAAAGAAAAATTTAACTGCTGCCCAAGATGTCAGTTCTCAGTTTAACCCAGAGTAGTTTTTCAAATGGAGAAGGCAATGGCACCCCACTCCAGTGCTCTTGCCTGGCAAATCCCATGGACGGAGGAGCCTGGAGGGCTGCAGTCCATGGGGTCGCTAAGAGTCGGACACGACTGAGCGACTTCCCTTTCACTTTTCACTTTCATGCGTTGGAGAAGGAAATGGCACCCCACTCCAGTGTTCTTGCCTGGAGAATCCCAGGGACGGGGGAGCCTGGTGGGCTGCCGTCTATGGGGTCACACAGAGTCGGACACGACTAAAGTGACTTAGCAGCAGCAGCAGCAGTTTTTCAAAGATGAAGCCTTTTAGTTACATTTGCTGCCCTCTGGCTGGTCTTAGCCTGCGCTAGTCTACCAGAATTTTCTTTGGTTGAGTTTAGATTATTTGGAGCTTGCCTACCTGGTACACAATCCCTCGTTTGTGTTCAGGTGTTTTTCTTTTGACTGCGATTGACCTTTTCATGCTTTACTATTGCTTAGAAGCTCCACCAGAATGTAGCCAGGAAAACAAAGACAGGAAAATCTAGCAAGTCAGCTCTGCTGTGTGTGAGAGGCTCTGTCACGCTGTGGACAGCACAGAAGTCCCTGGAAGATGAAGTCTCAGGGTTCCACGTCTGTTTCTTTCATCTTTCTCTGACCTCCTCCAGTTGCTCTTAGCCGCTGGGAGATGAGTTCTGTTTGTGTCTTTCTGTTAGTTTATTTGTAAACTGCAGGTCAAAAAGAAATAATATATGTAAAATCCAGGCTGGACAATTAGTTGTTTCATGTGGAGAGAGAGCTTTAAAGGAAATCAGCTGACTTCCTGACTTGCTGAATAAAGTGTGAGTTTTAGTTTCTATCCTGTTAGGAAATGACATGTGAAGAGAATACTTGTATGAGCAGGCTTTTATTTTTGTCAATGACTGGAAACTTGTAAAATGGAAAAAGAAAAGAGAAGTCTGTTTATTTTAGCATATCAAGATTTGTTTCTGGGAAACAAAGGCAGAGATGGCAGTTTCTGAATCCTTTGGTGGTCTCCTTCCTGAAATTCCGTTTCTTCTCTCCTTCTGCCCAGAGTTGTTGGGTTGCCATAGCAACATGACTCCTTCCCCACAACCTGTAAGATTAACTGGATACAGATTTAGCAGCCAAGTGAAGCCAAGATCAAAATCCAAATTTAGGGCACTGATCACAGAAAGTGGGAAGTCTGAGGCCAAGGACCACTCTGTGTCCCTCCAAGAGCAGCACGTGGCATGATGGGCGTTGCGTTCTGATGGCATCCGTGGCACTGCTCGGAGACCCCGATGGCCATGGTGTGCTCATCTGCCACACTGCAGATGGGATCACATCCAAGGTGAGAGTTGGATAAGTGTGTGGAGCAGGAGTATTTAGTGCAGTGGTGTAACCCTATCTCAAACACTAGAACTGTGAAAGTCACGCATGAGATTCTTGGGCAAGGAATGATGGACAAAGGCAGTGAGTAGGTGCTGCAAAAATAAAGGCACTCTATGCCCAGGAATGCTTTCTAAGGGATTCTTAAGTGGTGATAACCGTAATAACAATTGCTCACACTGATGGAGCACTTGTGCTGCGCTTAGTCGCTCAGTCATGTCTGACTTGTTGCAACCCCGTGAACTGCAGCCTGCCAGGCCCCTCTGCCCATGGGGATTCTCCAGGCAAGAATACTGGAGTGGGTTGCCATTTCCTTCTCCAGGGGATCTTCCTGACCTAGGAATGGAACTGGGGTCTTCTGTATTGCAGGTGACTCTTTACCAGTTGAGCTACCAGGGAAGCCCATATTGAAATGATATCATACGGTATTTGTCTGGCTTACTTCACTTAATATGATCATCTCTATATCCATCCATGTTGCCACAAATGGCATTATTTCACTTTTTTTTTTTAATGGCTGAGGAGTGTTACATTGTGTGTGTGTGTGTATCTCAACACACACACACTTATATACACACACATCACATCTTCTTTATCCATTTATCTGTCGATGAACATTTAGGTTGTTTCCATGTCTTGTTAAAAAATGGGCAGAAGATCTAAACAGACATTTCTCTAAAGAAAACATACAGGTGGCAGTTGCATGATGCTCCACATCATTATAATGATTATCAGAGAAATGCAAATCAAAACTACAATGAGATACTACCTCACACTAGTCCGAATAACCATCATCAAAAAGTCCGCAAACAATAAATGCTAGGGGGGGTGTGGAGAAAAGAGAATCCTCCTGCATGTTGATGGGAATGTAAATTGATGCAGACACCATGGAAAACAGTATGGAGGTTCCTTAAAAAAATAAAAATAAAGTTGCTGTATGATCTAGCAATCCTATTCCTGGGCATACATCTGGAGAAAACTCTAATTAGAAAAGATACATGCACCTCAATGTTCACAACAGCACTATTTACAATAGTCAAGAAAGACATGGAAACAACTAAATGTCCATCGACAGATGAATGGATAAAGATGTGATGTGTGTGTGTATGTATATATATATATATCAGTTCAGTTCAGTCGCTCAGTCATGTCCGACTCTTTGCGACCCCATGAATCGCAGCACGCCAGGCCTCCCTGTTCATCACCATCTCTCGGAGTTCACTCAGACNGTCATCTGAGTTAAATTCACCCATTCCAGTCCATTTTAGTTCGCTGATTCCTAGAATGTCGACGTTCACCCTTGTCATCTCTTGTTTGACCACTTCCAATTTGCCTTGATTCATGGACCTGACATTCCAGGTTCCTATGCAGTATTGCTCTTTACAGCATCGGATCTTGCTTCTATCACCAGTCACATGCACAACTGGGTATTGTTTTTGCTTTGGCTCCATCCCTTCATTCTTTCTGGACTTATTGCTCCACTGATCTCCATACACACATACATACTGGGAGTTGAAGTCCTAACTCCCAGTGGCTATGAATGTGACCTTATTTGGAAATGAGGTCTTTGCAAATGTAATCAAGTTAAGATGAGGTCATTAAGGTGGGCTCTATTCCAATATGACTGGTGTCCTTATCAGGAGGGAAAATGCCAAGTGAAGAGAGACACACAGGGTGAACGCCATGTGACGACAGAGGTGGAGATTGAAGTGATTGCGGCTGCAAGCCAGGGAACACCAAGGAAGGATTGACTGCTACCATCAGAAACTGGGAAGAAACAAGGAGGCCTCTACCCAGAGTCTCAGAGGGAGTGTGGCCCTGCTGGCACACTGACTTCCAAACTTCTAGCTTCTAGAACTGGAAAAGAGTAAATTTCTGTAATTGAAGCCACTCAGTTCATTACTGCCACCTCGGGAAGCTAATACAAATATGTTCTTACTGTACCAGGTTCAGTCAATACAGAGGCACACAGTGATGCAGTAATATTCCCACTATACTTCATCTCCCCATTCCCATCTCTGGACAACTAGTAACGACAGTTTGGTGGCTCAGATGGTAAAGAATCTGCCTGCAATGCAGGAGAGGTAGGTTCCATCCCTAGGTCAGGAAGATCCCCTGGAGAAGGGAATGGCAACCCACTCCAGTATTCTTGCCTGGAGAATTCCATGGACAGAGGAGCCTGGCGGGCTACAGTCCATGGGGTCGCAAAGAGTTGGACACGACTGAGTGACTGAGCATGCACACACGTGGCGACAGTTTGTCTCCTTTCTATGTGTGGATGTGTACGTTGATTTTTATGTAATGGGACTGTATTATGTGCATTTTACTGAAACTTTTTCTTTTTAAAGCTTACATGTATATCTTAGAGATCTCTTTAAGTCTTTAGCTTTTTTAAAAATTGTAAAATACATATAGCATAAAATTAACCACTTTTAAGTGTGCAGTTCACCAGCATTAAGTACATTCACATTGTTGTGTAACCATCATCACCAGCCCCCTGCAGTGTTCGTTTCACTGCAAAGCTGAAACTCTGTCTCTATTAAACAAAAATTCCCCATTTCCCCCCAGTCTCTAGCCCTGGGTGACTACTGCTCTGCTTTCTGACTTTCTGAATTTGACTACTCTAGGTACCTCAAATAAGTGGAATGATACAGTATTTGTCTTTTTGTGTCTGGCTTATTTCACTTATATCCTCAGGTTTCATCCATGTGTAGCATGCATCAGAATTTCCTTCCTTTTAAGAGCGATTAATATTCCATTTATATGTTTGCATTTTATTTATTCATTCATCTGTCAGTAGACTCTTGGGTTGCTTCTGCCCTTTGGCTATTGTGAATAATGCTGCGGTGGACATGGGGGTACAAATATCTGAGATCCTGCTTTCAATTCTTTTGGGTATATACCCAGAAGTGGAATTGCTAGATCATATGGTAATTCTATTTTTAATTTTTTGAAGACTTGCCATACTGTTTTCCATAGCAGCTGCATCATTTTACATCCCCACCAGCAGTCTACAAGGATTCCAATATCTTCACGTCCTTGCCAACACTTGGGTTTTGTTTTTTTTTATAGTAGCTGTCTTAATGGATATGAGATGATATCTCATTGTAGTTTTGATTTGCATTTTCCTAATGATTAGTGATATTGGGCTTATTTTCATGTGCTTATTAGTCATTTGCATATCCTTGGAGAAAAGTCTATTCAAGTCTTTGCTCATTTTTTTTGGTAATTGGGTGGTTTATTTAAGGAGCTCCTATGGATGGACATTAAGGTTGTTACCAGTGTTGTTTTTTTGTTGTTGTTGTTAATTAGAAGCAGCACAGAAATATATAATCCTGCAATATATATCACTTCACATGTGTACAAGTTTATATTTAGAATGAATTCTTAGAAGTAGAATTGCTAGGTCAAATAGCTATGTATATGCCTTGAGGTATTGATTGATTTAGCCAGCTGGCTGTCTGAAGAGGTTTACCACAATCCATAGTCCTAGCTAGAGTGTATAAGGGAAAGTCTGTGGGAGAGAGGGACAGATTACTTCAGACTGAGGGATCAAGGAAGGTCATTCCGTGGATGTGACATTGAGATTAAGTCCTAGATGCTAAGACAGAGCCAGCCCTGTAAGATCTAGGGTCGCAACAGCTGAGGTTAAGCTACAAGGCAGAAGTGACCTTCGTGTGTTCAAAGGCACAGACCACTGTGGCTGAAGGCTGGTGAGTGAGAAAGAGGTGCTGGGCTGTGAGTTGGCCTGGAAGGCAGGGTTCATACAGGCCCTAGTCAGGAGCATGCTCCAGATGAATGGAAGCCAGAAGAAGGAGTAACTTTTGATTTTATGAGATCGCTCTGGGCGTGAGGTTGAAAATAGACAGTTGAGGGCAGATGGAGGGATGCAGGGAGATTAATTAGGAGCTACTGCAGTGACCCACGGAGAAGGCGATGGCACCCCACTCCAGTACTCTTGCCTGGAAAATCCCATGGACGGAGGAGCCTGGTAGGCTGCAGTCCATGGGGTCGCTGAGTCAGACACGATGACTGAGCGACTTCACTTTCACTTTTCACTTTCATGCATTGGAGAAGGAAATGGCAACCCACTCCAGTGTTCTTGCCTGGAGAATCCCAGGGATGGCGGAGCCCAGTGGGCTGCCATCTGTGGGGTCGCGCAGAGTCGGACATGACTGAAGCGACTTAGCAGCAGCAGCAGCAGCATTATATCTCCAAGTCCAATGTTGAATAAACAGTTGAATGTACGAGTCTAGGATTCAAGAGAGTGATTAATGGTGGAAGTTTAAATTTGTTTAAATTTGGAAGTTGCTTGCTTTAAGTATCATCTATGGGGCATGAGATTGTATGAGATTACCGAGGGAGAAGGAGAAGATAGGGGAGAGACAGGGACTAAGAACTGAGTCATTTCAGTATCAAGAGTCAAAGAGTAGTGTAGGAACTAGCCAGGGAGGATGAACTGGAGCCAACAGTGAGGTTGGCTGAAAGCTAGAAGAGAATGGAGCCCTGGAAGTCAAATGAAGAAGGATCATTAAGGAGCAGAGAATGTCCAAAGCTTCTCATGAAGCTTCCACTAAGCTCTCATCCACTAAGCTTCTCAAGTGAGTGTCTTACCTCCTCCCACACAGAGTAGAGATCTGACCATCAGTCCTGTGTGTCCGCACAGTGGAGAGTGGAAGGAGGCTTAGTGGATGCAGAGCTGTCAGTGGCATCCTCGGAAGAGAAGGGAAGCCTCTTCCTCCAGCAGTCCTGGCCCCTCAAGAAGAAGAGAAATGAGCAGGGGTGGAAGGTAGCCTTGTTAAGGACATTAGATGACTTCTTGACCCTTTTTTTGACACTGGTTATCTGAAGTAGGTTCTAAATGGCCTTTAAGGATTTCCAGCAGATGAAATTTATTTTCCTTTTGTTTCATGTGCCACTGAGGATCTCTTGAATTCTTGAAATTTTTATTAAGAATTCCTCATATACCAATAAACAATGCGCAGACTCAATAGCCTCTGCTGACACATTGTGATTATGTTTAAGGAAGGTCTTGGGCAGCAAAACAGCTCAGTTATTGCAGAGTCCCAGTGTTGGTCGCTTTTTGCCAAATGGTCATCATTCATACATCCTTCCTTCCTGGAAGGGATATAAATCCCCAAGCTATTTTTGCTCCAAGGAGATTATGGCACAACATATGGAGTCTTCACTCTCCAGGAGCAGAAGCAGAGTCTTGTCTTTGCTTGAGCAGGCCACTTGGTGAATGCCACAGGTTTAGGGCAACTGTCATCCTTGTGATTCATGGGTGACTGTATCAGGGAGCCGCAGCACGGAGCAGCTGGTCTGAAGAGCGTTCTAACCTGATGTTTCCCACAGTGTTGTCCATGGCATTTGCCCCATTTGTCTTGCTAAGGTGGCTCTATTAATTCTACCCAAATTTCTGTGTACATTAATATTTTACCTCAAACCTACACATAGCATTCTAGAATATTGACAATCTGAAGGTGACTATTTGGGGATGGGTATTATAAACTTGTGAGGCTTCCCAGGTGGCTCAGTGGTAAAGAATCTGCCTGCCAATGCAGGAGATCCAGTCCCCCGTTTGGAAAGAGTCCCCTGGAGTAGGAAATGGCAACCCCTTCTAGTATTCTTGCCTGGAAAATCCTATGGACAGAAGTGGGCTACAGTCTGTAGGATTGCAAAGAGTTGGACATGACTGAGCATGCTTGCACATTCAGTTATAAGCTTTTATGGATAGTCCCTCTTATCATAAATGTGAATAAATGTGAAAGAAAAAGAGAAGTTATAGTAAATTATCAAAAAGACTGGTAAATTTCCTGATTTAAAAGCAAATTCGTCTGTAAGTCAAAAATTTTTACCAACAAGGACTTATTATATAGCACAGGAAACTATCCTCAATATTTTGTAATAACATATAAGGGAAAAGCATCTGAAAAAGAATATATATGTGTGTGTGTGTGTATATATATCAGTTCAGTTCAGTCGCTCATTCGTGTCCGACTCTCTGTGACCCCATGAACCGCAGCACGCCAGGCCTCCCTGTCCATCACCAACTCCCGGAGTTCACTCAGACTCACGTCCATCAAGTCAGTGATGCCATCCAGCCATCTCATCCTCGGTCGTCCCCTTCTCCTTACAATTTTGAGAGTTGAAACTAAATGTACTTTTTCAGGGATTTGTAGGGAGATACATACAAGGCACAAGCTGGAATGAAGATTGTAGGGAGAAATATCAGTTACCTCAGATATGCAGAGACACCACCCTTATGGCAGAAAGTGAAGAGGAACTAAAGAGCCTCTTGATGAAAGTGAAAGAGGAGAGTGAAAAAGTTGGCTTAAAGGTCAGCATTCAGAAAACTAAGATCATGGCATCTGGTCCCTTCACTTCATGGCAAATAGATGGGGAAACAGTGGAAAGAGTGGCCGATTTTATTTTTCTGGGCTCCAAAATCACTGCAGATGGTGATTGCAGCCATGAAATTAAAAGACGCTTACTTCTTGGAAGGAAAGTTATGACCAGCCTAGACAGCATATTAAAAAGCAGAGATATTACTTTGTCAACAAAGGTGCGTCTAGTCAAGGCTATGGTTTTTCCAGTGGTCATGTATGATGTGAGGGTTGGACTGTGAAGAAAGCTGAGTGCTGAAGAATTGATGCTTTTGAACTGTGGTGTTGGAGAAGACTCTTGAGAGTTCCTTGGACTGCAAGGAGGTCCAACCAGTCCATTCTGAAGGAGAACAACCCTGGGATTTCTTTGGAAGGAATGATGCTGAAGCTGAAACTCCAATACTTTGGCCACCTGATGCGAAGAGTTGACTCATTGGAAAAGACTCTGATGCTGGGAGGGATTGGGGGCAGGTGAAGAAGGGGACGACAGAGGATGAGATGGCTGAAAGGCATCACTGACTCGATGGACGCGAGTCTGAGTGAACTCTGGAGTTGGTGATGGACAGGGAGGCCTGGCGTGCTGTGATTTATGGGGTCACAAAGAGTCGGACACGACTGAGCAACTGAACTGAACTGAACTGATGCTGGGAAAGATTGAGGGCAGGAGGAGAAGGGGACGACAGATGATGAGATGGCTGGATGGCATCACTGACTCAATGGACATGGGTTTGAGTGGACTCCAGGAGTTGGAGATGGACAGGGAGGCCTGGAGTGCTGCAGTTCATGGGTCGCAAAGAGTCAGACACAACTAAGCAACTGAACTTTACTTATGCTTTTCTAAGATATTTTTATACATTCAAGGATATCAATCTTTGCAAGTCTTATGTTGTAAATCCTATTTCACTATTTGTTATTTAACATTTTTACTGTGGTCATGTATGGATGTGAGAGTTGGACTGTGAAGAAGGCTGAGCGCCAAAGAATTGATGCTTTTGAGCTGTGGTGTTGGAGAAGACTCTTGAGAGTCCCTTGGCCTGCAAGGAGATCCAACCAGTCCATTCTGAAGATCAGCCCTGGGATTTCTTTGGAAGGAATGATGCTAAAGCTGAAACTCCAGTACTTTGGCCACCTCATGTGAAAAGTTGACTCATTGGAAAAGACTCTGATGCTGGGAGGGATTGGGGGCAGGAGGAGAAGGGGACGACCGAGGATGAGATGGCTGGATGGCATCATGGACTCGATGGACGTGAGTCTGAGTGAACTCTGAGAGATGGTGATGGACAGGGTGGCCTGGCGTGCTGCGATTGATTCATGAGGTTGAAAAGAGTCGGACACGACTGAGCGACTGAACTGAACTGAAACGAAACATTAAAATGATTAACATAACCAATATGGATTTCCATAGTGGCTCAGATGGTAAAGAATCCACTTACATTATGGGAGACTTGGGTTTTATCCCTGGGTTCTGAAGATCCCCTGGAGAAAGGAATGGCAACCCACTCCAGTAGTCTTGCCTGGAGAATCCCCATGGATTGAGGAGCCTGGCAGGCTACATTCCTTGGGGTTGCAAAGAGTCGGACACTACTGAATGACTTTCACTTTACTTCAATATAACCAAGCTGTTGCAAATGATTTTCAGTGCTTGGTTTGGATATTTTGAGTATGTCAGCTGTCTCCTGTTGGTGTAACATTCATTGCTCTCCATCGTTGTGTTTATTTGACTGCTGTCAACTTCACTGGTCTACCTGACTATGGAATGTCATCCAGTGAGAAATCTCCAGCACAAAACTCTGCAAACCACTGTTGACACCTTCAGTCAGTCACAGAACCTTCTTCATACACTGCACAAATCTTTTTGTGTGTGCTTCAGTTGCATTTTTACCTTTCTTGATATAATAAAGCTGAAATTATGCTGAAGATGTTGTTTTTTTCTTTCATCTTCAGCATTAAAATGTCTCACAAAAATTCACCAATTTTGATGGTTTTTTAAAATGCACACTGATATAATGGCTGTCACATTACAGTCTAAAAATAATTGTTTGAATGATGTTAAAGATAACTAAGCACTAGTAGATTCAGTTCACAGGGGGGAAAAAAAAAAAAAAACAGCAATTGAACGTTTTGGCCAAACCAGTACTTACAGTGCTGGTGGTATCCTGAAAATTTGGTTGAGCTGTAGTAAAATATGCTTCCTTTTGTTTTATTGTTTCTGAATCTTTGCCATTATGGCTTTACTGATTCTGATGTTGTCATATATTTGCTTACATTTTCTTCCTATTATTTTATTATTTATTTTCTTTACATTAACATCAGCATCCAACATGTAGAAGTCAACAAAATAAGGCAGTATCAAAAGAAAATATATAGAAAAAGTCTATAGTGAGGTAGGAAAGACAAATAGCAGGTGATCATGGTATCATGGAAAACAAATGTAAAGGGTTTCATGTGCCATGAGGTTTGGAAATGTTGATTTTTTTAATTTTTTCATTCTTTATATGTGAATGATTTGGCATTATAATTTTCCTATAGAGTTTCCCCTCTTCATTATAAATTCACATACACATTACTATCCATACCATTATGTATATTAGAAATGGTGTCACTATGAATTATTTTCTTATGATTCTTTGTTTCTAAGGTGATTTTTTTTCCAGCATTCACTATTTCGCAAATTTGATCTTCAGGAAGTCTTCTGTGTCATCTTGGAATTTCCCACTTAGTGTTGGAGCATAGTAGTGTTGTCAATCTTTGAAAAGACAAAGCTAGGGAAAAAAAAAATGTTAAGAAATCATTAGTTTACACTGCTGCTTCTAATTTTAATTCAGCACCACTGAATTATTTTATCATCACATTTGATTCTTCCCCCTCCTCCTTTTATCCCTTCAGTGAAATTCCTAGTTCTCAACATCAGTATATTTACTAGTTTACCCAATGCTAAAATTCAGACAAGGTGAAATCCAAATTACTCAGTCGGTACTATCAATGATAAAATACAAACTGTATAAAGTTAAAGCTATGTTTGTATTCCTTTTACCCTTTAGACTGCCCCACAGAGGGTCCATGATCAGAGCATGATATTTTAAAAAGTCACACACTAAATCATTTTTATTTCTTTCTTTGCTTTTAACTCCTGTGGTTCTTTTATTCACAGCATAATACTGTTATTTCATTTTATTTTTATTCAATTTCAATGTTTTTCTTCTTCTAATATGACATTTTAAACTTTACATAAAATAATAATATGGTTGAAAAATCCCAGTTTTGTTTAAAAGGGAAAAACCATTTTCTTGACAAAATGTTTGCACGTATGATGACAACTACAAACTGGCATTTGCAATTTACCTCTACAAGGATTAAATCATGAGCCACTGCAGTTGCTGACCTTCAAAACCCATGAAAGGACTTCAGGGTGAAGATCAGGAATGAGGCACCCTGTGCTCTGGAAAAAACTGATAGAACAGGCCTTCAGATAGATATTTTCAAAAGATTTTATGAGCCCATTTTTTTGCATCTCCTTGTATCTAGACAGCACTAAAATCATTATTGGTGACATCTGTTCCTTGTGACTATTAGCAAGCCTTGCCCAAACTGTGTGCTTGATACTGCAGGTATCACCCTTCACTAAAATCACATATAATGATGACCTTCATCCCTACCTCTCTGGAGCTGTTTCTCAGAGCTATCTGAAATACTGTCTGCAGAGGTATTGTCCTCATTTTGCCTCAAGTAAAACTTAGTTCACAACTCTTATGTGGATTTTTTTTTTCAGTTGACAGTGGTATGAAAATGTCAATCTTTTTATCATATATCTATTCACTCAAAAGTTAAGCATTCAAATTTTGGGTATGGTTTAAGCCATTAGATTATTTATTTATCTACCTACCTACCTGTCTATCATCATATCTAGCTTTAGTCTGCTTGTCAGCTAACCACTCATTTACTTAATTGGAAGTAGGAAGTCAAGAAACACCTGGAGTAACAGGCAAACTTGGCCTTGGAATGTGGAAAGAAGCAGGGCAAAGACTAATAGAGTTTTGCTGACATAATGCACTGGTCATAGCAAACACCCTCTTCCAACAACACAAGAGGAGACTCTACACATGGACATCACCAGATGGTCAACATCGAAATCAGATTGATTATATTCTATGCAGCCAAAGATGGAGAAGCGCTATACAGTCAGCAAAAACAAAACCAGGAGCTGACTGTGGCTCAGATCATGAACTCCTTATTGCCAAAATCAGACATAAATTGAAGAAAGTAGGGAAAACCACTAGACCATTCAGGTATGACCTAAATCAAATCCCTTATGATTATACAGTGGGAGTGAAAAATAGATTTAAGGGCCTAGATCTGATAGAGTGCCTGATGAACTATGGAATGAGGTTCGTGACGTTGTACAGGAGACAGGGATCAAGACAATCCCCATGGAAAAGAAATGCAAAAAAGCAAAATTGCTGTCTGGAGAAGCCTTACAAATAGCTGTGAAAAGAAGAGAAGTGAAAAGCAAAGGAGAAAAGGAAAGATATAAACATCTGAATGCAGAGTTCCAAAGAATAGCAAGAAGAGATAAGAAAGCCTTCTTCAGCGATCAATGTAAAGAAATAGAGGAAAACAGCAGAATGAGAAAGACTAGAAATCTCTTCAAGAAAATTAGAGATATCAAGGGAACATTTCATGCAAAGATGGGCTCGATGGAGGACAAAAACGGTCTGGACCTAACAGAAGCAGAAGATATTAAGAAGAGATGGCAAGAATACACAGAAGAACTATACAAAAAGGATCTTCATGACCCGGATAATCACGATGGTTTGATCACTCATCTAGAGCCAGACATCTTAGAATGTGAAGTCAAGTGGGCCTTAGAAAGCATCACTATGAACAAAGCTAGTGTTTGCCATTTCCTTCTCCAACACATGCATGCATGCTAAGTCACTTCAGTCATGTCCGACTCTATGCGACCCTATGGACAGCAGCCTACAAGGCTCTTCTGTCCACAGGATTTTCTAGACAAGAATACTGAAGTGGGTTGCCATTTCCTTCTCCAATGGAAAACAGAGAGGTGATTCATTATAAACCTTGGAAATAAAACTGACATATGACCCAGCAATCCCACTGCTGGGCATACACACTGAGGAAACAAGAATTGAAAGAGACACATGGACCCCAATGTTTATCACAGCACTGTTTACAATAGCCAGGACATGGAAGTAACCTAGATGTCCATCAGCAGATGAATGGATAAGACAACTCTGGTACATAAACACAATGGAATATTACTCAGATACTAGAAAGAAAGCACTTCAATCAGTTCTAATGAGGTGGATGAAACTGGAGCCTATTATATAGAATGAAGTAAGTCAGAAAGAAAAACAACAATACAGTATATTAATGCATATAAACACTGTAAAATAAGGATCTTCACAACCTGGATAATCACGATGGTGTGATCACTCATCTAGAGCCAGACATCTTGGAATGTGAAGTCAAGTGGGCCTTAGAAAGCATCACTACGAACAAAGCTAGTGGTGATGATGGAATTCCAGTAGAGTTATTTCAAATCCTGAAAGATGATGCTGTGAAAGTGCTGCACTCAATATGCCAGCAAATTTGGAAAACTCAGCAGTGGCCACAGGACTGGAAAAGGTCAGTTTTCATTCCAATTCCAAAGAAAGGCAATGCCAAAGAATGCTCCAACTACCACACAATTGCACTCATCTCTAAACTCTAGTACTTTGGCCACCTCATGCGAAGAGTTGACTCATTGGAAAAGACTCTGATGCTGGGAGGGATTGGGGGCAGGAGGAGAAGGGGACGACCGAGGATGAGATGGCTGGATGGCATCACTGACTCGATGGATGTGAGTCTGAGTGAACTCCGAGAGATGGTGATGAACAGGGAGGCCTGGCATGCTGCGATTCATGGGGTCGCAAAGAGTCGGACACGACTGAGCGACTGAACTGAACTGAAGCAATAAATGTTAAAAAAAAAAAAAAGGAGGAAATTCCTGCTTCATGAACTTGTTTCTAGTGAGACTGTTCGGTCCAGGACCCTCGTGGAAAGAGCACTGGACGAGGAGTCAGAGATGCGGGCCCTGTACCACCTGCAGGGTGTCCAGTCACTTCCCTGGGCTTCTGTTTGCTTATCTATCGTGTATGCAGGCTGTTACTCTTCTGAAGCACAGAGAGTCTCCAAGTTTTTCTCACGCCCTAAGGTGAATCAAATGCAAATAACGAAGAAAGGTCTGGTGACAAAGCATTACTGGAACTCAGACAGGCCAGAGGCAAATGGTTTCCCTGGAGCCAGAAACAGCAAGAGAAGTTACTAGACGTAGCCCCAGCATAAAGGCTTTCTGATATTCCTTTGCCAAGTCTGACCAGCTCCCCCCAGTGTCTCCTGAGAACAATGAGGTCTCTATATGTACTGTCACCAGAAGGCTCCCCCAAGAGAGGCTCGGGGGGAGGCAGTGTTACTCCTTGTGGGCATGGTACCACCTTGACTCAATTCATTACCGTCTGGGATGAAGTGAGTTGAGGGAGTCTAGCCCCGGGAGAAGGGGGTCACTCACATCAGCAAAAGGTGGCTCCTGGAGAAAGAACTGAGATGGAATTTCCCCTCCCAGGGAAATTTCAGCTGTGGGCCAACAGGCCACTACTGAAGGTGGTCTGATGACTCGAGGTCCAGTCAACCCCATTATTAAGCGTGGCAATAGCATGACTGCTTCCGTTACTAAAGCCAGACACAGGATTGTGCTGGGATCCTCAGACAGAAGACACCGCGATAGAACCACCTCAGCAACAGCTACACAATGAATGCGGTATTGATGGTCACAGGGAATTTCCTCCTAGCATCCGTCAAGGTAAAGCTGATGGTGTCATTCCAAAGGATGATTCAGTACAAGAGTTTTATACACACCACCACGAAATGGTCCAGAGAGATACAGCTCTGCTGGTTTGTGTTGACTGCAGAGTAGTGAGTTGTCTGCTTCACTTTTAGGCACTTACTGGCACCAGATTCATCACAAAAGAATCAGTCCCAGAGGATATTTTTTTAAAATAAGGTGAACTCTCCCTGGTGACAGTACCAACCCTGTGGTCTAGTGTATTAATTAGGAAGACTTTTGGCTTCAAGTAACCCGAATCCCACTTAACAGTGGTGTTATGACACATATATATTTATTATTTCCTCAGCAGGGAGTTCCAAAGTTAATTTATAGATAGTAAAACATTAATTCAGCAGTTTAAGTTTGTCATCAAAAAGGTTCGGGCTCTTTCTTTACACTTTGCTATCCTGAGAATATGGTTTTTTGTTGTTGTGTTTGATGCCTCATGGTTACAAAATGGCTGCTGTGGTGCCAAGTATCCCAACCATATTTAAAAGCTCTTAGTAAGAATTAAGCAGTAGGCTTTCATCTCATCAGTTCAGTTCAGTTCAGTTGCTCAGTCGTGTCCAACTCTTTGAGACCCCATGAATCGCAGCATGCCAGGCCTCCCTGTCCATCACCATCTCCCGGAGTTCACTCAGACTCACGTCCATCGAGTCAGTGATGCCATCCAGCCATCTCATCCTCTGTCGTCCCCTTCTCCTCCTGCCCCCAATCCTTCCCAGCATCAGAGTCTTTTCCAATGAGTCAACTCTTCGCATGAGGTGGCCAAAGTACTGGAGTTTCAGCTTCAGCATCATTCCTTCCAAAGAAATCCCAGGGCTGATCTCCTTCAGAATGGACTGGTTGGGTCTCCCTGCAGTCCAAGGGACTCTCAAGAGTCTTCTCCAACACCACAGTTCAAAAGCATCAATTCTTCGGCGATCAGCCTTCTTCACAGTCCAACTCTCACATCCATACATGACCACTGGAAGAAACATAGCCTTGACTAGACGGACCTTAGTCGGCAAAGTAATGTCTCTGCTTCTGAATCTGCTATCTAGGTTGGTCATAACTTTTCTTCCAAGTAGTAAGCATCTTTTAATTTCATGGCTGCAGTCACCATCTGCAGTGATTTTGGAGCCCAAAAAAATAAAGTCTGGCACTGTTTCCACTGTTTCCCCATCTGTTTCCCATGAAGTGATGGGACCGGATGCCATGATCTTCGTTTTCTTAATGTTGAGCTGTAAGCCAACTTTTTCGCTCTCCTCTTGCAGTCCAAGGGACTCTCAAGAGTCTTCTCCAACACCACAGTTCAAAAGCATCAATTCTTCGGCGATCAGCCTTCTTCACAGTCCAACTCTCACATCCATACATGACCACTGGAAGAAACATAGCCTTGACTAGACGGACCTTAGTCGGCAAAGTAATGTCTCTGCTTCTGAATCTGCTATCTAGGTTGGTCATAACTTTTCTTCCAAGTAGTAAGCATCTTTTAATTTCATGGCTGCAGTCACCATCTGCAGTGATTTTGGAGCCCAAAAAAATAAAGTCTGGCACTGTTTCCACTGTTTCCCCATCTGTTTCCCATGAAGTGATGGGACCGGATGCCATGATCTTCGTTTTCTGAATGTTGAGCTGTAAGCCAACTTTTTCGCTCTCCTCTTTCACTTTCATCAAGAGACTTTTTATTTCCTCTTCACTTTTTGCCATAAGGGTGGTGTCATCTGCATATCTGAGGTTATTGATATTTCTCCCGGCAATCTTGATTCCAGCTTGTGTTTCTTCCAGTCCAGCGTTTCTCATGATGTACTCTGCATAGAAGTTAGATAAGCAAGATTCTATTTATTAAGAAAGCTCTGCCTTTCCTAGAGCAGACAGCCCTCAGCATACATCTCCTTGTATTACACCGGGCACAAGTTGGGGCATTGGGCTACCCCTGCCTGAAAGGGATGCTAGGAAAGGGCAAAAGAATGGATTGTTGAGAACAGCCTCTGAGCAACCAAACAATAATATCTTGCACACTCAGTGACAGGCACTTTCCTTTAAGGAAGCTTCTTTTGTTTTCCAGTAGTACAAAGATCTTTACAGAAGGAGCAACAAAGTATAGCTGCCTCGGACAAAAATCTATTCAAGCTTAAAATGCAAGAGCATTAGCTGCTCAGAGCTGTCACCAAGGAGAGATAAAATACGTCTGCTCTCTCAAGACCTGGGAGATGCTTACAGTGTGATTATTTTTTTGGCTAGGAAAGCTGCTTAGCCGACAGAAAAAGCAACGTACCTGAACATTTATGAGTCGGCTTTTCAAAGACAGCAACCCATCTTCCTTTCTACTGCCCCCCACCCCCTCCAGCTCCCCCTTCCCTGGAAGGGAACACTTAGCAAAACTAAATAAATTATCAGCTGGGCCATGAAGAAATGCTCTCACCGGGTGATGCCGGCGAGCCTTGAAGCTGTAAAGCCAGCCCCGGAGCTCAGGGTCATCCTTGGAGGAGCCAGCTGCTAGGGGAGTGGACGCCCAGCTGCCCTTGCCACCGTGCTGCCCAGCGGACTGGAACAGAAGAGGCCTGGGGCTGCTTTGCGCTGGCCTGAAAGACAGGGTGGAGAACCGTCATCATCGGAGGCCGCTCAGAATCGGGTAAGCGTGGAGTCAGACAAAGCACTGAGGCGCCATGAGCTGAGCCGGGCTGGAGCTGAGGGTCCTGGCTGCCAGAACCTGCTTTCCCACCTACTTGCTGGCCTATGTTCTGAGAGTCAGTTAACCACTCCGGATGTTGCCTTACCTGGAAAATAGGGATAAGAAAAGCAACACTGATCTCTGCTATAGATTGAATTGTGTTCCCCTCCCCAAGTTCATATGCAGAAGTTCTAACCCCCAATGTATCCGGAGATAGGGCTTTCCGGAAGTAGTTAAGGTTAAGAGAGGTCACAAGGGTGGTTCCCTAACTCATAGAGCTGGTGGTCTTTTAAAAAATTATTATCATTTTTTTAGAATGTATTTATTTTGGCCACACTGGGTCTTCTCTGCAGCCCATGGCCCTCGGCTGCTGTGTGCAGGCTTTGTCCAATTGCAGCAAGCGGGGGCTCCTCTCCAGTTGTGGCGCGCGGGCTTCTAATTGCAGAGGCTTCTCTTGTTGCGGGGCACAGGCTCCAGGCCCATGGGCTCCAGTAGTCATGGTGCACAGGCTTAGCTGCTCCATGGCATGTGGGATCTTAGTTCCCAGACCAGAGGCTGAACCTGGGCCTGAACCCGTGTCCCCTGCATCTACAGGCAGATTCTTAACCGCTGGACCACCAGGGAAGTTCCAGAGCCAGTGGTCTTATAAGAAGCTGAGATCTTTTTTTCTCTTTCTGCCAGCTCAGAAGAAAAGCTTTGTGAGGATATAGACAGAAGGCGGTCACCTGCAAGCGAGTTAAAGAGCTCTCACCAGGAACCGAATCAGCCTGCATCTGGATCTTGGGCGTCCAGCCTCCAGACCTGCGAGAAAATACACTTTGACTAAGTCAACTATGGAGAAGGCAATGGCACCCCACTCCAGTACTCTTGCCTGGAAAATCCCATGGACGGAGGAGCCTGGTAGGCTGCAGTCCATGGGGTCGCTGAGTCAGACACGACTGAGTGACTTCACTTTGACTTTTCACTTTCATGCACTGGAGAAGGAAATGGCAACCCACTCCAGTGTTCTTGCCTGGAGAATCCCAGGGATGGCGGAGCCCAGTGGGCTGCCATCTGTGGGGTCGCACAGAGTCGGACACGACTGAAGCGACTTAGCAGCAGTAGCAGCAGCAAGTCAACTATCTATGGCATTCTGTTACTGCCGCTGAGCTGACTAATGCCGTCTCCTGGTGCTTGACAGATGCAAGTTAGAGGGAGCAGGCAAGGGTGTCCAGCAAGCTGCTGTGCTCTTTCCAGACCTTAAACGTGGCTCAGACTTCCCCTGCAGCATGTGGGGAATCCCAGGGCAGAAAGGGTGAAGGTGCTCCCAAAGTCTGCCAGCTCTGGGCTCTGCTTTGGATGACACCCTCTTTCCCAGGAGGCTTCCCCACTGGATCAGCAGTAAAGAATCTGCCTGCAACGCAGGAGATATAGGAGTTGCAGGTTTGATCCCTGGGCTGGGAAGATCCACCAGAGTAGGGAATGGCTAGCCACTCCAGTATTCTTGCCTGGGAAATCACACGGACAGAGGAGCCTGGTGAGCTGCAGTCCACGGGGTCACAAAGAGTCAGACACGACTGAGCGTGCACATGTGCCCGCCCCCCCCACCTCCTGAGAAATGCAGACTGACCTGTTTCTCCTGCCTGGACTCTCCAGCTATTCCAGGAGTGAAGCCCAGCCTCTTCCTTCTCTGCAACATACACCAGGACAGGACGCTTTCTGTTCTACCCAGCCGCTCCCTCCTGAGATTTGTGTGTCCAAGAGATCTAGGGAGTAAACAATCACACCAGGAATTTTTACTCATCCAATCAGTGATCCCAAACCTGCTGACCCCCTGGGACCATCTAGCTACATGCCAAAAAGGAAAACATTTCTGTGAAGCTGGAATCTTTGACAAATGCTACTTCTACTGCGTTAATTCAATGACACTTATACTCTAGAACATGTATATTCTTTCCCCTTTATGATTGAGGGTGGAGAAATAGTTAAAAAATACTTGCTAACTCTCCAAGGCTTACTCGCCCAAAGAACGGGAACAGGTGCTCACCCCTCAGGTTGCTCCTGACCTTGGGGACTGAGGTGTGACGGGATGGCTCCCTATGGGGCTCTATAATTTCCTACAGAAGCTCTGGTGACCCGTCTCTAACCAGCAGTAAACACAGGCCTCTGGAAGCGGTCCTTCCAAATTTATTCAAAGTTAAGCAAGGTTGTCTGTTTGCTGGCCAACAGTAGTGGCCTGGAGGGCAAGCCTCCTGAGCCTGGAGCCTGAACTGGGCCGGGGGGATGATCGGGTCAAGCTGTTGATGAGTATCTCATACCTGGGCCTCCCTGTTGCTCTTGATGTGGTATTTATTTTATTTTGATTTTTTGATTTTTATTGGAGTATAGCTGACTTACAGTGTTGTGATAGTTCCAGGTGTACAGCAAAGTGATTCAGTTACACATGTACATACATCTACTCTTTTTATTAGATTCTATTCCCATTTAGGCCATTACTCACTATTGAGCAGAGCTCCCTGCGCTATACGGTAGCTCCTTGCTGTGCTCTGCTTAGCCACTCAGTCCTGTTTTACTCTTGGTGATCACATGGACTGTAGCCCGCCAGGCTCCTCTGTCCATGGGAATTCTCCAGACACGAATACTGGAATGGGCCACCATGCCCTCCTCCAGGGATCTTCCCGACCCAGAGATCGAGCCCAGGTTTCCTGCATTGCAGGCGGATTCTTTACCATCTGAGTCACGAGGGAAGCCCAAGAATACTGGAGTGGGTAGCCTATCCCTTCTCCAGGGGATCTTCCCCACCAAGAGATAGACCCCAGGTCTCCTGCATTGCAGGTAGATTCTTTACCAGGGAAGCCCGCAGTAGGTCCTTACTATTTTTCTATTTTAAACATTGGGTTTCCCTGGTGGCTCAGTGGTTGAAAAATCCACCTGCAATGCTGGAGTCAGTTCAATTGCTCAGTTGTGTCCAACTCTTTGTGACCCCATGGACTTCAGCACACCAGGCTTCCCTGTCCATCACCAACTCCCAGAGCTTGCTCAAACTCATGTCCATCACATTGGTTATGCCCTCCAGCCACCTCATCCTCTGTCGTCCCCTTCTCCCTCTTTCAATCTTTCCCAGCATCGGGGTCTTTTCCAATGAGTCGGCTCTTCACATCAGGTAGCCAAAGTATTGAAGTTTCAGCTTCAGCATCAGTCCTTCCAATGAATATTCAGGACTTTAGGATTGACAGGTTGAATCTCCTTGTAGTCCAAGAGACTCTCAAGAGTCTTCTCCAATACCACAGTTCAAAAGCATCAATTCTTCAGTGCTCAGCTTTGTTTATAGTCCAACTCTGACATCCATACATGACTATTGGAAAAACCATAGCTTTGACTAGATGGACCTTTGGTGGTAAAATGTTTCTGCTTCTTAATGCACTGTTTAGGTTGGTCATAGCTTTTCTTCCAAGGAGCAAGGGTCTTTTAATTTCATGCCTGCGGTCACCATCTGCAATGCAGGAGACCTGGGTTCGATTCCAGGGTCAGGAAGATCCCCAGAAGAAGGGAAAGGTTACCCACTCCAGTATTCTTGGCTGGTGAATTCCATGGACAGAAGAGCCTGGTGGGCTACAGTCCATGGGGTCGCAAACAGTCAGAAGCAACGGAGCGACTAACACACACATTTTGTACGTAATAATGTGGACATGTCAATCCCAGTTTCTCAGTTTACCCTTCCTCCATCTGTCCCCTGGGAACCATACGTTTGTTTCCTACATCTGTGACTCTACTTCTGTTTTTTAAATAAGTTCATTTGCACCCTTTCTTTTTCTGTGATATGTATTTTAATATCAGATCTTCATTCATCTTTGACTGTCAGGGAGACACACACGTACACACCCCACACCTCCTTGTAAGGAAAAATGCTAGGTAGGTTATAGTTTCCTTCTGGGAAGAGAAAAGAAAGAAAGCCCACAAACGCTCTCAGTATGATTTCATAGGCCGTGCTAATTATTTTTTCGGGCGAGCATAATAAACCCCAGGTGACTTGCCCTCAGCACTTTCTCCTCTTCACACGGCTCTAGATCATTTCCCCACACGGCGAGCAATTGCCACGAGCCCTGCAGTTTTTAACCAGACACGCTTTGTGGGACCCGGGCTGGAGTACACAGAGGTTAAAGCGCTCTCGCGCTCTGAAATCTGGGCATTATCCTGTGGATTGTAAGACATGCCTGTGACACGTTGAATTCAGATGATTTACAAGATCAGCAAAACAGTAGGGGTTCCTGTGGGGAGCTTCTTCCGCTAAGATTCCCTCATCAGAACAGGGCTCAGCCAAGGGTGATGTTCTGTCCGGGGTCCTGGCCTGCGGGGCAGGGCTGGGCTCTCTCTTGCCCAGCTTATCCGGGGCAGCTGAGGGGTCTGGGGGTGCTCACGGTGGCTGGTGAGTACAGATATTCAGAGATGTGTCTCCTCTGGGAACAGTGGTTTTTATCTTGCAGTTATTGTACGGGGCTTCCCAGGTGGTGATAGTGGTAAAGAATCTGTCTGCCAATGCAGGAGACGCAAGAGGCTTGGGTTCTATCCCTGAGTTGGGAAGATTCCCTGGAGAAGGAAATGGCAAGCCTCTCCAGTATTCTTGCCTGGAGAATCCCATGGCCTGAGGAGGCTGGTGGGCTACAGTCAACGGGGTCGCTAAGAGTCAGACAGGAGCGATGGCAAATTATTGTTATAAGTTATTTAAAGTAAGATGCAAGGATACGTGTGTCAGCCACATACCCAATTAGCACTGGTCACCAGAATGGAAACACACATTTGGAAGAACTTTCTGGAAAGAGAGACGTGGGACATTGACTGGGATTGTTAGGTCCTCTGCTCACCACTGGGATCACAACCCAGGTGTCACTTCCTCCAGGCAGTCTTCCCTGACTGCCTCTGCTGTCTTGTCCTGCCACCCTGTCACCACCGTCCCTGCTGCCACTGGCCTTTGTCCTCCTCTCCTCACGTATACTCCTCTGAAATGCTTGCATTTGGTGTTAAATTGATTTCATGGCTACTACTTTCACTAGGATGTAACTGCCTCCTGTTACAGTCACCCCTTGGTCCACAGAGCTGATTCAGTTCCTGGACCAGAGTAATTCCCAATACGATTCTGTGGAATTTTCACCTATTTTGTCTCCAGCTCCATGTTGTAAGCATGGATGCTATGTGGGAGACTGTCAGGTCTCTTCGCATCCCTTCTGTTTAAAGATCCATCACTGACTTGCTCTTCTTCATTCATTTATTTATTTGTTCATTGAAATGTTGACACCTACATCCATACTCATCTCACATGCTAGTAAAGTAATGCTCAAAATTCTCCAAGCCAGGCTTCAGCAATACATGAACCATGAACTCCCTGATGTTCAAGCTGGTTTTAGAAAAGGCAGAGGAACCAGAGATCAAATTGCCAACATCCGCTGGATCATGGAAAAAGCAAGAGAGTTCCAGAAAAACATCTACTTCTGCTTCATTGACTATGTCAAAGCCTTTGACTGTGTGGATCACAAGAAACTGTAGAAAATTCGGAGAGAGATGGGAATACCAGACCACCTGACTTGCCTCTTGAGAAATCTGTATGCAGGTAGGAAGCAACAGTTAGAACTGGACATGGAACAACAGACTGGTTCCAAATAGGAAAAGGAGTGCGTCAAGGCTGTATATTGTCACCCTGTGAAGAATTGATGCTTTTGAACTGTGGTGTTGGAGAAGACTCTTGAGAGTCCCTTGGACTGCAAGGAGATCCAACCAGTCCATTCTGAAGGAGATCAACCGCGGGATTTCTCTGGAAGGAATGATGGTAAAGCTGAAACTCCAGTACTTTGGCTACCTCATGCGAAGAGTTGACGCATTGGAAAAGACTTTGATGCTGGGAAGGATTGAGGGCAGGAGGAGAAGGGGACAACAGAGGATGAGATGGCTGGATGGCATCACGGACTCTATGGACGTGAATCTGAGTGAACTCCGGGAGTTGGTGATGAACAGGGAGGCCTGGAGTGCAGTGATTCATGGGGTCGCAAAGAGTCAGACACGACTGAGCGACTGCACTGAACTGAACATCTATACTCTTTGATCAAGTCTCTGATGGTTACCTTGGAAGCTTATGATTATGCTGTTTTTTTTTTTAATTGGAGGATAATTGTTTTACAGTGTTGTGTTGGTTTCTGCCGTACGTCAATGTGAATCAGCCATAAGTATACATATATCCCCTCCTTCTCGAACCTCCTCACCCCCTACCCATCTCACCCCTCTGGAGCACTGAGCTGAGCCCCTGTGCTATACAGCAACTTTCCGCTTGCTATCTGTCTTACACGTGGTAATGTGTAGCTCTCAATGCTGCATTCTCAATTTGTCCCACCCTCGACTTAGCAGCAGCAGCAGCTCCTTCCCCCACCGTGCCAAGTCTGTTCTCTGTGTCTGCATCTCTATTCTTGCCCTGCGAGTTTTGCTGTTTTGAAAGCACTGTCTGGGATAGTCAGAGAAAACCTGGGACTGGGTTTCCCGGCTCCTCACATTAAGCTACGGGCCAAGTGCCCCTCGTGAGCCCGTCTCCTCGCTGCCCCTGGAGACACACAGACTGAATGGTGCACTCCCCTGAACGCCCCTGCCCCTCGGGGTCTCAGGCATTCCTCTCATTATCTGCTTCGCCATTCTACAGATGTGGAGATCAAGGCTCCTGAGACTGGCAGCTCAAAGCCCATCTGTCAGCAGTGGAGAGACCTCAGTGAAGAAGCATTTTGTCTGATTCGCTATGAATGGATTTTGCTAAGAGGTCTCCTTCCGGCCTCTGTCGACCCAGCCAAGAAGAGGGCCCTGCCTTCCTCTCTCTGGCCCGTTCCTGAGGGACCACGCAAGGCAGGTGGCAAAGCCATCAGGGAGGACTCGGAGTTGAAAGTGAGTTTCCAGATTGCCCAGCCTCCGGGTGAGGGCCTGAGGTCAAGAGACATGAAGTCATTCGCTCAGGGTCATTGAATCAACCAGGGTCAAGTCAAGGTGCAAACCCAGGTCTTGGGGTTCCCAGGTCAGTGCGTCCAGGTTCAAGTCCTCCATGACCTAACTGGAGGGCACTGCCCAGCCTCTAGGGAGCAGGGCGCTGGTGGTCCCCCTTCTCTCCTCTTGCTCCACTGCTCCCAGTATGCCCCCCATGTACTGGAAAGCCCCCACTATGGCTTCCTCCCACAGGGCCTTTCCATTCACCCTTGGCCTCCACTTGGTTCAGATGCAACTCTTGGCTGAAGCAGGTTTAACTGGTGCCACGGCCAGTGGCAGGGCTGTCCAGAGAAGCTCCTACAAACACTTACTCCCTGGGTTATTTATGTGGCCAGAAACTCTGTTCCACTGCCTTACAGGATCAGCCCAAGATGCCCCCCTCCCCACACCACTGGCCCCATTAGTCCCCATCAGCGCCTCCCTCCTCTGCCTCTGACAGCATCCACGCTTCCCCCTTGCACCCTGCTCTCTTTTCCACAGAAAACCACTCTCCCTCAGCTGTAGGACAGTCATCCCTGGCCTTTACCTATCCCATGAGCACTTTCAACCCCCTCTGATCTTCTTTTCCAACTTCCCGCAACAATTAAGATTTATGCCACCCAGCCCTCACTAAGGAACACAGCCTTTCCGGCTGTTCTCTGTTATTTAACTTGGGGGTGTCTTGTTTCTCCAGCTGGATTATGAGCCCAGATCATGTGAATAACATCCTGGTCCCCAATCAGTACAAATCCACGAACTGGCTGAAAAGGAGCGTTTCGCCTGCTAACTTTTTAAATGACAAGATAGGAACTTGGTCTTTAGTAGGTAAGGTGAGAGAAGCCCATTGTAGGTTACTTGCCCGTTCTGCTGTCCTCTGGCTTCGAAAGCCAGATTGTTGAACTTGGGAATATCCATTCAGACTTCTGTTCTCCACACCCCTGCTCCTCCAACCTTCCTGTGAATTCCTAGGAATTATTCATCAGCAACGTGGCTTCCCAGGTTGTGCTAGTGGTAAAGAACCCGCTGCCAGTGCAAGAGACGTAAGAGGCACGGGTTCGATCCCTAAGTTGGGAAGATCCCCTGGAGGACGGCAAGGTGACCCGCTCCTGTATTCTTGCCTGGGAAATTCCATGGACAGAGGAGCCTGGCAGGCTGCGGTCCATGGGGTCATAAGGATTCGGCACGTACATTCACCAGTCACACCTGCATCGGGCCTGGAGGTATGATGTCTTCTTTCAGCCTCTGCTGTTCCCACAGGGAAGTTTCTACCTTCCTGGCACCATTTTGATCTGGTCATAGTGCTTGCTGTCACAAGCCCCGGATCATAATTTCTGTGTCTGGAACTGCTCATTGAGAGAAGCCACTTGGAACTTTGGAGAGCAGACTTCATTTTTTTTTTTTTTTTAATTCTGAGCAAATCCAAACCTGCTTTGACATTCAAGGGGGTGCTGGGAAATATCAGTCTGAGAGGTTTCCGTTTTGATCAACAAGCTCTCCAAACTTCCTCCACTCTCTGCAGTCTGACAGGTCCCTGCAAAACACAGCTCTGACCCCACAGAGGCCTTGGGAAGAACGGTCGAACCTGAATGCCATAAAAGCTGGGGTTTTAACTTCACAAAAATAACAGCTGGTGAGACCTGCATGGAAAACATCTTCTGAGTCCAGAGAAAGAAGACGTTCATGAACACTCACACACACACTGCGAGGCTCTGGACCAAATCCATCTTCATCTAAGTAGAAGTGGATGAACCTCAAACATCTTTTTTTTTTTAAAGAGAAAAGTTGAAGCCTGTAGTGACTGAGGCCGAGTGGGAGAGGAGACCCAGGGTCCTCCCTGCATCTTCTCCAGCCCACCCGCACCCCAAATCTTCGTCTTCCTCCTCTGACCCCCGAAGAAGGCGTGTGCTAGAGAGGGCTGTCATGAAGCATAAAGAAATAGTTTCAAAAATCTTCAAAAGGCTGGCAGCATAAAAACCCCTGGCTCTGTCGTTTCTCTGTTTCTGCAAGCAGCAAAAAGATCCATAATTCTCACACTTAATGTAATTCCAAGGCATCTAAAGTGATTTACAGTCGGTTTACTCAATACTTTCAGCTTTATTTAATGTAACAGTTATGGCACATAAAAAGTTTATTGAAAATCCTTTGGGAGTGCGATTGAGTAAGAAAGAGTCGTTGCTAATACCATTACAGGAACAGGCAGAAAGGAGTTCAGCCTGTTTTCTCTCTGACCCTTATGGTCCCAAGAACAAGGGTTATGGAGGCAAGGAGACCTCTCTGCCACCACGTGGACTTGCGCCCGGGCGTCTCTGGAGCTGCTATCTTGGCTGTTTCTGGACGGCTCCTTTTTGCACTTGGCTGCCAAGGCGACTTGGATGGTAGCCCTCAAGTTACATTACCCAGGAGCCTCTGTTGTTATGCAGAGTCCAGGTTCAGAAAGGCCCGCTAAAGGAAAAAAAGCCAACATTGTCATTTTTTCCCCTTCTGATGCTTACCTGTTCTCTACTCTTAAATCAGCTCCACTCTCTGGGTGCCCCACCTCTGCTGGCATGCCATTCAGCCTCCTGGAGTCCCTGGAGAGGAGGTGGAGAGACTTGAGCAAATATTCCCCAAGCCCTTGCAACAGTCAGGTTTGGTTACTGCTCCGGAGATGAAAACACTGCATCAGAAAGGAAATAATCTATTGAAAGAGAGCCTTTCACTCTTCAAATACTTGACATGTGCCTGTGTAGCTTCCCATTGGCTATAAAAGAAAATCAGAATCTAGAACATTGCTAGCAGACCTCCAAAGCCTGGCTCCACGATGTCCATGAATTCAGTGAATATGGCCTCTTGTTTCTGGTTGAATTAGTTCCCTGTGTCTGCTTCTCCCCTGTGACTGCTTAGATTTGGGAATTTGAAGAACCCCAGTGTCAACTGAGAGCACTTTAGAGCAGGTAAATATCAGCATTGAGTCTTTCATTAGTCTTTCAGCTAAAGGTGCCCCTAACTTCTAGCCAGTTTCTTCAGTAAAAGCAGTATTCTTGGCTCTGTCTGTGTCTTTTTCTTTCTCTCTGTCTCTTCGTCTCTCTCTCTCATACACACTTTGTAGCTTTCTTGTAGTCTGCCTCATTGTTGATTTCATGATAACTGAAGCTTTTCTCTTCTTCAAACACATTTACATAACAAAACAAAGCATTCTCAAATGAATATCACTTCAAATTAAATTACCCACTTTTCTTTCTGCCTAAACAAAGTACTCTAGTACAAACATATTTAAAGTTTCCCATGCTGTCTTGAAAACATCCCCAGGCAGTGGTTTTACTGAGTGGTGATGCAATGAAGCTTCCAAGACCTCTTGAAGCATCTTGTCCCGATTCTAAACGGCTGCTCTTGCTTTCAAGCTTCCATCATTCTTTCACACAGACACATTATTTTTCAGTTTCACACTTTCTTTGTTGCTGTTAATTTTATTTTCCTCTTACTTTCTAACATCTATCCTAGTATCTAATATTACATGGGAAGATGCCATATAATCACATTTAAAGCTTGATTTTGTGGTATGTATTTTAGTTTTCAGAAGTATTTCTCTTCCCCTCCTGATTCTCACCTGGGTTCCTAGAATTTGTGGCTGTCAGTTAAGTATTCAGCATATATGTGACATATGAGGTAAAATATTGCATATGTGTGTGTATCTATTTACATGTACACGCATACACTTGAAAGTTTAAAATTTTAATTTACAGATTGTATATAGAGGTTGGAATACAACATTTTTCTGTTCTCATCTCTGTTGAAGAGGAATAACATCGCTTTGACTTTGGTTCATTCTTGTGATCTCTAAATAATGACTCGGTCAGACTCCCAGGCCCTAGAACCCAACTTCCTGGTTGCCTTCACCTGTTTGGAATCCATTATCAATTGAAAACACTCTTTCAACATGTTTCGACAGTCTGGCTGTTCGGTTCTGTCTTGGAGATCTCTCTTGGATGAATCACGCAATCATTGTTTGGCTTCCATTTAGGAAGCACACGCCCAAGAGGACGGTCAGACACCCGGTCCCAGCCCCACGGACGCACTTCCAGGCCTTGCTGTGAGCCGGATAAGACACCCACCCTTCCCCGGATTACCTTCTTCTCCCTCCACACCAGGAGGTAACTTTGTGACTACACCAGGGTAGAGTCAAATTCAAGAGGTAAGGTTTGCATTTTTCTACTCAATTGTCATCATACCTGTCTGTTCTTTGGGTATTGAAGTCATTCCTGTAAATAATAATAATAATTCATTTTTCTCACTGGGGGACCTTCCTGGATTTGGGGACAGTTGGGGTGACATTTGAAATGTGGTGTCCTCAGCAGGGGAACCCTGTGGGGTTTATCAGAAAATGCTGTGTGACTGGTCTCTGACAGTGCTGACTCTTGAAGGCCTCAGAGCCCTGCAGAGAGCTTTGACGCTTGCGCCTAACTGCATCTCTTGCAAACAAACTTGTCGGGTGGGTATGATCATATTTGCAGATGCAGAAGCAGGTCCTTAGATAAAAGACTCAAACAGCACTATACAGTAAGTGGCTGGGTTGGGACTGGAATCCAGAGCCAGTACCTCCAAATGTTGTGCCCTTTCCATCAGGACGAGCTCCATTCCCTCTGGTTTGCAAAGCAAGGCACGTCATCCAATTAACTCTAGGCAGCTTTTGGAGATACTGAAGTGGTGAATGTCAGTAATTGATCCCTCTCTGCTCTCGTGTCTCACAATCTACTCCTGGAAAGACCTGAAAGTGAAAATGTTAGTCGCTCAATCATGTCCAACTCTTTGCCAGCCCATTGACTGGAGCTCGCCAGGCTCCTCCATCCATGGGATTTTCCAGGCAAGAATACTGGAGTGGGTTGCCATTTCCTTCTCCAGGAGATCTTCCTGACCCAGGGACTGAACTTGGGTCTCCTGCATTGCAGGCAGACTCTTTACCGTCTGAGCCACCGGGGAGGCTGAAAGACTTTGCACTCAACAAATATAACTAAAGCTACTTAATAACGGGGGGATGGTGCTAATAGCCCCAAAGGTATTTTATTTTAATCAGAAACCTCTTAAAGACCCCAAAGCCTTCAAGACTGAAGCAAGTGAAAGCCTGGGGACAGACAGGGTAGAAGAAAAAATGGGGAAGGGAAGGCTATAGTGAGTACCAGTAGCATTTCAGCATCTTTCTGGAGGCAACTTCCTTGTAAGCGTAGCCTGGTGTTAGCACCAACCTGCAGGCAGTTCCGGTCAGGGTAGTTGGATCAGTAGCCACTAGAGGGCAGCAGAGGGCTGGAACAGCTGGTTAACACACAAAGTAGGTAAATTTCTCAGGGAAGGGCGATACCATAGTCCAGAGACGCAGCCGGGTTGCCACACGTAGTGGATACTGTGACACTTCTCCAGGCTCAGGAACTGGGAACATCGCCTGCTGACAGCTCACAGCTGCATGGGCACTGAGAATTGCCCTGGGTAGCAGTTCAGTTCAGTCCAGTCCAGTTGGGTCCAACTCTTTTCGACCCCACGGACTACAGCACACCAGGCTTCCCTGTCCATCACCAACTCCCAGAGAGTGCTCAAACTCATGTCCGCTGAGTCAAGGAACTGCTTCATCCAGGTCATACCTTCTCCACGGGGATGGCCAATGAGCATCTAGTGCAGGGAATGCTCCAAGATCCAAGCCCCAGGACAGGCTGAGGTCTCCAGTGCAGAGCAATTTACCCCCTCTGTCCCAGCTTCCTTACAGGGCTGTCTCTACATTGCGTGTGTGCCAAGTCGCTTCAGTCGTGTCTGACTCTTTGCAGCCCTATGAACTGTAGCCTGCCAGGCTCCTCTGTCTATGGGATTCTCCAGGCAAGAATACTGGAGTGGGTTGCCATGCTCTCCTCCCGGGGATCTTGCCGACCCAGGGATAGAACCTGAGTCTCCTGCATCTCCTGCTTTGGCAGGCATATTCCTTACCACTAGTGCCACCTGAGAAGCCCCTAGCTTTTAAGATCCCTCTCCCATTTCCCTGAATTCTTTTAAACCCTGGAGCATGTAGGCCTGTTTTCAAGTTCACAGTAAGATTAGTCCACCTAAATAATAGTGGGGCCAGGCCTTTCCAGCTTCAGCAGAGCCTCCTAAAGTAAGCCTCCTGTTGTTAGAGAAACAGGCTCCGAGGCTCCTGGGCAGCAAATTCAGCACTGAGGAGCGAGTAGCAGAGGCCGGGAGCTCCGCAGGGAGGCAACTGAACGGCCTCAGGATTAATGTACTATTATTACATTACTCTTTAAGCTTCAAAGGTCTGCCAGGAGGGCTAAGCTCACTATCTAGTCCATGACATTTTAAGAACAAATAATACATTAATATATTTAATTTGAGAATAAACACGTACATTACAGGCAGGGGATTTTGTCTATGCTGATAAGGCACCAAATGACCTTTCCAGAGCAATCCCCACACGCAGAGCCGAAAAGGGACGTGTTCCAAAAAAACCCTTTGTATCTATTTGGCCGTAAGACATAGGTTTTAACGCTGGCTTGGCCCATGTGGGGCTGCAGCTGCCACGATCTTCAGAGATGGGAGCTTTTGCTGTAATTACCTCTTCGACGCTAATCTGCAGGAACACTCAATCTTGTTGCCTCAAATTAGTTAATCAATTAAGCGTCAAACCACAAAATGCTGGAGATTTGGGTTTGGATTTATTATCTTGGCAGACACTTCCTCCCTCAGTCCCCTTGGCGCCCCTTCTTCTTTCCCCTTTGCAGGGGAGCTGGCTTTGCAAGATGACCGGTCACTCATTGTTTATTTCTGGCCTATTAGCAAAACAGTTGAAATTGCATAAGCCTGGTGCCCAGCACTGAGATTGACGGCTTGGACGGCGTTCAGGCAAAGTGGTGTATTTGTGTATGAGTGCCTTTCCTGGGCTTCACTCAGCACAGTACAGAGCTCATGAGCCAGCAGCCTCCGCTGGGCTTGCTAAGCTCAGCCATTTTGGAGCCCATGTTAATTGATTGAAAGCCTTGCTTACTGTGACGTCACTCTCCTGAGGTCAGCCAGGGACGGGCAGTGGGTGTTTCCAGGACGCCCTGCTCAGAGCCTCTGGTTTCTCCAGGGCCCTCGGCTCCCTGTGTCTGGACTCGCTGCAGCTGTGGGCTCCAGGGGGACCGGGGCGATGGCTGAGCAGGCTGCCCAGGGCCTGAGACCAGAGCTCCTGGGTCTGGCTCTCTGTGCTTCCCTGGATTCGACTGACATCACCCTGAGAACAGATCACTTCCACTTCGGCCCACTCTCGCCATCTGTCTCAGCTGACCCACATAAATGAGCTCACCCTCCAGTCTCAGATGGGCACCACCAAAATCCTGAGAATAACTGTACTTGGTGATGAAAAATCCAAAGCCAGACATGGCCCCAGTGTTTCAGGAAGGAAGAATCTCATTGAAGAAACAGAGATTTACATATGCAATGGAAAAAAAAAAAAAAACAGGACACAGGGCAATGCACATATATTCAATGACTGAGATGTGAGCTCCGGTCATGTGGAGCTCATGGATGGCTTATCAGTGTGGTTAGAACTGCTGTCTTTCTCTCCTGGAGACAACAGGCAGTCTTTAGATTGATGGTGGGTAGGCTGCTCCTGTGGTTCCAAAATCTGGGGGTTAGAACTTGTTCACAGTAAGTTTCATGGTTTTAAAATTGAGGGAGTTAAAGTGTCCTTTCTTTGTGGTATTATATAATGATGACAGTCAATGGTAATCTTTTTGAAGGATGAATTTTGTCAAATAGTTGACTGTACTATGTTGGGTGCTCATGATTTTATTGGTTTCATATTCTTATGTTAGCATTTTGCTTCTCCATGAAATCCCGAGCTCTGAATCCCCAGATCTATGGCCTCCCAGTCTCTCAATCTCCTGGTACTGCCTCCCTCTCACAGTGCAGGAGATGGCGCAGAGAAGGCAGTGTGTCTGCCTGGTGCCCACGCGAGCTCTCTCACCCCGAGCCCCCGGGGTCCCTGCGGAGCTGAGAACACTTGGCACTTCCTTTCTAACAGTGCCACACTTTGGTCCTCTGTGTATTCAGTGATACCAGGCTGCACTGCAAATGCCAGGGACGACACTAGGAGAATTATAGAAATTTTCCATCTGGAAGAGACCTTAGGTACCTTTTAAAGTCAGGGTATAATTGCTGTGTTGGTTTCTGTTATAGAACAAAGTGAATCAGCCATATATACGTACACGTATCCCCTCCCTCCCAC
>SJYT01017128.1:134495-169840 GCA_006410635.1 Cephalophus harveyi | reverse complement strand
TGCCTCCCATCCCACCCCGCTAGGTCATCACAGAGCACCAAGCTGAGCTGCCTGTGCCGTACAGCAGCCTCTGGCAGGCTCTCTAGTCTACACGTGGTGGTGTGTTTATGTCAAACCTCATCTCCCAATTCCCCCTCCCCATCCCATGACCACATATCCATTCTCTATATCTCCATCTCTAGTCCTGCCATGCAAATAGGTTCATCTGTACCGTTTTTCTAGATCCCACATATATGTGTTAATGTATGATATTTGTTTTTCTCTTTCTGACTTACTTCACTCTGTATGACAGCCTCTAGGTCCATTCACCTCTCTAGAAATGACCCAGTTTCATTCCTTTTCATGACTGAGTAATATTCCATCGTTTATATATATATAAAGCCATCTGAATGTCCATTGATAGATAGATAGATGGATGGATGGATAAAGAAGTGAGATCTTAGGTTCTGAGTCTAACTCCTTCGTTTCAGAGCTGAGGAATGAAGAAAGCAGAGGGTTTCCTCAAGAGCAGTGGTCACCCCTGCCTCCACTTAGGGTTCAGTATCCGTCATCTCCAGTGCATTGCTCTTTCCAGCAGCCCCCCTGGGTCCTAGGCACAGGACCCCTGGAACTACTTTCCTTCCCCCTGGCCTTGGATTTCCTTTGTCACCAGCCTTGTGATCAGATGTGGGTGATTCCCGAAGAGCGCCTTGGTGGGGGGTGGTCCTCTGGTCTAAGTTAGAAGACTCAGCCTACTGGGTATTGCCAAGGCCTGGGTCTGGAGTCAGAGAGATCTGTATGCCGATTTCACAGCTTGGGCAGGTAGCTGAAACTCTGTGTAGCCATTGACGCATCCTTGGACTATGGACACAAAACTTACCTGGCAAGGTGTTTCCAGCATCTACATGATAGTGTGTGGAAAGCAGCTGAGGCACAGCAAGTCGGGAGTGTAGAAATTCTCCTCCCCAGCTTCCCTGAAGCCGCACATGTCTTCATTAGGCTGAGACCCTGGTGGCTGAAGAAGGACAGGTCACGCTGCACAGCTCTTAGTGATGACCGTGCAACACTTTCCCACGAGGCTTTCCAGCCACAGTACAGAAGCCCTCAGATGGCCTCATCATTTACGTGGCAGAGGAAACACGGAAGCAAGGCAGACAACATTCTTTCATCTTTTACTCAAGGTTGGGCTGCCTAATCCTCATGATCTTACCCATGTTTTAAGGCATCCTTGAGGAAGCCTTTTTGTATTTATTTATTTATTGTTTTAATTGTAGTATAGTTGATTCACAATGTTGTGTTAGTTTCAGACGTAAGGCACAGCGATTCAGTGATATATGTGTAAACATACACGTAATCTTTTTCAGATTCTTTTCCATTAGGGGTTATTACAAAATAACAAATATAGTTCCCTGTGCTATCCAGTCGGTCCCTGTTGGTGGTCTGTTTTATTTATAGTAGTGTGTGTCTGTTAATCCTAACCTCCTAACTTATCTCCACCCCCTGTCTTTCCCCTTTGGTAATCATAAACTCATTTTCCACATCTGTGACTCTATTTCTGTTCTGTATGTAGGTTCACTTGTAGCCCTATTTTTTTTTACATTCCACGTATAAGCAATATCATCTGATACTTGTCTTTCTCTGTCTGACTTACCTCACTTAATAGGAAGTCTTTTTAGAGTAGGGGTAAGAAATTCCCTCAGAGAAGGCAATGGTACCCCACTCCAGTACTCTTACCTGGAAAATCCCATGGGTAGAGGAGCCTGGAAGGTTGTAGCCTATGGGGTCGTTGAGGGTCAGACACGACTGAGTGACTTCACTTTCACTTTTCACTTTCATGCATTGGAGAAGGCAATGGCACCCCACTCCAGTGCTCTTGCCTGGAGAATCCCAAGGACGGGGGAGCCTGGTGGACTGCTGTCTATGGGGTCACACAGAGTTGGACACGACTGAAGTGACTTAGCAGCAGCAGCAGCAAGAAATTCCCTCTGACTTTCTAAGCAACTGGCTGGCCTGCAGCTTTGCAGTTCAAGCATCATCCCCTTTTTCTGCAACAGGCACAGAGCAGGCAGAAGCCCTGTGACCTTAGAGTGTCCATAACCCGGAAGGAGATGGAAGGGGCCTCTTGGGTCAAGGCCCCTTGACCTGTCTGATCGCATACGTCTTTCCATTGAAGACTCCACAGTCTGTTCTTTTCTCTGCCTTTTAGGTTCTCTAAATTCAAATTTCCCTTAACTCATATAAAACAATGCCGGAAAAATCCCTGGACACCAGCGTGCCTCCTCTCCAAGGAGACTTGGGTGGGTGAGTCACTCCGCCTGTTTTCTTGCTTGCCTGCCTGCCTGCCAGACACAGGGGCAGGGCTTTTGTTTCCTCAAGGAGTGATTTATGCAGGTGGACCCCGGGCAGGGAAGAGTCGAGTATCAATTTCTCTGGGTTACTGTGTTAAATGACCAATGCATGGATGGTTATTGCTACTTCGGGAGCAAATGAAAGCCCTTCGCCTCCTGACACCGCGGTACCAACGCCCCCACCCGCCTTGCTGACGATCAGTTAAAAATGTAAATAAAAAGACTGCACTTTGGAGAGAGTCTGCTCAGGAAGGTGGGGGAAAATTGCAAAAGCGAAGTTTATTGATCCCCTGGTCAAGATTGATGGCACAATAAGAGTGGGAGGCGAAGAGTGATTTTGCTTTTGAAAACGTTGATGAATAAGCACTCAGGGGCAACAAATAGCCGAGCTCACCGAGTGATGGACGGTGGTGGGGGAACAAGATGCATTTTTATAAATGGGGGAAAGGAGAGGAGGACTTATTAAAAAAATGAATGACCACATGTGGCAGGGATATGCCAGTAGGGAGAAGAAAGCCATTGATTTATGTGTACTACTGGCATTTGAAAATTCAATAAAAACATTGACAAATGAGAGGCGAACCTGGCCACAGGACAGCACTGAGCCTGGGATGAAGAAGGAAAATGCCAAGGTCAGGGAGAAGGAGCAGGAAAACATGCTTATGTTGAAAAGCATTTACATTAACTCGTCCGTATAAAGATGTGAAGAAGAATCCTTCTGAGATCAGTGCCCGGGCAGGGTGGGCAGGCAAGGGGAGGGGAGGGAGAGGCAGCTGGTGGAGCTGGGGTGACCCCTCTCCTGCAGCCCCAGCAGAGGTGGGTTTTTGCTGACCATTGGGTGGGTGGCTGGCTGCCTTGCACATCCTCGCCCTGCTGCCAGAGTCTGGAGTAAAAGCACCCTCGTGACCAGGGGGCTTTCCCTCTTCTGTTCTGGGCTATTCCTTCCTGGCGTCCTGTTGCCAGTGCTTTTACCTGCGCTGCCTTTATTTCTTGTTCACCACCCTTTGTGTTCATTTGTCAGTCCACCCATGGTGGACCCTCTGGCCCCTGCAGCAGGCCTGTTTTAGGGCTCAGCATGCTTCAGGGGTGTTGTAGATGAGAAAGAGGCTGTGATGAGCCATCTCTTTGATTTAGGCACTCAGTGGCCTTCCTTTTCCTTTCTCCACTCCCTACACAGTCCTAAGGCTTTTTTTTCCCCTGAAATATCTTCCCTTGATCCAATCCATCCATCCATCCATCCACCCATTTATCTATTCATCCATCCATCTACCTACCCATTCATCCATCCATCCGTCTATCCATTCTTCCATCCATCCATCCACCCATTCATCTATTCATCCATCCATCCACCCATCCATCCATCCATCCACACATCCATCCACCTATCCATTCATCCATCCATCTGTCCATCCACCTATCCATTCATCTATCCATGCACCTATTCATTAATCCATCCACCCATCCACCCATCCATTCACCTATCCATTCATCCATCCACCCATCTATCTACCCATCCATCTACCCATTCATTTATTCATCCATCCACCCACCCATCCACCTATTCATCTATCTGTCCACCTATTCATTCATCCATCCACCCATCCATTCATCCATCCACCCATCTATCTACCCATTCATCTACCCATTCATTTATTCATCCACACATCCATCCAAGCATCCACACACCTATCCATCCATCCATCCACCTATCCATCCATCCATCCATCCATCCACCTATCCATTCATCCATCCACCCATCCATTCACACATCCATCCATCCATCCACCCATCCATTCACACATCCATCCACCTATCCATTTATCCATCCACCCATCCATTCATCCATCCACCCACCCATCCACCTATTCATCTATCCACCCACCTATCCATTCATCCATCCACCCATCCATTCACCCATCCATTCACCCATCCATTCATCCATCCACCCATCTATCTACCCATCCAGCCACCCATTCATTTATTCATCCACCCATCCATCCACTCATCCATTCATCTATCTGGTCTGTGTGAAGAAGGGACTCTGTACTCAGCACTGTGCCAGGTGGGAAGTGTCGCGAGAATCCTCCTTGACTTTAGAGTTTGGGCGGAGAGCAGCACTTCTCTTTAGAAGCTGTGGGTAAGAGCTCTTTGCACCCGTGACTCCTCAATCACAGCAGTTCTCAAATGTCACACTGATGGCTGCTTTTCCAAGAAGTCTCTCATGGGCCAAGCTGATCTGCCCTCCCTCCTCTGGGTTTGCTTTTCTTCAAGCCCCCCTGGCAACATTGAATCCATGCCTCTGCCTCTTCTTGGCTTTCCCTAACTTACTGTCAGGTGTTACTCAGATAAAAAAAGGACACTGAACAGAAAGATAAAAACAAATATCATATATTAATGCATATGTATCGAATCTAAAAAAATGGGTACAGATGAACCTATTTGTGAGGCAGGAATAGAGATGCAAGCATAAAGAATGGGCTTGTAGACACAGCAGGGAAGGGGAGGCTGGGATGAACTGGGAAAGTAACATTGACACATACACATTACCATGAGTAAAATAGATGGCTGGTTGGAAGCTGTATGGCACAGGGAGCTCAGCTTGGTGCCCTGTGAGGACCTAGAGCGGTGGGAGGGAGGCTCAAGCGGAAGAGGATATAGGTATACTTATGGCTGATTCATGCTGTTGTACCGCAGAACCTAACAAAACATTGTAAAGCAATAATTCTCCAATAATGACAATAATAAAAAAGTACGGAAGACACTGGAAACAGAAGAAGCCTGAAACAACGCTGCCTGACTTCACGGATGTGTAAGTACACACACATACACACAAACACTTATGCAAACACACAGACACACATACATTAACAAACACAAGCACAAATATACACACACAATCACATACACAAATGCAAACACACAGACACACATACACTAGCATACACAATGCACACACACACACAAACTCATGCAAACACACAGACACACATGCACATATACACTAACATATACAAACAGACATACACACACACACACAAGCGCATCTACACACAAGCACATATACACACAAACACACATAAACACGCAACACACACACATGAGCCCTCCCTTTCGACTGCAGTGCTCTGAAGGAGCCGGCCTTTGACCTGGGGCCTGTTCAGCCTCGAGCTTCTCATGGACGGTGTCTCCACTCCGTGGCCTTTAACCGCAGCTCCCTACAGAGCCAACACTGTCCCAGGGATTCAGGGATTTTAACCTTTCAGCCGCTCAGCATTCCCATTCCCATTCCCTTCTCTCTTGTCCCCAGCTCGGCCGTAACTGGTCGAGGAGGGAGCTGTGTCCAGGGCTCTGGGCTCCATCCCCAGTTCTGTTCCCCACGGCTGGGCTGCCTCCCGTGACGTCTTCTCCAAAGGTGACAAGCGCAGGGGCTTGAGCCGCATCAGAAATTCTTGCTAACATCTTCTCGTTTCCAGCGCCCCTGGGACTCGTCCAAGGGTTGAGCCCAGTGGATAGAAGGCCCTTTGGCCCAGCTGTGGGTCCCTGACGTCTTCTTGGGGTTTCCACGCATCTCCATGGGCCACGAGCTGTTCAGTGAAGTTCCACATTTGCACGCTTCATTCACTTCTGCAGTCCACCCGTGTCTTTTCTTCTCCTCTGCTCCTTCCTTTCGCCATGGTTGCCAGTTGCAGATACAGATGATAAAGAGCTGAGGCCTGGGCTGATGCGATAGACAGATGGGGAGAGCTGACCCCAGGTTTCGCCAGCCTCTTGTGGGTTACCAGCCCACAGTTTAAAGAAGGTTCTAGTAAACCTGCTCTTGTCCATTTCATGACCATAGGCACAGCTACCAGCATTGCCTCTTGCCCAGTCTTTGAGAAAACTCACCTTGTTCAGGGGTGAGGCCACTTAGCTAGGCCAGTGAATGTCGTGGGATCCTGCCTTCTTAGATTCTTCATTGGTGGGGGTGGGGAGGGATGGGGCTGGGAGGATCAGAGAATGTCACACAGACAAGCACTTGTCTGCACATCACTGGTGTATTCCATGAGGCCTAGAACAGGGTTGGCATATGGCAGTCACTCAGCAAACATTCCTTGAAACCATGAATGAATACAATACATTAAATGCTACAATAGAAAGAACAGAAGTATGCCCTGGGGATTTGGAAGCTTCCTTTTCAGTTCAGTTCATTTCAGTTGCTCAGTTGTGTCCGACTCTTTGTGATCCCAGGGACTGCAGCATACCAGGCTTCCCTACCCATCACCAGCTTCCTTTTGCGTCTGAAATTTAAGAAAGCCTTAACAGGGGAGATGAGTCTTCTCAGGTGGCACAGTGGTAAAGAATCCGCCTGCCAATGCAGGAGTTGCAAGACACAGGTCTGATCTCTGTCTGGAAGATCCCCTGGAGGAGGAAATGGCAACCTGCTCCAGTATTCTTGCCTGGGAAATCCATGGATAGAAGAGCCTGGTAGGCTACAGTCCATGGGGTCACAAAGAGTCAGGTATGGCTGAGCACGCACACACACAAGAGGGCAGATGGCTTTTGAATTTCACCTGGAGGCATGAACAAGAATCCCTTGGTTCAAGGTAGAAGATGGAGTGAATGGGTCATATTGCAGTTAGAGCAGTTTACAGGGAGCTGAACTAGTTCAGCTGAGTGACTGGGAAGGATTTAACCCAAAAGGAAACATCACTGACATTTTTGGAGTGCTGACCGCGTGTTAAGTGTTTTCACACTGGCTATACTGTATAATTTCAGCAGTGTCATTATTTGATCTTTACGACCTTATTTTTACAGACAAGCACAGAGATTCAGAAAGACCCGGCCACCTCCCGTGGATGCTCAGATGATGACTTATGTCTGGAGCCCAGGTCAGTCTGACCCAAAGCCCTGTGGTGTTAAACAGCAGGCAGTGGGGAGTTTCCAGAAAACCTGATTCTTGAGAGGACGCTGACTCATAGCTGGCAGCCAGCTTGGCACCCAATAGTTACTCCATCGACGCTGGTTGGGTGGGTTAGTAGCGACCTGGGTCTGGGAGACGAGGGGCTTGGCTATTTCCCTTGAACTACACCCCCAGGAAGGAGGTGAGGGACATCTGGGGAGAATCTCCCTGGGATCAAAGTGAGGGTAAACCCTTCACGAATTCTTTTCATCAGAGAAAAATCATCCTTCACAAAATATCCAAGCTGGAAAGTACCTCGGATAACCTCCTCAGGGTTCTCGAAAGTGGCTTCTGTTTTACCCGGGAAGATCCCTTCTCCAAACACAATCCCCAGCTCACCCAGGCTGACGGATGGAAAAGGCTGGGGCTGCTCTGCCTGGGTGGAGTGGGGAGTGGAGTGGGGTTGCGGGAAGGTTCAAGGCTTCCCGTTCGGTCTCCTCACAGCCCCACGGTAGGAGCTGATGTGCCTCAGTGGACTCCAAGGACAGCTCAGAACATCGTATGAAACTCCTGAACAAGGCCAAGGGCTGGGGAGGAACAGCTGGGGACGGCAGGTGATGGGTGGGCAGCAAACAGCTGGGCCATGCGACACCCCGAGTCACATACGGCTCTGGGGCCTCGTGGGCCATAATCCTTTAGGCAAATTAAATAAGGACAGAGGAAAAGGCACTCTCGAGCAGCTTCCAGGTGTTTGCAGGGACATGAGTGAGAAGGGCCGGGTAGCGATTCTAGCATTTTCCTGCATTCTCTTTGCTCCAGCACCACCTCCCCCACCTTGCACCCCCAGTTATGCACCAGGTGGGGGGCTGCTCAGGACTGAGGCACAGGGACTCTCTCCTGGCAGTTTCCAGGGACCCCAGGGAGGCCTCTCTAAGAGCAATGAAAGCATCCTGTCCTTTATGTTTCCTCCAGCCTAGTTCATCACAGAGAGTGAAAGCTGATGTTTGTTGACTGAATCATAAAAGTTTGTCTTTCTTGAAAGCATTGCTTACCATGAGGCACCCATGTGTTTTTGTTGGATGGTGCTCCAGTTTTAGGTATTTTATTTCCGAGACTTTATTTTTTTAAACACAAGGCCACCCTTGTTCACATAATTATGAATTAGACCAGAGTACAGGCATAAGAAAGGGAAAGCTGAGCACCAAAGAACTGATGCTTTTGAACCGTGGTGTTGGAGAAGACTCTTGAGAGTCCCTTGGACAGCAAGGAGATCCAACCAGTCCGTCCTAAAGGAAATCAGTCCTGAATATTCAATGGAAGGACTGATGCTAAAGCTGAAATTCCAATACTTTGGCCACTTGATGCAAAGAAATCACTCACTGTAAAAGACCCTGATGCTGGGAAAGATTGAAGGCAGGAGGAGAAGGGGATGACAGAGGATGAGATGGCTGGATGGGATCACCAACTCAATGGACATGAGTTTGAGTAAACTCTGGGTGTTGGTGATGGACAGGGAGGCCTGGAGTGCTGCAGTCCATGGGGTTGCAAAGAGTCGGACACGACTGAGCGACTGAACTGAACAGGGATAGGGAGCAGGAAGGGGAGGAGGCTGAGACATCCCCTACTGTGAGCATCTTTGCTCCAGGAGCCGTAAGGCAGTGACCCAAACCCCATGCGTTTTCTGCAGGGCAGATGGAGGGGAAGGATCACTAATACGTCTTTCATGAAGATGCTCATGATGACCATTTCCTGCTGATCTTACTTCTTGTAAGAGGCAGTGCAGACCCCTGGCTCATAGCTGCTCTGGCCATAAGCTTTGCTAGCCTGGACCACCTCCGTGTCCAGCCCCACATGGGTGCTGCCAGCCCGGGCAGAGAGAGGGACGGTCACGTCCCAGGGACCTGAGGTCATTAGAGGTGGGTGTGGGGCAGGGTAGGCGGTGGAGGCCCTTGTCTGCTTCCTTGGTCATTTCCAGGAAGCTGTCCCGGTGGACCAGGTTGCTGGTGTGACTGGAGGGTGCTATGCAGACTGGGCTCAAGGGAAACTTGCCTCTTCTGCCAGGCAGGGGTGGAAATTCTCTTCCTGCGAAAGCAGACCTCCTGTCTCTCCAGGCCAGCTCTGTGACTAAAGTGCTGATTGCCCTCGAGCACATCTCTGAGCCTGGCTTTCCTCGTCTGGAATCCACCTCACAGGCTGTAGGGTCGCAGGTCTGACTGAAATTCTGTGAAAGCTATAACGTGCCGTATAAATGAAAAATTACTTACTGGAGCCCTTGAGGCAAAGAAAAGGTATCATGACCTCCTGGTGTGGGAAATGACCCTCTGGCCATTCGCAGGAGAACTCAGGGTCTGGGGCCTGGGTGGACGAGCCGGCGGGAGGGGGCAGGGAGGTGTGATACTGCAGGCTCGCTCCGGGTTTGCCTCTGGTCTGCAGGGTGGGCGGCGGGGTGGGCGGCTGGGACTTCTCTTTCCACATCACATGACTCATCAAGTGGGAAATGGGCAGAGTCCCTGTCTTCATTTATCCAAAGCCTTTGACTCTTTCCCCTGGACACGGGGTCACGTTTAGATGCCGTAAGTGGAGACAGTCTGGTTTAACTTAGTCCTTTTCTGGCCTGACCACTTTGTTGGCAGAGGGCCTGCTGTTGATCCTTCACAATCCTCCCACTCAGGGAAGCTGAAACCCCTGGATTCCCTCAGGCCGAGAAAGTGGTGGGACAAAGACAGACAGACAGACATTGAGGCTGCAAAATTCTGATGAGTCTGGAATCAGTAGATCTCTCTTCACTGCTGGGGGAGGTGGCTGTGACAGTGAGGTCATATGTGTACTAGCGAATGTGGAAATGAGGTGCTGTCGATGTGAGCCTGTCACAGCTGTGATTCCTGAAGACAGTGGCCGGAGAATCACTGGTCCTGTCATCTGCTCCCCACTGTGAGTACGAGAAAAGGAGGAAGAGCTGGTAACACCGAGAAGACCACAGCCATGGCCGAAGCTGTTTCCTGATACCCTGTTTGTCTGTGTTTTTTCATGACTATTTGCCATCGTTTTGGCCAGCAGCAGATGAGGATATAAAGCTTGAGGTGTGGATAGATAAGCATTACCCATTTTCCTATATATCAATACACCATAAAATATCAACTTCAGACATCAGGTGAATTAAAGGCAAAAAATGCTATAGGATCTGACATCCTGTGACATAAAATGTTTATTAACTGGGATGTGTTGTTATTTAGTCGCTAAGTCATCTCCAGCTCTTTGCGACCCCATGGGCTGCCTGCCACACTGGGATAAATATAAATGGCATTTATCTGTTGGCAAACCTAAGCTCTAAGAAAATGGAGAAATAGCTTGGAATTCCATTTGTTAAAAACATACTCTTTCTTCTTGAAGGTGATATAAAATGTATCAGCAAATTCATGCGGGTTGGGAGAAGACAGCGACCCCATGGACTGCAGCCCACCAGGCTCCTCCTTCCATGGGATTTTCCAGGCAAGAGTACTGGAGTGGGGTGCCATTGCCTTCTCCTAGAGAAGACATAGAAACTATTAACAAACCATTTTCCTTCAGGTTTAGTTCTTGGCTGCAGGTCACAGCACCTGAAATCCTGGTTCCACCACGTACCTCACATGCTTCTCAGGACAAGTTACTTAGCCCGTATCTTCCCCCGTTTCCTTCTTTGTAAAATGATGATAAGAATAAAAATCATCCTCTATGATTGTGAATATTAAATGAGTTTAATACAGGTAGATTCCTAGAACAATGCTTGGCTTATGGTAAACCTTTCATCAGAGTGAGTTGCTGATATTATTTCAGTGGAAAGTTTCACTTGACCGTGAGCCGTGTGATGGCAGGAGTGTGAATGCCTGTCTCCCCACTTGATCTTGATCTTGTCTAGCACAGTGTTTGGGCCCCAAAGACCCTAATGGGCTTCCTGGGTGGCTCAGTGGTAAAGAATGTGCCTGCCAGTGTAGGAGACACAGGTTCGATCCCTGGGTCGGGAAGATGACCTGGAGAAGGAAATAGCCACCCGCTCCAGTGTTCTTGCCTGGATTCCCATGGATGGAGGAGCCTGGCAGGCTACAGTCCATGGGGTCACAAAGAATCTGACCCAATTTAGTGACTACAACAACACCAAGACCCCCAATAATTATTTGTTGACTAAACAATGGGGAGAGTTTGGTTCCCTGGAGACTGCCCAAATTGTAGAGTTCAGAAAGCCCTGAAGGGCGTAATTTGGGATTGTGAAGATAAATTCAGTCCCTCTTATGCAGCTTCCACACCTCAGCAAGGTCTGAGATGACACAGAGGGACCCCGGACTGTGAGTCTGAGGCTCAGACGGAGCAGGCCAGCCCCTAACTTTCAGCGTGTCAGTGTCTAAAAGAGAGTGGAGGGCAGAATTGTCTGCAGCCCGCTGTGGAGTTGAGCTGTTTATGGAAATGCTGACGTGGTTGCCGTGGATCAACATCATGGTCCACATGCATATCCACGGGAACCAGCCACCCCTCACCCAACCCCAGCTTGCAGGATTTCTGGTCTTGTTGTTAGGGTGAGGCCCGGTGGTCAGGGGGCAGGGGCTGCTATGGGGTCATGGAGTGATGGGAGATGAAGGGTCTCTTTCTCCCACGCAGCCAGGCTTCTTTTAATGAGCAAGGTCAAGCAATGAAATGACCAGGAAGAGGAATTGCTGTCATTATGCATCAGTGGCAATCTTCAGTCAGTGATTCCCTGTGCCATTCCCTTTGCCACGGGCTGGAGCAAACATGGCCCTAATCAGTTTTACATCTCCGTTTAATTTTATTGGAAAGAAGAGCCGGCAATGCATCACAGAGGCCAGGCCTGACACGAAAGGTGACCCCCCGCCAACTTAATGGCACCATACATAACCCTTAATGAAGTTGCTATCTTGTCCCTCTTTGGTTGTCTCAGCCCTGTGATTTACGATGGCATCATTTTGCTTTGCCCTCTTTTCATTTCAGCTTTGACAAAGTGGATGGAACAATTATCTTCGTTATCGGCCAGAGCAGTAGAAATGTGATAGTTGGGAGATTTCTGTGGGTGGAAGGCCTTGGCTGGGGATCAAAACCAATGGTGAATTGTGCTTAGGGTTTTTTTTTTTTTTTCTCCTTTTCCCTTTTTCCTGTGACTATGGGCTCCTGAAGATGGATGGTGTATCCCAGAGAGCGGCGTGAGTCCTATATCATTGTGGCAAGAAGTAATTTCAGGAGATGGGGAGGCGGAAGATAGAACAGAGCTTGGAATTTTGCAGTCTGTTCTCTTTGAGCTCCTTGCATTTGTTTTTCTGTGCACGGCCAGGCCAAGTTCAAACTATCATACCCTTATCTTCCATCCATTTGTAGGAATGGAACATAGGTTTTTCTCTATTATAAATGATACCCTGTATTTATTTTGTCTAATTAAAAGTTGTTTATTCATTCATTATTTAATCAACATTTAGTGGGTACTTTCTAGATGTTAAACAAAAAGGTGCTGTGGAAAGACAAGGAATAGTGATCAATTTAATCCTTAAGAAATGGTATATTCAACCAATAGAAATAAGTGATTGTAAATTAAGATGGAAAGGGGTTTACATATCAAGTGCTGAAGGCAGAGGGTCCTGGGATTGTTGAGGGGAAGGAGAATTTATTTCCAAAATGAGAGCTGGACCTTAAATGGGGAGCAGGAGGTGGGCAGATTAAAATGAGATGCTTATGTATCTATCATCATATTGATAATGCAAATATATAAACAGAGAGTTGCATAGATAAACAGACCAGATTTTGGTAGCCATTTCATGTTATTCTGGCAAAGTGATACAGGGATTGGGGAAAAAGATAGGAGAGGCTTGGGGTCAGCACAGAAATCAGCCAGTGTTTCACTTTATACCTCCCGATATCCAACTGGAGAAGAGAATATAGTGTCTTGTAGAAGAACAAAGAAATTTAGTTATAAGAGCAATTTCTGATGGTCTGTGAGAAGGAAGTTAATGAAGGCTGGGGTGAAAATAGAGGCTGTGTCTCAGGTGTCTTGATGGCCTCCTTGTCCTTGACCCCAATTTATGGACTGGAGGCCCATGGTGAGGACTTAGGCCTGTGATGTCATTTGCTGGTCGAGGGATATGGATTGTGTACTCTGACACTGACTAGATAACTTTGTCTTGGGGTGCCATGTTTTTCAGATAGGCTTGCAAAATCCATTCTGAATATCTTTCTTTCCACTGTATCTTTCTCAGAGAGAATTGCAATTGGTTTTCACTTACTTACGGGCTCTATGAAGTCAAAGATAATTGGTTGGAGGTTTTTTAATCAGTGAGACTCTCTTGGCAAATACCACCTAAATGAAGCCTGTGTTACTAATGGGATGGCTGAAATGGTGACAATGTTTCCACAGCCTTTTTCTCAGGTAGAGGGAGAGCTATAGTGCTGAGATGGTTCACTGGGGTCTCAAGTAGAGCCTTCGTATCAGCGTGCATTGTAAGTACATTTAAAAATAAATATGTCATATAAATTGACATATGTGAATACAAGGAAACCATCTCCGGAAAAGTCAATAGATAATCCATTTGGTCTGTGCCTTCTCTCTCCCCCTGTTCAGTGTTTAGAGACTGAGGGGGGCAGGGAGAGAGGCGGTTCCACATCCTGATTCTATTTTCTAAAAGTAGCACATATTCAATACTTAACTTTCAGCTAGTTCATTGACATGACGGTGGGTTAAGTCTATAGTTAAAAATATGAGCGGATGCTGCGTGAGAGCATGGCTCAGACCGTTCAGTATGAAACGGAAATCTCAGTGGTCAGACTGCAAAGCACACAGTGGGAGGTCCGAGAGTGGCATTTCGTCCTTATCTTGTCCCCATGTCCAACCATGGGAACAGGCTTCCCTCCCCACCCACCCACCTGCCCACTGAGGTACATACATCACTGCCTGAAGGTCAAAACCTGCCCCAGGGGAACTGCCTGCTGATCCAGTGGCAAAGAATCCGCCTTGCAGTGCAGGGCACGCAGGTTCAATCCCTGGTCGGGGAACTAAGATCTCACAAGCCTCAGAGCAACTAAACCCGCTTGTTGCAACCTCTGAGACCGTGTGCCACAGCTAGGGAGTCTTGTGCACTGCTGGAAAAAGAAGCTGAGTGCTGGAGCTAGCCCGCAGCAGCTAAATTTAAAAAAAAAAAAAAAAAAAAATTTTTTTTAAATGACTTTACTCTTGTTCCTCATGGATGCTGTGTAGGATGGAAAGGTTCAAGAGACCGCAGCCGCATCAACAAGACACCTAGGGCTGTTCCTTCTCATGACCCCTCGGAGCAGTGCTCACAGGAGGCAGAGATCCTTTCTCCCTTGTTCTTTTCTTTATTACCGTCCAGCGAGGGAGTGGAAAGGCTCCCGTGACCCAGAATACAAACGTGTTCATCATGGGCAGCACCACAAGCCCGGGGACCACCCAGGGGCTCCCCCTGAGCACACAGTGGAGGCTGATGGGATAATCTTTGGGCAAGAAAACAAGACATTTTTTTGGCTGGAGTTGGGGAAAAAGGAAGGCGGATGGAGGGGAACCCTGCCGTTACTTCCTTCGATCTTGGTAAATTGGAAAGGTCTTTCCCCTGATTCCTGCTGATATTTCCTGATGGAAATTTCTTCCATTGACAGAGATACAGATGGAGTTTAGCGACATGGGACTGCAGACACACTCTGCGATAATGAAAAAATGCCCAAGGTAGCCATATGCTCCGTGGCCGTTTGTTAGAAGGAACTCCAGTTGGGTGAATACATAATAGCATTTTTGGCAGCGTCGACTAAGGGATCTCCTCAGTATCTCTATGTCTTTTTGCATTTGTTGGTCTAACATGTGTAAATTTTGAAATTTTAGTCCTGTTTGTTAACATTCTTTATGCAGGCTTCTTTCCTCCAATTCTGAGACTTCTTTCCAAGACATCAGAATGCCCTGGGGCAAGTCCAAATTCAGAGACCAGATTCTGTCTTCTGTGACATTTCCTTAAGATCTCTGGTGTGATCTTCCTTTTCTCTAATTTGAAAGGATGTCTTATCATTAACAATGATGCATTGATGTAGTGATAATTAATATTATTCTCATCCTAACAGCAATCATTTCTTTAGCATTTACAGCTTAATTGTAGACATTATTATTCTAGTTTCATAACAGTGGAAGTTGAAGATCTTCAAGGATCTTGCCCAAGGCAACACAATTAGTAAATACCAGATTCAACCTTAGGATCCAGGTCAGCTTTGTCCAAGGCTTCCAGAATTCCGCGCTTTCCAGAATATCACACGTCTGTCTATCTTGGGGACAGAAGGGATGACAAGAATGTTTGGTTGTAAAACATACTCCTCTGAGGCAACTGCCCTTCAAGATTAGATTCCAGGTTCACTGTATGACCTCCGGCTGCCAGGTGGCCATGATAGTTTTCTTGAAATACCTGTGTTTACTATTCTGATCCTTTCTGGAACAGGTCTTTTAAAAAAATCTGTCTGAGTATTCTAGGCTTAGGATTTATCCAAATATGATTTAATTCTATGTATTTATTTAGTCCTAGGGTGCTGAGGGTAACTTGGCAAATGACCACACCAAATTGTGGGAGATAAAAAGTCAAGCCATCCTTCGCTTTTCTGGCCACCTGACTCCCTTCCTTGAGCTGAAATGACAGAAATACCAACACAGAAACATCTTCTGGTGCAAGAATTTGTAGGAGAGAAAGATGTTCAATTAAAGGGAGAATGTTCTGACCCAGAATGAAGCCCGGACCATTTGGAACCAGGTTCTGAATGGGCACGCACAGTGATGAGTACACCTCGGGCTTTCTGACGTCGATGGAAACTGGAATGTGTGCCAGGCCCCCAAAACATGCTCTGTGTGGAGGTCGGAGGAGCAGACCTGGGTTATTTTTCTCCCTTTTCCAACATGGCAGACATGTCTCTTATGTGTCAAGCCGCCCACTCTGTGGACCACGGTGAGCTGGGTGGACCCCATGGTCAAGGTGAGAAGGACAACCTGTCAGGTTGAAAGTAAGAGCCCCATTCTGGACATGCATTTGCTTCTCTCTCTTTTTATTGGGAGATATTAATAAAAACACATACCTTCTGGTCGGACTTTATCTCCTCCTTTCCATCTCCCCGTGTTCCAGATCATTCTTATCAGGTCTGTTCTTTTCTGGTACAATGGACATGAGCTTGAGCAAACTCTGGGAGGTCGTGAGGGACAGGGAAGCCTGCCGTGCTGCAGTCCACGGGGTCACAGAGAGTCGGACACGACTGAGCGACTGAAGGACAATAAGGCATGCTCCTCAGTCAGTCGGTCCAGCTCATTCCTGAGCAGTAGGACGCGTAGTTATAAACTCACCCTCTCTGGTCAGGCCCTTGGTTCCCTAAAACCTCATGTATATTTTCCCCAGGTCAGTTTGGTCACTGATGCACCTGAGCAGGGGCGATCAGGGATGGGTGAAGAGGGAAGACACATGTTCTCGGCAAGACATTGTTGTTTAATTGCTAAGTCACGTCTGACTCTTTTTGAGACCCCAAGGACTGTAGCCTGCCCAGCTTCTCTCTCCGTGGGATTTCCCAGGCAAGAATACTGGAGTGGGTTGCCACTTCCTTCTCCAAGGGATCTTCCCGACCCAGGGATCGAATCTGTGTCTCCTGCACTGGCAGGTGGATTCTTTACCACTGAACAATCGGGGCAGACCTGGGGGGACCTTAAGGACCCTTCCACCGTGTCTTGCAAGGAGGCTACTATCTGTGCAGGGGCTTCCGAGATGGGTTGAGGCTGTGTCTTGGAGGGAGAGATACAGCCCTCAGTTGATTGCAGGCTTCTGGCTGCCAAAGCCTGGAGGGCTATCTGCTGGAGACCTCGGTGGCTGAGAAATCCCCAGGTTATCTTACGAGACCTCCAGCAGCTACACACCTCTTTCTGTGGTCATCTACATATCCTATTGTGGAAAATGACAGCTCTGGTCACCTTCTAACTAGTGGCATGAGCGTGTGAAAGGCAGCCTCTCATTCACCCTGGCTCTTGCTGAACTTCCCCCAGCAAACTTACTCCACGTCTAGATACTACAACCAGGGACATTTTATGGCCGATTCCTCCTTGACTTCTACTTTTGCTAGAACATGATTTCATTCATTTGCATCCTTCAGGGGTTAAAGGAGCATACTGAGTTTTCACAGTAGCCCATTACTCTCAGACCCGGAACCCGGTTGATTTTGTTTTCATGGCTCCCTCTCTGCTTCTCAGGCTCTGATTTAGAGCTACCCCACCACCCTGCCCCACTTTAAAAAAAAAAAAAAAGAAAGAAAAATCTGAGAACCCGTGCCAGGACTTACCTCTGGTAAAGGATTTGTCCTCAGAGCAGGCAGCAAATCTGTTCTCTTGGCAGAAGGTGGAAGCCATACCCTATGACACTCTCTCCGGATCGCCCAGCTGGGCCACGGGGCAGCCAGCATTTCCGCGGGGGGCGGCATCACATATGTAAACAGAACTTGCTCCCCTGTAGGAAGCGGCTTCCACTGACATTGTTTGTCACCTCTGAGAAGTGCAAGCAGAATGATGCGTTTGGTTCTTCACGGAGGGTGGGAGGGGAAGTCAGGTGCGGCTGCTTTCTTGTCTTTTGAAGGAGCGAAGCCAAGCCACAGAAGGGCCAGAGGGCGTGATCAGGCTTCTCGAAGGCGTGAGAGGGGCTGCTGGAACCCGGGGTCTCAGCCCTCCTCATATCCTGAGCTGCTTTCACCAGGGGGGCAGATCTGTGATTCGCTGTGTGTGCCTGCTCAGTCACTCGGTTGTGTCCGACTCTTTGCGACCCCAAGGACTGTAGCCTGCCAGGCTCCTCTGTCCCTGGGATCTCCCAGAGTGGGTTGCCATTTCCTCCTCCAGGGGATCGTCCCGACCCAGGCATCGAACCCACGTCTCCTGCGTCTCCTGCACTACAGGCGGATTCTTTACTACTGAGACACCTGGGAAGCCTTCAGGAAATCCTAACTCCCGGTTACAAATTGGGGACCTCTGACATCTCCTAATTAGGTAAACACATTACTGTCAAATTCAAACAAACAACAGATTAGTGCCAGGCTCAGAGAGGTGGCAAAAGCAGGCAGAGCAATCTCCCCGTGGGGAATCGGTGTCCTGGGCAGTCCAGCAGGCTGGCTTCCTTTCCAGAAGCCCTCCAGGGGTATTTCCAGACTTCCTTTCTCACCTGAGGAGATGCCTGGATGATGCAAAGAAATGCTCACTGTTGATTCTCCTTTGGACCATGGGATGTTTCTGCATCTGTGATTTCAGGGCTGATAGAGGGTGGATCTGTGTCCTGAGCCTCAAAGCCTGGGCCATGGGGACAGGCATGGACTCCCACCTGAGCATCAGCTTTTCTTGGGAGGGGAAGCTAGCGGCAAAGCCATGTTCTTTCCTGGTTAACGCCCTCACACCAGCACAGAGCCCTTCAGACCAGGCACCAGAGGACGGTTGCTCAGGGAAGACTGAGAAATGACTGCAAGATTGCTTGCAGCTCACACAGATCTGGCTGCAGCTCCACTTCCCTGCCCCTCTCCCTGCCCCACTCTTCACTGATGCAGCAAAGGAACCTATGGGTCCCACACGCCCCACTGCAGGCCCAGTACCAGGCATCAGTCACCTTCCACTGGTACCTCTGGTACCCCAAGGAAGTTGTGAGGAGGGAATCAAGGACAGGGAGGGTGTTCCTTGACTGGGCTGCTGCTGCCAGAGAAGCATGTGTTACAGTGGAAAGTCAATGGACCAAGGACAAGACAAACATGAGTATGAAGCCCAACTTCAGTGCTTAGACCCTCACTCCATAATTACACAAGCTACTTAATGTGAATGTCAGATTCTTTGCTAGTAAAATGGGAATCGCCACATCTATCTAGTAGAATGGTTGTGACCCTAAAATAGAAAACCATAATAAAGTGCATAAAGTGTGTTTTGCCCCGTTTAGGCACCCCATGCATTGTACTTACCCTCTCCCTCCCCACCCCACCCCCACTCACACAAACATTCTCTCTTAGGAAGGGTGGACACTTTTGCCCAGGCATCTTCATTTGCAAGTCTCCTGGGGATATTGGGAGACTTGGAGCCTGATTAGTAGAGGCAGAAACCTGGACTGTGACGATAAAAAGACAAAAAAATGACAAGTAAATAAGTGAAAAGATGCTCAACGTATCTTTAGGGATTTGCAAATTGCAATGGCAATGTAATCTCACTACACATGTATCAGAATGGTTAAAGTCCAAAACACTGACAACATCAAATGCTGGCAAGGATGTGGAACAATAGGAATTCCAATTTGTTCCTGGTGGAAAAGCAAAATGTACAGCTTCTTTGGAAAAGAGTTTGGAAGTTTCTTACGAAACTAAACATACCCTTAACATACGATCCAGCAATCACAATTCTTGGTATTTATCCAAAGAGATGAAATTTTTCATCCAGATAAAAACTTTCATGTGGATGTTTTTAGCAGCTTTATTCATAATAGCCAAAACTTGGAGCAACCAAGATGACCTTCAGTAAGATTCTGAATGGATCAGTAAGCTGTGGTTCATTCATACAGTGGAATACTGTTCAGTGAGAAGAAGAAATAAGCCACTGAGCTATGAAAAGACAGGAAGGAAAAACAAATGCTAATGAAAGAAACCAACCTGAAAAGGCTACATACTGCATGATTCCAACTGTAAGATGTTCTGGAAAAGGCAAAACTATAGAGACAATAAAAAGATCAATGGTTGCCACGGGCTTGGGGAAAAAGAGAGATGCAGAAAAAGAGTTAAATAGATGGAGCACAGAGAATTGTTAGGGCAGGAAAGCTACTTTGTAAGATACTGTTCTGGTAGATATATTTGTCTGATCCCATGGCATGTACAACAGAGTGAAACTTAACATGAACCACTCACTTTACTTAACAAATTGCTGTTGTTTTTCAGTCACTCAGTCGTGTCTGACTCTGTGACCCATGGACTGCAGCACACCAGCCTTCCCTGTCCTTCACCAACTCGTGGAGCTTGCTCAAACTCATGTCCATTGAGTCAGTGATGCCATCCAACCATCTCATCCTCTGTCACCCCCTTCTCCTCCTGCCCTCAATCTTTCCCAGCATCAGGATTTCTTTCCCAATGAGTTGGCTCTTTCCAGCAGGCGGCCGAAGTATTGAAGCTTCGGCTTCAGCATCAATCCTTACGATGAATATTCAAGGTTGATTTCCTTTAGGATTGACTGGTTTGAATTCCTTGCTGTCCAAGGGACTCTCAAGAGTCTTCTCTAACACCACAGTTCAAAAGCATCAATTCTTTGGCACTCAGCCTTTTTTATGGTTCCAGCTCTCACATCTGTACATGACTACTAGGAAAATCATAGCTTTGACTACACAGAACTTTGTCAGCAAAGTGATGTCTCTGCCTTTTAATACAATGTCTAGGTTTGTCATAGCTTTTCTTCCAAGGAGCAAGTATCTTCTAACTTCATGGCTGCAGTCACTGTCCTCAGTGATTTTGAAGCCCAAGAAAATAAAGTCTGTCACTGTTTCCATTGTTTCCCCATCTATTTGTCATGAAGTGATGGGGCCAGATGCCACGGTCTTTTACTTAATAATGATGAATCACTATTTGCTCATCAGTTGTAACAAATGTATCAAACTAATATAAGATGTTAATAATGAAAACTATGTTAAGGGAAGGGAAGGGGATATAGGAATTCTCTGCATGGGAATTACTCTGTACTTTTTGCTAAAATTTTCTGTAAATCTATAAGGGCTTTAAAAATAAGTCTATTAATTTAAAAAAATCAACATATACATAAGATACATTCAGACTCTCAGGCCCTGAAGTGGTGCAAAGCCCTAGCTGGCCCAGGGCAGGGCTCTTCGGCCTGAGAACTGAGGGGACAAGAGAAATATGTGAGGTCAGAGAGAGGATTTTGCAAGTGGCTTTAGGCTTTGAGTGAATTGGGGAAATGGCTACATGGTTCATGTTCTGAGTATCAGATGAAGATCTTTTCTGAGCCTCTGGCTCCCTCTGCTTCTTCTCTTTCCAGCATTGCCCAAGTCCTAACTCTGCCCTGGTGCTCTTGTTCAGAAGCACAGTTGAGCAGAACAATGGAAGGAATAAGCATCAGAGCAAGCATTTACTTCTGGGAACCCAGATATGAAGTAACACAGAAAAAAAGGCATGCAGAGCCTCTGTGGTCAACCACATCTCCCCCCCTCCTCAGTGATTATTACTGAAAATTATGTCTTTTTAAAAGTGTCTCAAACGGTGCTATTTGCCATATATATCATAAAATCACAGCATCTAAAGATTGGACAGAACATGAAAGGTCACGTTGGCTGAACTTTCCTTGCACATTTGAGGGTCCTGCTTATACCACACTTTCCAGAATGTCACCCTCTCCTGAATTCTGAGGAACAAGAGGCTCTTTCTTTTCCAGGGAAGCCTGCCCTATCTCTGGACAGCTCTCAATGGAAAGCTATATTTCTTTATAAAACTTTACCAATTTAAAAATAATGTTATTTAATTATTGTTGGCTGTGCTGGATGGTCTTTGCTGCGAGGGTTTTTCTCTAGGTGCAGAGAGCAGGGGCTGCTGCAGTTGCGAGAGCTTCTCGTTGCATTGGCTGTGGAGCTCGGGCCCCAGGGCACATGGGCTTCAGGAGCTGCGGCACGTGGTCTTTGCTGCTGCAGCTTCCAGGCTCTAGAGCGCAGGCCCAATAGCTGGGGCGCGTGGGCTTCGTTGCTCTGCAACATGTGGGATCTTCCTGGATGAGGGCTGGAAGCCCACCTGCATTGGCAGGCAGAAAGATTCTTGGCCACTGAGTCACCAGGGAAGCCTACCATTTTAAGTGTAAAATGTCATTGTTCTCAAAAGTTACGTAGCTGGAAACCATCTCTTCTCCCCCAGAGTTAATGTGGGTCAACATTTACACTTAAACTTTCAGAGTTCTTCCCTCTAATTGGTTTCTTCCTCCTTTTGTGTCCACTTAGGTTCCACCTCTCACCCATTTTCCAGAGAGGAAAGCTAAGAGTCAGCGTTACCATAGCAATTATCAGCATCTTGCGGTGCTGAATGAAGTATCAGAGACGTAGAAAGGCACGTGCAGAAGGAGACTGTGACGCTGAGACTCATGGGACACGTGACTCTCCGGGTGCCCAACTTGAACTTGGTTCTCTAAAGCTGCCCTTCAATTAGAAAGCACCTCCACGGAAGCCTCAGCAAACCGAAGCCAAAACAAAACGTCCCTGGACTCGGTCCATCATTTCATAGGTGACCACAGAGAATTCTTTCTGATTGGGCTTATTTCAGAGCATCATCCTTTTTCGGGGTTTGATTCAGGAGATATGTTGACAGAAGTCTAAAGCAACCATCACTCAACGCCTGAGCCAAATCAAATAGAAATAGGGAGGAATAAATAAATAAAAGTGAGATTCGGCCAAAAAATGGAGGGGGGAAAAAAAAAGAAAGAAAGCCAGAGAGAAAGGGAGCTCATATTATCAACCAATAAACCCAATAATCCATTAGTGACCAAGGTTGCTGAATAATATAGTACTTTCTCAGAGCCATAATTTATCCTGCAGACTAGAGAATAGACACGGTTATTAGAGTGAGGGCTACCGGATGACACATGATGCACGACCGTGCGGCATTGATCTTCACACAACAGGAAGGTGTCTAGACCGGGAGATGTATGGCTATGCGATTCAGAGCAGGGCATATTTCACGGGAGGCCTAATGGAGTGGTGGAGCCAGTGATGGATGGGTTTGCCCAGTTTCAGTAGCAGTGCAGTTATAGCAGTGCTAATGTCTGACCTCTTCTGGGCCTCCTGTCCTTCATTCAGTCAGGGTGACCTCATTTAAAGGGACAGAAAATGAGATAGGGAGGAGGGAAGGGGGAGCGAGGAGGGGGAGCAGGGGTGGAGGGGACCAAGCCAGCCTGAAGGCAAAGGGGTGGTTGTGTAGGAGGGATTTAAACAGAGGAGGTGAAAGGCAAGAGGCCGAGCGAGAATGACGCGGACACCAACCCAAACATCCGGAGCCCCACGGATGAGCTGATACAAGAAATACATTGAGGAAGCTCTTTAATGCCGCTCTGTCCTTCTTCCCTCCGCAGTTGAGGCGTCCAGGGTGGTTGTTCTGGAAAGCCCGGGGCTTCCACCATCCCCAGAGGGAAGACTCAAGGGGTGAGGTGAACGTTTGTATGTGAGAGACAGGGGTTGGTGCTAATGGGGTGAGGATAGTCCGAGAGGAGCAAGTTTTGAGTAATCGGCATCGATTATGCAGGAGCGAGAGAGCCTTCCTGCCCTCCCCAGGCCCTGTTAGACGATGCTTAATGCATCCTAATGACACTCTTGATCATTCCTCGGGAAAGCTAATGAGTCATGCAGCGGCCAATCCAAGCCCAAGTAGCTTGGTTGGTGGTGATTCTCCTCTCTCTCTCTGGCTCCCCCTTCCTCCCTCTCTCTCTGTTCTTTAAATTTCTTTCTCTGTATAAACGTTGGAGACATAGGCTGGATCCCATCTAGCACCTAAGCTGCTATTTAACCAAGAAAGAAACATTTGTCATTCTTTAGACTTTTCCCCACCTGTGTTCACCATCATTTCCAAGTCACTCTTTATATGGGGCTTCCCTGATAGCTCAGTTGGTGAAGAATCCACCTGCAATGCAAGAGACTCTGGTTCGATTCCTAGATCAGGAAGATCTGCTGGAGAAGGGGCAGGGTACCCACTCCAGTATTCTTGGGCTTTCCTTGTGGCTCAGATGTAAAGAATCCACCTGCAATGTGGGAGACCTGGGTTCGATGCCTGGGTTGGGAAGATCCCCTGGAGAAGGGAAAGGCTATCCACTCCAGTATTCTGGCCTGGAGAATTCCATTGAGTGTTTAGTCCCTTCGGTCGCAAATAGTCAGACACGACTGAGCGACTTTCACTCACTTCACTCACTCCCTCCTTACTGGGAGCTGACTGGTTTTGTTGTGGCAATCAGGGCCTGGACACTCCTGTAACTGTCCATTGTGGGATGAAGGGAAATGGTTACCCAATCATGTTTCTTTCTTACTTCCCCAGTATCACCCTTCTACCTTCCCAGCCATGATGAACACACAATTCTATCTTGAAAAGACATGTTCTTACTTTTTAGTCCCCAGCAAGACTAGCCAAGCAAGGTGAGCTAAGTTGTCTGAGTGAGGTTTTTACCTTTTGAGTTTGCCACTAGAAGCCCCTAGTTCTCATTCTTTACTGCATTTCCTGGTGCCAGCTCCCACCTAATTCAACCAGTGTTCCTCTCCTCCGGCAAAGACACTTATGCAACCACAGACTCTGGAAACGTTTTTCTGTCTGTGGAGGAACTTAGTTCTCTTGTTCTCTGCCCTTTGCTAAATATTGGTTTCTTTTGTTATTTTCTGGCAATGCAGAATTTAGTGTGGGACCCCTGATGCCATTAGGATGTTGAATACATGGCCTTGATTATATTCACCCTGTTTATTCTGATGTTTTCTTTCTTGACAGTTTAAAAATTATATATATGATGTTTGTCAGGCACTGCCTACTATTTTTCAGGCAGTGCAGAAACAGATAGACCAATACCCATTTTAGATACAAATATAAACAGGACCAAAGTTCTTGCTCTTGAGCCTCAAAACTAGAATATATATATATATATATATATTTTTTTTTTTAAACAACAGACATCTATTTCTTAACTTCCTGAAGGCTGGGAAGTCAAAGGTGCCAGGAAATTTGGTTCTTGGTGAGAGCTTTCTTCCTGAGTTGTAGAAAGATACATTTTCTCTAGGTATCCCTGGAGAGGGAGCTGTGGTCTCTTCCTTTTCTTTCCTTTTTTAAATTTGAAGTGTAGTTGATTTACAATATCATGTAAGTTTCAGAGGTACAGCATAGCAATTCAGTTTTATATATATATATATATGTCTTCCAGTTATATATATATACATATATGTGTGTGTGTGTGTATATATATATACACACATACACACACACACACACACACATATATATATTTCTTTTCCGATTCCTTTCCCTCATAGCTTCTGACTTACTATTGTTTTTCTACCTTTCTTTTTTTTATTTTATGCTGGACATAGTTGTTTTACAATGTTGTGTTAATTTCAGGTGTACAGCAAACTGATTCGGTTATACATATATTCATTCTTTTTCAGATTCTTTCTCCATACAGATAATTACAAAACATTGAGTAGAGTTCCCTGTGCTACACAATAGGTCCTTGTTGGTTATCCATTTTAATATATGGACTACCTGGCCTGCCTTCTGAGAAATCTGTATGCCGGTCAAGAAGCAACAGTTAGAACTGGACATGGAACAACAGACTGGTTCCAAATTGGGAAAGGAGTACGTCAAGGCTGTATATTGTCACCCTGCTTATTTAACTTATATGCAAAGTACTTTATGAGAAATGCCAGACTGGAAGAAGTACAAGCTGGAATCAAGATTGTTGGGAGAAATATCAGTAACCTCAGATATGCAGATGACACCACCCTTATGGCAGAAAGCAAAGAAGAACTAAAGAGCCTCTTGATGAAAGTGAAAGAAGAGAGTGAAAAAGCTGGCTTAAAACTCAGCATTCCGAAAACTAAGATGGTGGCATCCAGTCCCAACATTTCACGGCAAATAGATGGGGAAACAATAGAAACAAGGACAGACTTTGGGCTCCAAATTCACTGCAGATGGTGATTGCAGCCATGAAATTAAAAGACACTTGCTCCTTGGAAGAAAAGCTATGACTAACCTGGATAGCATATCAAAAAGCAGAGACAAAAAAGGTTTTGCCAACAAAGGTTCATGTAGTCAAAGCTGGTGGGCTGCCGTCTATGGGGTCACACAGAGTCAGACATGACTGAAGTGACTTAGCAGCGGCAGCAGCATGGTTTTTCCAGTAGTCATGTATGGATGTGAGAGTTGGACTATAAAGAAAGCTGAGTGCTGAAGAATTGATGCTGTTGAACTCTGGTGTTGGAGAAGGCTCTTGAGAGTCCCTTGGACTGCAAGGAGATCAAACCAGTCCATCCTAAAGGAAATCAGTCCTGAATATTCATTGGAAGGACTGAAGCTAAAGCTGAAACTCTAATACTTTGGCCACCTGATGCAAAGAACTGATCCATTTGAAAAGATCCTGATGCTGGAAATGATTGAAGGCGGCAGGAGAAGGGGACGACAGAGGATGAAATGGTTGGATGGCATCACTGACTCAATGGACAAGGGTTTGCGTAACTTCCAGGAGCTGGTGATGGACAAGGAAGCCTGGTGTGCTGCAGTGCATGGGGTAGCAAAGTGTCAGACACAGCTGAGCGACTGACCTGAACTGAGCTGAATTGACCTACGACTCTACAGAGTACGAAATTATGAAAGGGGTCCTGTGGATATAAAGTGGATATTTGGTGAATTCCTTTAACATGGATAGTTCATGTGAGAGAATAATTGTTGGATGTGGGGCATTTCCAGTGTCAGGGACTTTGAAAGTTTCTTTATAACTCTGGCCTTCATTTATTCCTCCCAAAATTGTGAATAAAATTATATCAATCCTACACCTAAAGCTGTTCTTAGTAACCATTAATTAACAAGGCAGACAGTAGCTGGCAGAGATGAAATCTAGGGCATGGGAAGAGGAGACACTTAATGAGGAATTCAGCAAATATTTACAGAGAGCCTGCGGTGGGCTGGACTCTGTTCTGGAGACAGATCAGAAAACAAAACAAAACAAAACAAATGGACCTCACAGTGCATTCAGAAGACGAACATTAAACAGATTATCACGTAAGAAAGAACTAAGTCATAGGAAATAACTCATGTGGTTAGAAGAGCGTGTGGAACCAGAATTTCTGAGCACCTACTTGATAGCAGGCACTGTGCCCCTGGGAATGATGGATACCATCTGATTTAAATGAGAATACTCTGAGGTCAGGGGAGATTACTCTCTTTTTGCAAGTGAGGAAAGCTAAGGCTTAGGGAAAAGAAATGCATTTCCCAAGGTCACGTGGGAGGTAACCAAGAGGCAAACCAGAATGTCTTCCAGTTCGATTTGCCCCTCAAACTGCTCACAAAATTAGACATCCGCTTCACTTTCTACATAGAATTATGTTCCTGGTGGATTAAGTGTGAAAAAAATGGAATCCCTTAGATGGAAATCTACTTCTTAGTCCAAAACCATACATCGGAAGCAAACCATGACTGCATTCAATTACATCAAAATTAACTTTGGATGACTTTGCTTCCATCCAACATAGAGTAGCAAAGTTTAGTCTTTGACTTGAAATGAAGAAACCAAACAAAATATATGCTTTACAATGTTGTACTGCTTTCTGCCATTTAACAACATGAATCAGCCATAAGTTTACATATGGTCCCTCCCTCCTGAACCTCCCTCTTACTCGCCCGCCCCATCCCATCCCTCTAGGTTGCCACCAGAAAATAATTGTTTTTATTTTAAAGAACATTAAGAAAAAAAGTCACTTATAAATGTTACTTGTCCAAAGTGTTCAACCTGAAAGCTCAGTTCTGCCCGGTGCCTGGTCATCAGCATAGATCCACACACAGTGAGACCGGAAGTGCTCCGGCAGCCTTCACCCTGGCTGCAGTTCTGTTGGGTGCTGATTCTGGGAAGAGCAGTTCTCTAAGCCATAAATATGTCACCCAATATCTGGGCACAGGAACTCACAACTAATTGAAACAGAAGGCAATTATGGCACAAGGACATAAATACTAAATACAGCAACAAGAAGTAACCTGGAATTCAGAAGGAGTTATAGACCTAGCTCAAGGGTGGGAAGGATTTCCTCATAGCTCAGCTGGTAAAGAATCTGCCTGCAATGAAGGAGACCCCTGTTCGATTCCTGGGTCAGGAAGATCCGCTGGAGAAGGGCTAGACTACCATTCCAGTATTCTTGGGCTTCCCTTGGAATTCAGCTGGTAAAGAATCTGCTTGCTATGTGGGAGACGTGGGTTCAATCCCTGGGTTGGGAAGATCCCCTGGAGAAGGGAATGGCAACCCACTCCAGCATTCTTGCCTGGATAATCCCACGGACAGAGGAGCCTGGTGGGCTACAGTCCATGGGGTTGCACCGTCAGACATGACTGAGTAACTAACATTATTTCTATTATTATTACATCAGCTCCACCTCAGATCATCAGGCGTTAGATCCTGGAGGTTGGGGACCCCTGTCCTAAGGGGCAAGCAGAATCTAAGTGAAGGCAGAGGGTGAGGAATACATTCTAGGCGTTATGGGGTTGCAGGTGCAGAAACCTTGCAGCAAGGAAGAGAGAAAAGTGGAGCAGGCCCAGCTTCTCAATGCCTGATGGATCGAGTTACGTGGGAGGAGTGTCACGAGAGGAGGAGGAGGAGGCAAGCAGGATCCATACTTGAAGGGCTCTCCTGGCCATTTTAAAGGGTCTGCCTTTTATCCCAAGGGCACCAAGGGAAGGGATAGAGAGTAGGGAGTGGAAATGGAATATTTTAAAAGTTGTAGACAAAAAGTCTTGTTATAATACTTGCATTTTAGAAAGACTTCTCTAGGCACTTGAGGGTAAAACGAAGTTGTGATTGTGAATGTCTGATTTCTGCCTCCCAGAATCCTATGAAAATGACTTATAAGATTAAAAATAAAGTAGGAAAAACATACGGCAATGCCAAGGACCAGGAAGAATATTGCCGACAATCCAGCATGTAAGTTCAACAAACTTTCGGTAAATAATGACATTGAGTCTAATGAAACATACATCAGACGTCTTAATATATACAGAATCATGTACTTTCTAAATAGAAATACATCTTCTTTTGAAACATCCATGCTATGTTTATGAGAATTTAATCCCACTCTTGGCTACAAAAAAATCTTCAATAAATTTCACCGACTAGAAATTTTACAGGCCCCACTGTCTGATTATGATGCAAAAATAAAAATTTCTAATAAAAACCCATATATAAACCATCTATCAGTTGGACATTAAAAAGGCAAAAATACAACTTTTGCATGGAATGAAATAAAAAGTAAATCGAATCTACAATTATTTAGACTATTTAGAAAGTTACCAGTAAGTATGGATGCATTTGAAAAATGAGTAAAGTAATGATCTCCCAAAAATATTTTATGGGACAATATTCAAGAAGGAAATGCTTCTTATCCTGTCATTTCAGAGCAGAGGAAAAGGTGGAAAACTTCCCAGTTGGCCAGATGTCATAGTATTAAACCCAAAACATGACAATTAATACTTTAGATATAAAAGCTATAAGTCAATCCCACATTTGAGTGTAAGTGCAAAAATCCTTGAAATATTAGCAAATTGTACCGACTAGAATGGGCTTCCCAGGTGGTGCTAATGATAAAGAGCCTGCCTGCCAATGTAGGAGACTTAAGAACCACAGGTTCAATCCCTGGGTCAGGAAGAGCCCCTGGAGGAGGGCACAGCAGCCCACTCCAGTATTCCTGCCAGGAGGATCCCCTGGACAGAGGGGCCTGGCGGGCTATGGTCTATAGGGTCCCAAACAGTTGGGCATGACTGACGTGACTTAGTAAGCACAAACATAAGCATCCAACATAATACTGAATGCTGACTATGGGTCGCCAGAAAAGCACTATTCCAGAGATGTAAAGATGGTTTAGCATTAATCTATTTTAAATAATATTCACCATACCAAAAGCCAAGTCAAATTATGACATTATCTTGGTAGATTCTCCCCCCAAATTTATAAAATTTCCAATCCTAATTAATTACAAACACATTCTTATGAAACTTGAACTGTAAAAATACTTTAAAGTGGTGAATAACAGGTATATTATATAAAGAGACATAAATATGTTTAATAAAACAGCTATCAGTTCCATTCAGTTCAGTCACTCAGTCGAGTCTGACTCTTTGCAAACCCATGAATCACAGCACGCCAGGCCGCCTGTCCATCACCATCTCCCGGAGTTCACTCAAACTCACATCCATCGAGTCGGTGATGCCATCCAGCCATCTCATCCTCTGTCGCCCACTTCTCCTCCTGCCCCCAATCCCTCCCAGCATCAGAGTCTTTTCCAATGAGTCAACTCTTCACATGAGGTGGCCAAAGTACTGGAGTTTCAGCTTCAGCATCATTCCTTCCAAAGAACACCCTGGACAGTCCTTTTTAGGTTTAGGAAACACTGCCTACCAGTATTATTACTTAATAGAATTCTGAAAGTCCTAGAAATATAACAAGAAAATATGAAACTTAAATATTGGAAAGAAGAAAAAATCTGATGTGATATAACAGATTATATTCTTGACATATATTCTATTCTTGATAACCTTGAAAATTTACAGGATGGATTTGAAAAACTACTAGCATTAAAAAGTATTTGATAAGATTGTTGTTGTTTAGTTGCTAAGTCATGTCCAACTCTTTAGTGATCCCATAGACTGTAACCTGCCAGGCTTCTCTGTTTATGGGTTTAGGCAAGAATACTGGAGTTGGTTGCCATTTTCTTTTCCCGACCCAGGGATTGAACCTGCGTCTCTTGCACTGGCAGGCAGATTCTTTACCACTGCACCACCAGGAGAGTCCACTCAATGAGCTGTCTAGCTACAAAATAAATGTACAAGGTTTCATAGCTTTGCTCTACTCTATAAACAGACTATTGGATAATACGTGAATCAAATTCCCACTCATATAGCATTAGCAAATTATTCCATTTCTGGAAAATAACCAACATGAAAATTTGCAATAGGTACATGAAGAACATTTCATATTGTATTGAAACATACAAAAGACCACTTAATTAACAGTTGATAGAAAACTTTAATTTTAATGTAATTGCAATCAAAATTTGAATAGAAATTGGAAAACATTAAAGAATAATACTAAAGTTTGTATATAAAATACAGCAACCAAAGAAATTTTGATAGAGAAGACATGAAGATTTGCTGCTCTTGCATGTAAAAATTGCAGTATAAATAGTAAAATAGTAAAAACTGAGAGTGACAGACACAGATCAGGGAAACTAAACTGAAAGGCCAAAACTGACTGAAGTGTATTTCTGGAATTTTGTATATGTGAAAATGTTTTGGTTAATAGATGGTATTTAGACAACTGAGTAAATAATTGGAAATATGTACACAGAACCCACCTTATACCGTAGTCAAAAATTGATTCCAAATGTATTAAACCATCTAATGCCAAAGCTTAAAAATACATAAATAAGAGTAGAAAATACAGTTGACTTTCTACCTGTTGTCAAGGAGAAGACTTCTAAGCATTAAAGCAAGGGGAAAACTGTAAGGGAAAATGTTAACAGATACCATCATATTAAATTCAGTAGGTGGGGAAACAGTAAAAACAATGTCTGACTTTATTTGGGGGGGCTCCAAAATCACTGCAGATGGTGACTGCAGCCATGAAATTAAAAGATGCTTACTCCTTGGAAGAAAAGTTATGACCAACCTAGATAGCATATTGAAAAGCAGAGACATTACTTTGCCAACAAAGGTCCGTCTAGTCAAGGCTATGGTTTTTCCAGTGATCATTTATGGATGCACAGTCGGACTGTGAAGAAAGCTGAGCGCTGAAGAATTGATGTTTTTGAATTGTGGTGTTGGAGAAGACTCTTGAGAGTCCCTTGGACTGCAAGGAGATCCAACCAGTCCATTCTGAAGGAGATCAGCCCTGGGATTTCTTTGGAAGGAATGATGCTGAAGCTGAAACTCCAGGACTTTGGCTACCTCATGCGAGGAGTTGACTCATTGGGAAATACTCTGATGCTGGGAGGGATTGGAGGCAGGAAGAGAAGGGGATGACAGAGGATGAGATGCCTGGATGGCATCACCGACTCGATGGAAGTGAGTTTGAGTGAACTCCAGGAGTTGGTGATGGACAGGGAGGCTTAGCGTGCTGCGATTCATGGGGTCGCAAAGAGTCGGACACCACTGAGCGACTGAAATGAACTGAACTGAAACTGTAATATGTAAAATTGAAAGCAAGATTACAATTTTTGGAAAGATCTGGGACACATATAATACCTGTAGGAAGTCTCATACAAAAAGAAATTAATAATAAATATCAAAAGCAAAATGTGTAAGTGCCATGAACCAATCATTAGGGAAATCATATTCAAATAACTAAAAATCACATAAAATTATGTTTAAGTGACTTCATCAAAGAAATGTAAATTAATACTTATACTTTATTTTACCTATGAAATTGGCATAGTTACAAATGGTTAACATGGAAATGTTTTGTGGTATATTATTTAGTGGAGAAGAATAGTATCAAAATAACACATATAGGGTATGGTCTCAATTTTATTTTAAAGTATGCAACATACAATATATGCACATATATAGAATGGGCCATTTTCATTTTTATCTTTGTGTTCTTATGTGGTTTTAACATTTGATAGATACATGGGACTTTTGTAATCAGAACACATTCCAAAGCATGGAGAATGAATTTTGAAAGTATAAAGCAAAAGCAGAAAGTAGACAAGGCTTGTTGGAGTCACGAAAACTAGAAAGTCAAAACAGAGGCAAATGCATTGGAGATGGAAAGAAACCGATCTATTCCATCTAATGGTAGGTGGCAGCGGGGAGGGGAAAAATGGGAAAATAAAGAGCCAAATAAGGCCCCCAGATTTTATTTGGGGCACTGGGTGGGATGGTGGTAGTGGTCTTGCTCCTTAGATAGGATCAGTGGACCAGGCTTGGGTGGCCGGTGGGAAATGCCTATGGATATATTGAGTTTGAAGTGCCTATTGGCTGTCCACCAGGAAAGAGGTTGCAATTCAGAAGGAAGGTCTGAGTGGGATATGTATTCGTAACTACGTTTATCTATCATCTATCAATCTGTCATCTATCATTCATCAATTTATCTAATGTCTATTAATCTATCTGTCTATCATCTATCTACCTGTCATCTGTCATTATCTATCATTTATCTATCTGTTGATCCAATGTCCTTTAATCTATCTGTCATCTGGAAGACGTGAGCATAAGGGTGACCACTGGACCCAGGATGGTTTCACGCAGGGAGATTTTGCAGAGAAGAGGGCTGAGCCCAGAACTCTGAAGAACACCCACACTTAAGGGACATCATTAAAGATATGGGCTGAGGAAGAAGAAACTATGAACCAGTCTGAGAGTTCAGAAAAAAGCCAGGAGAATGGACCCGTGCAGTCCAAGGGAGGAGAAGCAATCTAAGATCTAACAGGGGTGAGAGCAATAAAACAGTAAAAGATGCCACGTTGACTGCTGCAGATGGGGCCAGATTGGGGCTGGTGCACTTCCGGGAGGAGGGGGCATCAACAGCATTCAGTGCTGCCTAGAGGTCAGGAAAATGAAGGCATAAGAGGTGCAGATTAAGGATGAAGTTGGGATTTGGGCAAGTAGTGTAGAGCCGTGGGGTGTGGGCCTGATGTGGTGCACTGAGGATTGAGAGAGCAGAGGCAGTGGAGACAGGAGTGAGATACCCTCTTTGGGCATCTCGGCTGTGAATGGGATGTAGACAGAGAGGATGGAAGCTAGAGGGCCCATGGAGGTATTTTACTTCTAAGCACTGATCAACTTGACCTTGCTTTCATGCTGATGAGAGGAAGGGTTTGTAGGGTGGGGTGGGTGTTGGGGGGACAGTGGGGAGCACAGAGGAGATTCTGGCTAGATGCATTCTCCCAGGCAAACAGCAGACGTGGAGACCTGTGACCAGGTGGGACATGCTTCATTTCAGATGTGATGGAAGGAGATGGAGCGCGCACGTGTGTGTAGGGGTGGCTGGCTAGTGGACTTAGCTGGGAAGTGAAAGGTCAAGGAGAACAACTGCTTCCCAGAGAACATTCTCTATGTGTGGTTGGTGCCTTTTAAACTGTAAAGTGGTTTTGCAATTGAGAGAAGCATCGAGAAACCTGGGGTCAGCCACTGACACAGCTGGAGGACCACGAGACTCTCACTGAAGACAGAGACTGGAGACATTTTGCGTGCTTGCCCTCCTGCCCACCATGGTGCCCACCCTGAGCGTGTTTCTGCATCTCCCCACATGCTGGCCACCTGTCTTCAGCAACCAAGCCCGGCCCCTCTTAGAGCTCCCAACTCCCACTCCATGTCAAATCTTGCTTATCTTTTGGCTTTTATTTTCATCGTGAAGTAGGAGCTGAATTAGTTTACTGAGAAAGATGGAAGATGGAATTTGAAAAGATTTAAAATACCAATTGCACTCTCCCAGCATTTCAGGTAGACAGAGCATCAATGGGGAAACCCTGCAAGAGGGATTTTCTGGCTCGTTGGAGAAAAAACAAGGAGGTCATATTGGCCAGTGGCTGACGAGAGAGTAGAATGGGCAGATGAGGTCACAGAGAGAAGTGGAAGTCAGATCCTGAAGAAGGGGGTTTACAGTGGTCCAGTGGGGATACTGAGGCCGGTAAAGGGGGTGGGAGGGAGGAGAAGTGAGATGCAGAGTATGTCTTGTCCCAGTGGATTTGTACATGGATCTGACATGAGGTCAGGATGGTGCTAAGAACTTTAGCCGACTAGCTGATTGACTGGTGGTGCTTTTCTTCATCTGGGAAAAGGTTAATGAAGTAGTTGAGTCTCTGGCAAGACTGATCAAGTAAACTAGAGAAGATGCAAACACACACAGTATAAAGTTAAATGAGAGATGTCACAGGTGAAATAGAGTTTGAAAATGTTTGAAGAAATATTTTAGCAGCAGTAAGTTCCTATGCTAGTAAACTAAGGTAAGGCGGAGAATGGGAAAAATACATCACAACTGGCAAAAAGTAAATTAAGATATGACAAGATCCATAGCTATTTTAAAAATTGAAATAATTCCAATTTTTCCTCCCCATCTAAGTTTTTGTGTTTATGTATATATATATATGTATGTATGTATTTGTTTTGCTGTTTAGTTGCTCAGTCATGTCTGACTCTTTTGTGACCCCATGGAGTATAGCCCGCCAGGCTCCTCTGTCCAAGAGATTCTCCAGGAAAGAATGCTAGAGTGGATTGCCATTTCCTTCTCCAGAGGATCTTCCCAACCCAGAAATCAAATCTGCATCTCCAGCGTGGCAGGCAGATTCTTTAACTGAGCCTCCAGGGAAGCCCCATGTATGTAAGTATGTATATATATAATAGATATATAAGTAAATATATTCCCAAGCCAAGAGTATTAT
>SJYT01017128.1:42212-134158 GCA_006410635.1 Cephalophus harveyi | reverse complement strand
ATATGTAATAGATATACAAGTAAATATATTTCTAAACTTAGACTATTATATATATGAATTTTGCTACTTTTACATATATAGTTCTTTTTATTAAAGTCCAGTTGATTTACATTATTATATTAGTTTAAGGTGTAAAACATGGTGATTCAATATTTTTATAAATTATACCCCATTGAAAGTTATTTTAATGTATCAGTTATATCCCCTGGGCTGTACAATATACCCTTGTATCTTACTTATTTTATACACAGTAGTTTGTATTTCTTAAGGCCCTACTCCTATCTTGCCCTTCCCCAGTTTTAAGAGACAAGTAATTATGTTTAATTTTTCAAGGAATAGAAGATGAGAGAAAATCGCCTCATTTAATTTTGCGGGAGGAGGGAGGGGTTTGATATTTTCTTCTCTCCTCACCACCGTAACAAATCATTTCATTTGTAAAACATGCCTTCTCACAGAGCAGCCGCATCCATGGTGATCTTACACATTTCAGGGTGACCCCGAACTCTTCCAGTGATGAGCCAGGTTTTGTGAGAATTAAAGAAGGCAGGCAGGTGGGGAACTAAGGCAGGTATCGGGAGGTGTGTGGAGAAAGAGGGGCGTGGACACCCCCTGGTACACTCCTGGGGAGAAGGACAGCAGAAAGTGTCTGTGTTGTGCCCAGAAAGCCTGTGTATGCGCCCTCTCCCAGAGCCTTCCTGTGAGGATTCCTGCTGAGCCTTATGGTGACTGCCCGGGGGGCCAGTGGTTAAGACGTCACTGCCCAATGCAGGGGGTGTGGGTTCGATCCCTGGTCAGGGAGCTAAGATCCTACATGCTTCGTGGCCAAAAAAACCAAAACATAAAACAGAAGCAATATTGCGACAGATTCAATAAAGACTTTAAAAAAAAGGGTGCACGTCAAAAAAAAAATATTGAAAGAAATAAAAGGCCTCTTACAGTCCTTCCTTCTTGCGTGTTCCTGTCCTTTCTTTGGTCGGAAGTCTTGTTCCTGTTTTGTGGAAGTACCTGACCCAGAGCCTGACAGCAAGCGAGCACCTGGCCTTTCTGCCTGAATTAACTGCGTCCCCTGCACCCTCCAGGGACTGGGACTGTGGCATAAGTCCCTTTCCCTTGGGACATTCCTGTCACCTCTAGGCTCCAGCTCTGAGGCGCCAGCTCCTCTGATTCTGGAAAAAAAAAAAAAAGCGTGGACATGAGATCTGGGCCCCTTCCTGCCATCTGGGTTTATTAAAGAGAGCCGAGTGGCAAATGATTCATTTGGAAGGTCTGGGAAGTGACCTGAGTGGCAGAGAAAAGTCTCTTTGCACTTTTAAAAGGTGGCTGGCCATCTGGCCTGGCAGAGACACTCATTTTACATTTCCACTGGTACATGACTGAAATCATTTCCCATTAAGTTCTATTTGAATAAAATGGTAGTAGACATTTAGGTAATATTACAGGGCAATAAATGTTTAAGAGTCTTAGGGGTATGAGCTCTCCAAACGTAGTTCAGACGCAGATGGTAAGAGTACTTCATATATATATATTATATATATAACCTTTCTCAGACTTTTGGCTTTTGCTCACATAATGGAAGAATTTTCTTTTTCCCCTTTTCCCTTTTCTTTCACAGTTTGAATTGTTTAAGTTTCCTGACTACAGTCCCCTCCCTCCTCTCCTCCTTTCTTTTTTTTTTTAAGCTACACTGGGTAGAAAAAGCAGGAGGGAAATGTAGTTAAAATTCAAAATGCTTCCCCTTTATCATTACCATGAATCAACACAATAAATGAGCCCCTTCAGAGCACGGTAATAAGAATTTGATAAATCATCAGCCAAAAATTAACTAGATGTCAAAACAATCTTTGGGAAGTGTGATGGATTAGGGGTGATAGGAGCAATTAATCTCCCAGCATGAGTTCACCGGAGAGACACAATGTAGGGAGATGGATGTTGGGGGGGTGGGCCAGGGAGGTGGTTCAGGCCCTGCAAGGTCAGGACTGAACTGGAGGAGTGGGTGGAGGCTGCAGAGAGAGGGAGAGAGAGAGAGAACTGTCTGAGTCTGCAATACCCCAGCATCCAGCCGAGGAGCTGGAGGTCAGTCCTCTGCCTTTGCAAAGAGCTCTGTCTCCAGCTGCTCTCTCTGATGAGGCAAGCACTTTTCCTCTTGCGCTAATAACTGCCGCACGTCAGCTCCTGGGGCTCAACACATGGCCTCCAAGAGTGGGAGGCTAGGAGGGCTTAATTTACCGAGAGAGACGAGGGTGTAGCTCCCGGTGAACGTGAACAGGGAGGGGAGGGGTCTGGGGAGACCCGGAGCAGCTGCAGGAGCATTCCGGGTGCAGAGCTCAGCCCAGGGGAGAGTGATGCCTCCAAGGAAAGTGGACACCAGTCTCATAAATCTCCCTCTTTTAGATGAGCTGCCTCTTTTCAGTTCAGTTCAGTCTCTCAGTCATGTCTGACTCTTTGCAACCCCATGAATCGCAGCACTCCAGGCCTCCCTGTCCATCACCAACTCCCGGAGTTCACTCAAACTCATGTCCATTGAGTCCATGATGCCATCCAGCCATCTCATCCTCTGTCATCCCCTTTTCCTCCTGCCCCAAATCCCTCCCAGCATCAGAGTCTTTTCCAGTGAGTCAACTCTTCGCATGCGGTGGCCAAAGTACTGGAGTTTCAGCTTTAGCATCATTCCTTCCAAAGAACACCCAGGGCTAATCTCCTTTAGAATGGACTGTTTGGATTTCCATGCAGTCCAAGGGACTCTCAAGAGTCTTCTCCAACACCACAGTTCAAATGCATCAATTCTTTGGCACTCAGCTTGCTTGACAGTCCAACTCTCACATCCATACATGATCACTGGAAAAACCATAGCCTTGACTAGACGGATCTTTGTTGGCAAAGTAATGTCTCTGCTTTTCAATATGCTATCTAGGTTGGTCATAACTTTCCTTCCAAGGAGTAAGCGTCTTTTAATTTCATGGCTGCAATCACCATCTGCTGTGATTTGGGAGACCCCCAAAATAAAGTCTGACAGTTTCCACTGTTTCCCCATCTATTTCCCATGAAGTGATGGGACCAGATGCCATGATCTTCATTTTCTGAATGTTATCCAAATTTGCTGGCATATTGAGTGCAGCACTTTCACAGCATCATCTTTCAGGATTTGAAACAGCTCAACTGGAATTCCATCACCTCCACTAGCTTTGTTCGTAGTGATGCCTTTCTAAGGCCCACTTGACTTCACATTCCAGGATGTCTGGCTCTAGGTGAGTGATCATACCATTGTGATTATCTTGGTCGTGAAGATCTGTTTAGTACAGTTCTTCTGTGTATTCTTGCCACCTCTTCTTAATATCTTCTGCTTTTGTTAGGCCCATACCCTTTCTGTCTTTTATCGAGCCCGTCTTTGCCTGGAATGTTCCCCTGGTGTCTCTAATTTTCTTGAAGAGATCTCTGGATCTGCCTCTTTTACTCGAGTTTTATTCCAGGAGAGTTCACCGTATCTGGGGAAATGGCAGTGTGAGAAGAGGCTATGGGAGAGACCCCTGTCTTTAACCTTCTGGCGAGGCTGGAATCCTCGAGCAGGGCCTCATCAACCTGTTCCTTGGTCGGAAGCTCATGAGACTCAACTGGCAAATGTAGGGCTGCTGGTGGGGACGGTGGGGTGAGTGGCAGGGCGCTGGGTGGGGAGGAGGAGAGAGACAGAGAGCTCCACTGAGCCAGTGGGAGGGATGCACCCTCCCCATCCTGGGAAACTCTGCACACTCTGGCAGGGGATGAGAAGAGCTCCTATGAGTCCTCTACAAAGGCTGCCACATTCCAGATGTCCTGGGTCAGGCCAGGGGAGCTGGGGTTCCTGGGTTGTCCCTTTATTCCCCATGGGAAATAGAATTCTTTATTATCAAAGATTCCTGCACGATTTACCCGGTCAGGGCTTTGGCGCTGCTCCTGTTACATTTGTAAATGCTTCGTGGCTCAGTTCAGTTCAGTTGCTCAGTTGTGCCTGACTCTTTGCGACCCCATGGGCTGCAGCATGCCAGGCTTCCCTGTCCATCACCAACTCCCAGAGCTTACTCAAACTCATGTCCATCGAGTTGGCGATGCCATCCAACCATCTCATCCTCTGTTGTCCCCTTCTTCTCCTGCCTTCAATCTTTTTTAGTATTAGGGTCTTTTTCCATGAGTCGGTTCTTTGCATCAGGTGGCCAAAGTAGTGGAGCTTCAACTTCAGCATCAGTCCTTCCAGTGAATATTCAAGACTAATTTCCTTTAGGATGGACTGGTTGGATCTCCACACAGTCTGTCTTTCAAGAGTTTTCTCCAACATCACTGTTCAAAAGCATCAGTTCTTTGGTGCTCAGCTTTCTTTAGAGTCCAACTCTCACATTCGTACATGAGTACTGGAAAAACCATAGCTTTGACTAGATGGACCTTTGTTGGCAAAGTAATGTCTCTTTCTTTTTAATAAGCTGTCTAGGTTGGTCATAACTTTTCTTGCAAAGAGCAAGCGTCTTTTAATTCCATGGCTAGCTGTATAATAATCATAAAAGCACTGTGACTTCCCTGGAGGCCCAGAGGTAAAGAATCCACCTGCCAAGACAGGAGACACAGGTTCGATCCCTAGTCCGGGAAGATCCCACAGGATTCAGGGCAACTAAGCCTGTACACCACAGCTACTGAGCCTGTGCCTGAAAGCCTGGGAACTGAGATTTTTGAGTCTGCACCTCAATTACTGAAGCCCCCGTGCCCTAGAGCCTATGCTCCGCAACAAGAGAAGCCATGGCAATGAGTAGCCCGCACAACACCTTGAAGAGTGGCCCCCACTCGCCCAACTAGAGAAAAGCCTGCACAGCAAGGATGGCCTAGCACAACCAAAAACAGATACATAAACAAATTATAAAACTAAAGCACTGTAATGCCTGGCAACTGTCAATTTTTTTTGTTTCTTTACAAAGCTCTGTGAGAACCTTGAATCTTTCCCAAAGGACTCTTGATTTTTTTTTTTATGACACACCTTCTTGGTATACAACAGAATCCTAGCATTTAACCACAGTATAGTTTACATGAAACTCTTGTCTTCACATGAGGAAAGTGAAGTTCCTTCTCCAATGCATGGAAGTGAAAAGTGAAAGTGAAGTTGCTCAGTCGTGTCTGACTCCTAGCGACCCCATGGACTGCAGCCCACCAGGCTCCTCTGCCCATGGGATTTGCCAGGCAAGAGTACTGGAGTGGGGTGCCATCGCCTTCTCCTAGCAGCAGTAGCAGCTTGTCTTCACAAGAGGAAAGTGAGGTGAGGAAGGGTAAATGATGTCGGGTATCACCAAACTGATGAGAAGGAGCAGCTCTGCCCCTCACCCAGGGCATTTCTCATCTTTAAAATTTCTAGCTCTGATATTGGGGAGGGTTTGGGGTGGGGTGACTTTCTGTGGTTTCCAACTCAATCCACATGAAATACACAGACGATATCCAGAGCTGAACATCTTTTAAAGCAAAGATTTAGCATTCTCCAGCGGCCAGGAATGAAGGATGGTGACCTGGTCTGGTCTCCAAGGGGATGAAGAAAACTTGCAGTAACACCAACCTTCAGTTCAGTTCAGTCGCTCAGTCGTGTCCAACTCCTTGCAACCCCATGAATCGCAGTTCGCCAGGCCTCCCTGTCCATCACCATCTCCCGGAGTTCACTCAGACTCACGTCCATCGAGTCTGTGATGCCATACAGCCATCTCATCCTCGGTCGTCCCCTTCTCCTCCTGCCCCCAATCCCTCCCAGCATCAGAGTCTTTTCCAATGAATCAACTCTTCTCATGAGGTGGCCAAAGTCCTGGAGTTTCAGCTTTAGCATCATTCCTTTCAAAGAAATCCCAGGGTTGATCTCCTTCAGAATGGACTGTTTGGATCTCCTTGCAGTCCAAGGGACTCTCAAGAGTCTTCTCCAATACCACAGTTCAAAAGCATCAGTTCTTTGGTGCTCACCTGTCTTCACAGTCCAACTCTCACATCCATACATGACCACAGGAAAAACCATAGCCTTGACTAGATGGACCTTAGTCGGCAAAGTAATGTCTCTGCTTTTGAATATACTATCTAGGTTGGTCATAACTTTTCTTCCAAGTAGTAAGCATCTTTTAATTTCATGGCTGCAGTCACCATCTGCAGTGATTTTGGAGCCCCCCAAAATAAAGTCTGACACCCACCTTGGCAGAATGGAAATGGTTTCCTACAGAGTCACTGTTGACCTTGAGCCGATGCCTCCATCTCTGTGTGGGGCTTCCTCATCTGTAAAGGGGAACACTAATCCTTCCACCTCCATGTGCTGGTGAGGATTGAATGAGTTTTGTGAACGTGCCTGCTTTGTCCTCCATAACTGGTGATTAATGTTCTAGAATTGACGACCTTGCCCTGTCTCCATCAGGTCCGTGAACTCCCTACCAGCTCCACAGGTCTTTAAGCAAACTCTGACTCTTCTTCCATGAGGATAAGCTTCACTATATCAAGGAAGAGGCTATGGTCCAGGCCATCCAGGCACCCTGGCCTCCTCTACTCTGGCCAATGCTATGATGAAAGGCCTGGGAATGTCAGGGAACAACTCTGTTTTCTCCCCTTCATAGGCTACCTCACCCAGGACTTGGGGTCCAACATTTAAATCACACCCTGCTCTGGACAGTACTTTTTCCCAAGTACTTGCTCATAAATTATCTTTTTCTTTTGTGAGAGCTTGGGATAACCTAGGCCCGTCCTTCTTCCCCTTTCCTTTGCTGTAAGCAGTCTTGTTGGGGAAGTTCCTGGATTCTTGCGCTAAGCTAGAAACAACTGCTCAGGCTATTTGATTCTCCTGCCACCATTTTGTTTTGAATGATCAGGAGGCTGTGAGTGTAGAGCTGGACTTTTACAGAGGTCCTGCTGATCTCTTCCAGATTCTGAGCAGGAGGAAAGGGAGGTGGGCTTCTTTCTCCTCTATGAAAAGGTGATGGCCAGTGGGTTCTGGAATGCTGACATGACTCTTTGGGGCTGACAGGCCCAGACAACTCATAACTGGCCTTGTTTCACTTTGCTCAAGGTTCCGTTCAGTTCAGTTCAGTCGCTCAGTTGTGTGCGACTCTTTGTGACCCCATGGACCCCATGGAAGCCTGCAGCACTCCAGGCTTCCCTGTTCATCACCAACTCCCAGAGTTTACTCAAACTCATGTCCATTGTGTCGGTGATGCCATCCGCACATCTCATCCTCTGTCATCCCCTTCTCCTCCTGCCCCCAGTCCCTCCCAGCATCAGGGTCTTTTAAAATGAGTCAGTTCTTTGCATCAGATGGCCGAAGAATCAGAGTTTCAGCTTCAGCATCAGTCCTTCCAATGAATATTTTGGATTGATTTCCTTTAGGATGGACTGGTTGGATCTCCTTGCTGTCCAAGAGACTCTCAAGACTCTTCTCCAACACCACAGTTCAAAAGCATTAATTCTTCAGCGTTCAGCTTTCTTTATAGACCAACTTTCACATCCGTACATGACTACAGTATGAAAAGGCAAAAAAATAAGACATCGAAAGATGAACTCCCCAGGTCAGTATGTGCCCAATATACTACTGGAGATCAGTGGAGAAATAACTCCAGAAAGAATGAAGAGACAGAGCCAAAGCAAAAACAAAACCCAGTTGTGCATGTGACTGGTGATGGAAGTAAAGTCCAATGTTGTAAAGAGCAACATTGCATAAGAACCTGGAATGTTAGGTCCATGAATCAAGGTAAATTGGAAGTGGTCAAACAGGAGATGGCAAGAGTGAACGTTGACATTCTAGGAATCAGCGAACTAAAATGGACTGGAATGGATGCATTTAACTCAGATGACCATTGCATCTACTACTGTGGACAAGAATCCCTTAGAAAGAAATGGAGTAGCCCTCATAGTCAACAAAAGATTCCAAAATGTAGTTCTTGGATGCAATCTTAAAAATGACAGTATGATCTCTGTTCATTTCCAAGGCAAACCATTCAATATCACAATAATCCAAGTCTATGCCCAACCAGTAATTCTGAAGAAGCCAAAGTTGAATGGTTTTATGAAGACCTACAAGACCTTCTAGAACTAACACCCCAAAAAGATGTCCTTTTCGTTATAGGGGACTGGAATGCAAAAATGGAAGGTCAAGAAATACCTGGAGTAACAGGCAAATTTGGTCTTGGAGTACAGAATGAAGCAGGGCAAAGGCTAGTAGAATTTTGCCAAGAGAATACACTGGTCATAGCAAATACCCTCTTCCAACAACACAAGAGTAGACTCCCTACACATGGACATCACCAGATGGTCAATTGTGAAATCAGATTGATTATATTCCTTGCAGCCAAAGTTGGAGAAGCTCTATACAGTCGGCAAAAACAAGACCAGGAGCTGACTGTGGCTCAGATCATGAACTCTTTATTGCCAAATTCAGACTTAAATTGCTCAAGGTAGTGTCAGGGAATTGCACAGAGATTTTGTGCTTTTACTGAGAACTGACACACACATTTACACAGGTACAAACCTACACTGAGCCATACTTCCAGTATCCACGTGGCTGCACACACTCTCAGATGTAAGTGCACGCTGACATCGCATAGCCGGATGGTAACACCCATGGAACCACACACAGAGACACCCATACATCCTCACACAGCTACAGGCGCAAACATAAATACTCACTGAGACACACACGCACACACACACACATAGACAGGCATCAACCTGGAAAGGAAACGCCCCAAGACTTCCGCAGTGTTATACCTGCCTTGGTCTTGAGAATGAGGGATGAGCTTCTGAGGTCAGATGCTGAGTACTGTCCCTAATTCTTCACTGCAATTCCTAATGCTACTTCTACACTCTGGATGCTTATTAACTACCCTCCATTGCCCAGATCAGAGGCTGATCCTCTGCAGGCAGGTGTGCAGCCTAAAAGTCAGCCTCAGAATTGTTGGGAACACAGTGTTAAGGGCTGAATCCTGTCCCCCCAAAAAATATATGTACCTCAAACTATGACCTTATGCTGCAGCCACTATGGAAAACAGTGTGGACTTTTTTAAAACTCAAGGGTAGAGTTTCTATAGGATCCAGCAATCCCACTCCTAAGCATATATTTGGGGAAAAAAAGTACTTTACAGGTCTACTATATGCTTCTATGACTCTGTATATTCATTCTATTACTTTTTGAGAGTTTGCTATTGAAACTCCAACTAAAAATCTTAATATATCTACTTAAAAATAATTGTAATATATAGTGGAACTATATGTAAATTTGTTCTGTATTTCCCAAGTCTCCTGTAAATGTGTTCTAATACTTTCATAATTTAAAGACATAAACAAATACATGTACCCCCTATGTACAGAGAAGCACTATTTATAACAGCCAAGACATGGAAACAGCCTAAGTATCCACTGACAGATGAATGGATAAAGATATGGGGCATATACACAATGGAATACTACTCAGCCATAAAAAAGATTGAAATAATGCCTTTTTAAAGCGAGGCAGGTGAGAAAAAACAAGCATCATATGTTATCACTTATATCTGGAATCTAAAGTATGACACAAATAAACTTATTCGTGAAACAGACTCACAGACATAGAAAAGAACTTATGGTTAGCAAAGGGGAAAGGAGGTGGGGAGGGATAAGGAAGGAGTTTGAGATTCTGCATATGAAAGCTTCTGTATATAGAGTAGGTAAAAGGACCTGCTGTACAGTACAAGGACCTATATTCAATATTACATGACAAACCATAATGGAAAAGAATATGAAAAAGAATATATATATATACACACATGTATATACATATCAGTTCAGTTCAGTTGCTCAGTCGTGTCCACCTCTTTGTGACCCCATGGACTGCAGCACGCCAGGCTTCTCTGTCCATCACCAACTCCTGGAGCTCACTCAAACTCATGTCCATTGAGTTGGTGATCCTATCCGACCATCTCATCCTCTGTTGTCCCCTTCTCCTCCTGCCTTCGATCCTCCCTAGCATCAGGGAATATATATATATATATTGCCATACGCCAGGAACTAACACAGCATTGTAAATCAACTAAACTTCAACACCAGAAACCATGTGGAAACAGGGCCATTTCAGATACCATGGGTTACATTAAGATGAGGTCATAGAAGCAGGGTGGGCCCGTCATCCAGTAGGACCAGCGTCCTTGTAAGAAGAGAGAGACGCAGAGAGCAGGTGCCTTGTGATAACAGGAGCTGAGACTGGAGTGATACAGCTGCAAGCCAAGGACCACCAAAGATGTCCAGCAAGCTACCAGAAGCCCGGGGAGGCGAAGAAGCGTGGTTTGGAAGGACCACGGCCCCGCCCACCCTGCTTTTGGACTTTCAGCCTCCAAGACACCTTTCTGTTGTCAGCCCCCAGCGTGTGGTGCCTTTTGAAGGCAGCACACACAGAATTTGAAAAGAAAAAGATTCATTAGATATTTTATGTAGCTTTACATTTTGAACATCAAAACAAAACCCTCTTGTTTTAGAAGAACAAGCATCAGAAATAAAGCCCCTCACATCCTGCTAGCTTCTGTGTGCAAAGAGGAGAAAACAAGCCTTCTGGCTGAATCCTTCCCTGCGTTCCATTTCCCTGAGGCAGGAGCTGAGTCCTCATGCGGGCCTCCGAGGTCTGCATGATCTCTGCCCTGGTGCCTCTGGACCCTTTGGCCCCTTCTCTCCGTCTTCCTATCACCACTGCAGCCATACTGGCCTCCACCTGTTTCCTCGGCCTCCTAAACTCGCCAGGCAAGGCCCCGTCTCACCACCTCTGCTGGAGTCCTCTGTCCACCTGGAATGTTCTGTCCCACGAAGCCTCCTAGCTCCAAAGTCACCCTCTCGATGAGGAGCGCAACCCCTAAAAATCACCCTCCTTTCAACTCGTCCTTACTTTGTTCCAATTTTTCCCCCTGGTTTATCATCTCCTGGCATAGGGTATAATTCACTCCCTTTCTGTGTATATTGTCAATTTCCCCAGGAGTGCCTAAGCTCCAGAAGAGCCTGGATATTTTGCTCGTTTGTTTCTGTTCTGTTCCCTGCCCCGTGCCTAGAACTGTTTCTGGTATTTACCACGTGATCAATACATCTGTATGAATGAATGGAAACTGACTCTTCTGCGTCTCCAATTTGCATGGCCCTTCCTCCCTGGGAAGCGTCGGGATCCCGAGGATTTAATACATATAAGTTTATCTGGGGGAGACACAGCTTTGAAAGCGAAGAAGCGCAAAGCTGGGCCAACTGTGACGTTGAACGAGAGGCTGTGGAGGCCAGTGGCTGGAGCCCTGAGCTGGGGCCCTCGGGTGGTTCATCTGCAAAAGAGAGCCGAGCCCCCCTGCTGCCCGCTACCCACTTCACGGGGAATGCTGAGAGGGTGGAGGAGATGATGCATTTAAAAGTGCTTGGAGGTCCTTAAACAAAAGGCCTGCTATGGAAATGGAGTGTTATTACATGAACTATACCCTGAAGTGTATCAGGAAAATAGCTGAACTGAATCACAGCCCTTCTCAGAGCAATTTTTTTTCCCCTGAGAAATTTAATAGAACAGCCTACAAAACTATGATGCAATTTTCTTTCTTATCAAATGTACCTTCCTTCTAAATTTCAGAACAGGAAGCTGTCTTCTTTTTTGCCTGGATGGTAAAACAGACCCACGATAGAATTTCTGGATGGGACTGAGGGTGGGGGCCTCTGAAAATCACTGGGTCATGAAAATGCCTTGAGAATTTCTCTTCTTTTACAGTGACCCTTACTATGGGGAATACAATGGATGACTCAGAGCAAATGGTGGCATATTTAATTATGTCAGATTCTAAAGCATTTTCTGCTTCATATTTCGTGTGTGCCTTGTTGTGTCGAAATGTTGAGAATTAAACTAAGTGATATGACTTTTTCAAAGCTACAGAGTCCACACCCTGAATACTATTTCCTTCTTCCTTTGGCACATCCTTGTACACCTCATGCTATTAAGCGCCCTCTGCTGTTCAGAAAAAGCACGAAAAAGCTTTGGTTAACTGCCTAGCCTACTTGACAAAAAGACAGTTTTTTGTTTTTTTTCTTTCAGCAGAATTTAGTGCAAATATTAACGGACATCCATTATGATTCTAATGCAATTAAGTTGCTGGTAAATGGCTCTCCTTGGCCACCCCTCTGTTTATACAGAGGTGTTCAGGTCCTCAGGATGTTAGGCAAGGACTTTCCTGGTCTAATCGGCTTCCAAGGTGGCTCAGTGGTAATAATCCGCCTGCCAATGCAGGAGACACAAGTTCAATCCCTGGGCTGGGAAGAGTCTTTGGAGAAGGGAATGGTAACCCTCTCCAGTATTCTTGCCTGGAAAATCTCATGGACAGAGGAGTCTGGTGAGCTACGGTCCATGGGGTCGCAAAACAGTTGGACACAACTTAGCGGCTGAGCACACACACATGCGCTCCTAATCTAGGCTATGCCCGCCTGCCCAGAACCATCTCTCATCACCATACCACCACTTCTCCCCTGTGTTCCCACCACAGGGGTCTCCCTATGGCTTTGTGACTATGTCAGGCCTTCCTGGCCTCTATGAACTCTCATGTCATCTCCAGTTTGCTTGATTCCTGCCTACTTTTCTCCCCACACCACCTTGCTAACTTCTACCGGTCCTTCAAGCATGCTGTCCAAACATCATCTTCCAGGAAATCTTCCTGACCACCTCCAATCCAGTTCAAGTTTGGTAGCTGTTAACCCCTACAGCGTCTTCTGTATTTTTCTGCTTGTTTGCTTCCTATCAAAACACATGGCCAGTTACACATTTTACTTATTTATGTACCACCAAATGAACACACACAAACAGTTTTATCTCAGGACATAACACAGAATCAGTTCAGTTCAGTTCAGTCGCTCAGTCGTGTCCGACTCTTTGCGACCCCATGAATCGCAGCACGCCAGGCCTTCCATCACCAACTCCATCACCAACTCCCAGAGTTTACCCAAACTCACGTCCATTGAGTTGGTGATGCCATCCAGCCATCTCATCCTCCATTGTCTCCTTCTCTTCCTGCCCCCAATCCCTCCCAGCATCAGGGTCTTTTCCAGTGAGTCTACTCTTTGCATGAGGTGGCCAAAGTATTGGAGTTTCAGCTTCAGCATCAGTCCTTCCAAAGAACACCCAGGACTGATCTCCTTTAGAATGGACTGGTTGGATCTCCTTGCAGTCCAAGGGACTCTCAAGAGTCTTCTCCAACACCACAGTTCAAAAGCATCAATCCTTCTGTGCTCAGCTTTCTTCACAGTCCAACTTTCACATCCATACATGACCACAGGAAAAACCATAGCCTTGCCTAGGCGGACCTTTGTTGGCAAAGTAATATCTCTGATTCTTAATATGCTATCTAGGTTGGTCATAACTTTCCTTCCAAGGAGTAAGTGTCTTTTAATTTCATGGCTGCAATCACCATCTGCAGTGATAACACAGAGTAAATATTAGTAAATGCTGGGTGAATAAATGATGTTTACAGTCACACTATAATCAGTGAACCAGTAGTTCAAACCCAAATAATTCCAAACTTACGATTTTTTAAATTACAATAGGTGGCAACCCAATAGATAGTGCCAAAACATTTTTATTCCCACTCTGCTTTCACTCACATTTTCTGGGTGTGATGTTAGCTAATGAGAGATCCTAGCAAATTGTTGCTTTTCAATTCTGTTGCACAAACTTGACCTTCTCTTTTTGAATCCACATATACTGAAGGGGTTGTATTCAACCTTCTCATTATAGGCAAGGAGAGAGCATCATTATCAAGAGGAAAAGCATCACGTCATTTCTTTATTCAGTTCAAAAACATAAAAGGAAGAAAGACACGCTGTGATCACAATTTCCCTAAGCAACGCCACAAGTGCTATTATCCTCTGCGATTATTTTGACTTGATTTGAAATGTTTATTCAAATAGTTACATGAATGACTAATCAAAAGGATTGTTAAGACTGCCATACATATGTGAAACACCTTCACAATAATAATAAGGTTTGCAGGGAACTTATATTATGTTTTTAATTGCTTTTGTCAGTCAAAAATATCAACCGGGCACACACTTGAAGCTGAATCCTGCATTGGAGCTGGAGATGGCAATACAAAGAAAGCCCAGGAAACCCGTGATTAGCTTGAATGCTTGGAGCATGTCTGTTCTGATTAGTTACGTGTCCAGGTGAGCCCCTGGTGAACTCCTTATGAACTGTAATGATTTTTGTTTCAATTTTCTTAAAAATCTTGGTCCAGCCTTCTGGAATGATAGTGACCCTGGCACAAGAGTTTAGCGCTCTCTCCCTCTGGTTTTAATTGAAATGACCAAACACAATCTAAAAACAGGAAAAGTTCTGTTTCAGTGCGGGAAGCAGAGGAGGAAAGTCACCCACGTGGAAGACACGTGAAGAGACTTCATTTGGACAGAGCCCAGCAAGACCAGAGTTGAAGTCGACAAGCAATAGCTTTGGAAGTATATAGACGACTGGGTTTCCATTTCCAGTTTTGCCAACAACTGAGCCACGGAACCCCACCAACAGTGTTCTCGTGAATATAACAAAACTGCAAATTAGCCTTCTATGAGACCACACTGGTTACGGCTCGGCAAGCATAAGGTGAGGAACAGCGTTAGTTCTACAGCCAGCCACGTGGGTGCCAATGTTGTATCTTTCACATACTCCCTGGGTCACGTTGGACAAGTTATTTGAACTCTCTGAGTAAAAGGGGCATAGTAATTCCTATCCACCAGATTACTGCAAAGACTTAATTGTTTAATGCATGTAAAGTCCATACCAAAGTGTCTAGCACATGTTCAACACTGACTGAAAACTATTGCTATTATCAACACTATTCTTTTTGAAATTATTTATTTATTTGGCTGCACCTGGTGTCAGTTGCAGCACACGGGATCTTTTGTTGCAGCGCTTGGATTCTCTAGTTGTGGCGTGAGTGGGCTTAGTCTTCATTCCCCCACCAGGGATCAAACCAGTGTCCTCCTCATTGCAAGGCAGATTCTTAACCACTGGAGCACCGGGGAAGTCCCAGCACTATTCTTTATAATACCAAAGGAACATACCACAAATTACTCATGAATCTTGCATGGTCCTATATTCATAAATGCAATCACTGCAAATCCTATCTGGAATGAAGCAGAAAATATGTGTGTGTGTGTGTGTGTGTGTGTGAAAGTTGCTCAGTCATGTCTGACTCTTTGTGACTTCATGGACCGTAGTCCATGGAACTCTTCAAGCCAGAATACTGGAGTGGGTAGCCTTTCCCTTCTCCAGGGGATCTTCCCAACCCAGGGATCAAACCCAGGTCTTCCACATTGCAGGAGGATTCTTTACCAGCTGAGCCACAAGGGGAGCACCAGAATATATATACATTTATATTAATATGTATATGTGTGTGCTTATATAAAAATACATATGTAATAATGTGTTTGCCCATGCATTGTAAATCATATACAGGATACACATACATGTGGGAAAAGTTTGCATACGTGATAAGGTGATGCAGGAATGATTAGAGGCCCTGGCAGGTAAGATGAGCTTGGCATCACTTTCCACAGCATGTGAATTAAAAATCAAACTTATTTTGATAAGATGGAAAGGGTTAGAACTGGTTGGGCAGAAGTTTGATCAGCTTGCATGATTAATTTGAAGACAGATTAATAGTTGGCTAGCTAGTCTAATTGATACCATTAGTAAAATAACCAGGCAAGCCCGGGAAGGGGGTCTCAGGAGCCAGTGCGTAACCGGCACTTGACTCTCCCCTTCAGGCTCCAGAAACATTTTGGCCCTGGGCCCCTCTTCAAAGGCTGTCAAAAGCAGGGGTCACGACCTGCCACACTCACTGACTGGTCTCTTACCTTCCGTCCCGCTAGAATCCCAAACTCCCAAGACAGACTCTAACTGGGTCAATCAGTTACCCACTAGTAACTCTTCTTGGGTAGAGTTGTGAATCAGACCACTTGTTGGGCTGTGCAGTGTTCTGGTTTTCAGTGGCTAGGGTATTCTTATGGATTGAGTTGTGTTTTGCCAAAAAAGAAAGGCTAATGTCTTAACCCCTAGTACTTCAGTCAGTTCAGTTCAGTTCAGTCGCTCAGTCGTGTCCGACTCTTTGCGACCCCATGAATCACAGCACGCCAGGCCTCCCTGTCCATCACCAACTCCCAGAGTTCACTCAAACTCATGTCCATTGAGTTGGTGATGCCATCCAGCCATCTCATCCTCTGTCACCCCCTTTTCCTCCTGCCCTCAATTTTTCCCAGCATCATGGTCTTTTCAAATGAGTCAGCTCTTTGCATCAGGTGGCCAAAGTATTAGAGTTTCAGCTTCAACATCAGTCCTTCCAATGAACACCCAGGACTGATCTCTTTTATGTGACCTTATTTGGAAATAGAGTCTTTATGGAGTAATCAAGTGGAAATGAGGTTGCTCAGGTCAGTCTTCATTCAGTCCGAATAAATCTGGACAGAGAGGCATGCCTGGAGGGAAGGTGGCTGGCAGAATGCAGAATGCCATGGAGGGTGCAGGCAGTCATTAGAACTCTGCTTCCAGAGCCAAGGAGTGTCTGGGGCTACCAGCAGTTGGAAGTGCCAAAGAAAGATCCTTCTACAGTTTTTAGGGGAAACATGGCCCTGCCCACACCTGGATTTTGGACTTCTAGCCTCCATAATTGTGAGACTGCTTTTCTAGGTTTTTTTTTAACATTTTATTTACTTATTTTTGGCTTCGCTGGGTCATTGTTGCTGCACGTGGGGTTTCTGCGGCTGCAGTGACGATGGGGCTATTCGCCCGTGCAGTGCATGTGTGCGTGCCTGCCTGCATGCTAAGTTTTCTTCAGTCATGTCTGACTCTTTGTGACCCCATGGACTATAGTCCGCCAGGCTCCTCTGTCCACAGGGATTCTCTATGTAAAAATACTGGAGTGGGTTGCCATGCCCTCCTCCAGGGGATCGTCTGGACCCAGGGATCGAGCCTGTGTTTCTCCTGCACTGGCAGTCAGGTTCTTTACCATGAGCGCCACCTGGAAGCCCCTGGGGCTGTTTGCAGTGGCTTCTTTTGTTGTGGACACATGTTCTAGGCGCACGGGCTACGGTAGTTGGGGCACATGGCTCCGTAGTTGTCTCTTCTGGGTCTAAAGCACAGGCTCAATAGCTGTGGAGCACAGGTTTCGTTGCTCTATGGTATGTGGGATCTTCCTGGGTCAGGGATCGAACCCGCGTCTCCTGCAACGGCAGGTGGATTCTTTACCACCGAGTCACCGGGGAAGTCCCTGTTTCCCTCCTGCTAAGCCACCCTCTGAGCGGTACTTTGTTATTGCAGCCCTAGAAAATCAATACAGGCGTCCTTTCCAGTCCTGTTGTTTGTGGCCAGGGTGGCTGTTCACAGAATCCAAACTATAACAGCTTCTAGGCAGGGAACAGCTGATGGTAGCTTTAGAGGCTGCGGGTGTTGCAGCAGGCTTTGTGTTTCATACATTAACCAACAGAGACCAAACCCGTTTGAGATGAAGATTCAACAATCCCTGTACCCCTGGGATTCCATGGTCCCTTCAGAAAAAGAGCCAGCAGCAAGGCAAAGCCCAGGGCTGAGGAAGAGGAGCTAGCTCACTGGGTCTTCAGACTGTTACGGACAAAGAGGTACCTTTCACTGAGTATGTGGGCTTCCCTGGTGGCGCAGACGGTAAAGAATCTGCCTGCAACGTGAGACCAGGTTCAATCCCTGGATCAGGAAGTTTCCCTGGAGAAGGAAATGGTGACCCACTCCTGTATTCTTTCCTGGGAAATCCCATGGACAGAGGAGCCTGGCAAGCTATGGTCCATGGGGTCACAAAGAGTCAAACACGACTGAGCAACTAAACCTACCTACCTATAGCCTCCAACCAAAAGACTACGGTTTCCTTGGGGGCAGGGACTGTGTCTTGCTGGTGGTGGGCAGGGCAGTATCATGACTGAGAGCAGGAACTAGAACCACCCTGCCTGGGCATGAATCCTCCCATCCCCTGACCAGCTGTGTGGCCTTCAGGCACTTACCTCTTGATCTACAAATCAAGTGAGCTATTTTATGTAAGACACTTAAAACAGTGCTGGGAAAAACGAAATGCTCCATTAACGTTACCTGTCACACCACTTTCACATTCCCCAGGGTCTGGCGTGGGTCATGGCATCAATGATGAGCTTAGTGGCTCTTTTCTTGAGTTAGACAACCAAAAATAGTGCTGCCTTGAGTGAAATGATTATGCTTTGTCCAAGTGATGGGGAAAACAACAGAGAAGCCTGGTGAATGTTTAAAACATAATCTTTCTGTAGCAGTCATAGCAGAGAACCTAAAACGTGTGCCCACCTGGTCGTGGGAGCCCTGTAATTTCTTTAAAGGGAAAACTCGGTAGAGAGGGTCAGGATGGAAACCCTCTGTGTTCTCATATATCTCCAACTTCTTTCACTGGGATTATAAGAGGCGCAGGAGGGAAGGCCATTTAGAGAAAGACTGTTACACACCTGCTGGGTTGATAAAAGAGCAGTTGTGTCACCAGGGCTTTTGATTCATGGCCTCCAAATTGGTTTGGGAAAGAGATTTTCAGTCCAATTCAGTCTGAGACAGAGGGGAAAACAATTAGCGTTAACACACTGAGAAAAGCGAAAAGAACAATGACCCATTGCTTTTCAACTGGAGGGATCTTTTTTTTTCTTGCAAAAAAATAATCTAAACACATGACTATTTTCACACTAAATAATGTACAAGGATCCTTTCCTCCTTATCTTTGCTTCCAAGCCATTTCACCGAAGTTTATTCACAGCTTCAAAACTCAGGTGACGTCTCCTTAAACTCTGGAAGCGATGTCAACCTCTCCAAGCCACAGCATCTCTGCCTAAGATCACAAAAAATGCTCGTTTGGAAGCCCCTGGCTGTGCAGTGGTTAGAACTCTGCTCTCTCATGGCCAAGGGCTCAGGTTCAATCCCTGGTAAGGGAACTAAGATCCCACAAGCCTTGGATTGCTGTCCAAAAAAAAAAAAAAATGCATATAGACCATCAGCCCAAACCACTAGGTAGACAGACCCAGAGGGAGAAGCTAGAAGAGCTAGAAGTTCTTATCCACTGAAATCCCTGGAGATTCTCCCCATTGGGAGGCTTCCACTCACTGCCCTATGTAGACACGAGTCTTTTTACAGCACATCTGAGGTTTAAAATCTTGTAGTTCAGCAGTGTAACCCTCATGACTGATTGACAGGTCTTCCTCTTAAAAGGCAGAGAGGAAAAAAGGTATCTATTTGTAAAGGCGCTCTTGAGACTCTGTGTATTTTTAGATCTGAGCCCCACGTAGAGTGTTAACTTGTTCAAAACTGGGGTCCCATGCCATCAGGGCCTGGTTTGCCCCTTACTCCTGTACCCCCTCCCTTCTGGGCTGAGACAGCAAACACTCTCCTCCACTTACAGTGACAGGCCAGTGGCCGTTCCTGATGTCAGTACTTGGGGTCTTGGCTGCAAATGCCCCCCATCACCACCCTCTCCCCTGCCAGGAAAGCAGCCCCTTTGGAACTGGGCAAGGAAGACCCACGTTCAGCCCAACCAGCTAATGTGCGATTTCCGAGCAGAAGTTCCTTTTTCCTTGTCCTCATTTTTTCCCTCCGAGAAACTTGCCATATAAAGTCAAAGGCGCCTCTAACACTTTCAGAAGATCATCCCTTTCCTCTGCGTCGTCTTTAAAACTGTATGATTGCCTTCAACTCCCCGCTCAGTCTTCAGAACTTGATCCTGTTCTTTTCATTTTGAAAATAGCCTGGGGCCGAGATGGAAAAAGAAACAACCTTGCAAGCCCATTTTTAAGCAGTTTTTAACTTACCAAAAATGTCAGGTTATTGCACCTTTTAAATCTCGATAGATCTATTTGTAGAAATTATACCCAAATTGGCGGTTTCTCTGTTCTCATCTTCCCTCCATCACTCCTGTGATGAAGCCCTGGCGGAAATCCTCCCGTGTCCAGGTGGCTGCAGGAGGCCCTATAATTGGGTGTAATCCGATCCCAGAGGGACTTTTCCAAAGAGGCTGAGATTCTTTTGACAGAAACTTTGGAGAAGTGGGGTCGGTGTAATGAAGTCCAGAGTTTTCCAGACTCCTCTTAATATATCCATCATGTCCGGCCCCATCACTGACATGTCGACTCTCTTGTTTCTGATTTAAGCTGTCAGAACCAGTAAAATTGCCCCAGCAGCTTTAGCATATGTGGCAGGACACTGACAAGATGTTACTTACACCTAATTAAGGCTGAGAGCATAATAAACAATCCCACATCCTAGCAACCCAATTTCCTCTGGTTTCGAGTTCTCTGGATCTTGACCTCAGCGCTCTGAAATCCATGAGAATTTGAAGCAGGGATGTGAAGGGGATATAGTGGTGGTCACTGTCTGGGCTTTCAGATCAACATGGGAGATACATGAAGCAAAGAGAATTTGAGAAAAGTCAGAGAAATATCAAAATATCACCTCAAGGGTCAGAATGGGTATCTTCAGCCTGGTGAGAATGTGTGGTTGGACTGGACCATCTTTAGCTCCTCTTTGCCATTTTTACTGTCCCCATGGATGGGGATAGAGCCAGTAAGGCAGCTCAGAGATGGGCCATAAAAAAATCAGTTGCAGGAAAGGTAAAGAGGAGAAAATGAATAGTGTGCTTAGCACAATGATTGCATATAGAATGCGCTAAGCTCAGTAACAGCCAAATTGATCCCCCAAGTCATTGTTAAAAGGGCCATGGGATATGTTCCAGGGGAGAGGGAAAAAAAATCCCTGATGCTCTAATGGTTTCAATCAAGTCTCGGCGCAAGTCTCTGGTGACACCGGATGGAGTGGTGCCATCTTGGCCCCGGCGTGCGACTCCTGTCCATTTGGAGTATTGACCACCCCGCCCCCGGCAGCGTGAGGTCACCACCTTTTCCAGTTCGCAGGGCATCTTGAAATTCCACCCTCCCCCCGCCCCCCACTCCACTGTTCCCAGTAAGAATCCACAAATCCAGTTAAGGGTGAAATTTTCCCATTTCCTCTGTGGAACACAGAGGTTTTGTATGATGACAAGTGAAAGCATTTCTTCTCCGCTAGTCTCTGATTCTCATACAGTTGCCAGAGGCAGGAGTTAAAAAAAAAAGAAAAAAGTCAGCACTTTGGCAGCAATAAACAGTCTTTTACCTTCAAAAATGCTCCCAGTGTTTCCTTTTTCTTAAAAAACTTGTTTTTCCTTTTGTGTGCACATAGGTAGGAGGGAGAGTGATTTTTCGTTTTCTTCTGCTTGGTGGGAGGTGAGGAAACATTTGAGATGAAATCACAGCTTGTCCAGCTCTTTGTCTGAAGGGTGTAGGATGCTCCTTTCCTCCACCTTTGCCAGCTCTAGGGTCTTGTGAATCCCTTGGCAGAATCCTGGTCTTCTCCTGCAGAGGGATAGTCACAAAGCACATTCGTCCTCTAATATCCAAATGACCCAGCCTGGAGTCAAAAGAACTCAATTTCCTGGCCTAGCTTCTTTGGACTCTGATCACTCCAGGTGTGAGGACCACTCACGAAATAAGAGGCAGAACATATGTGCATGTTTTTCAAGAGAGCACAGAGCTTTGGCTGGTGGGTGACCCAGAAGCTTCGCCAAGCTGTTGGCCTGCAGCAGAGGGAGCCCTGGTCGGGGGTGGGGGAGGGGGGAAGGAAAGGTTAATAATCATGGACAAAGCACAATGAAAAGTACCTGGGATTTGTGTGATCTCAGTGGAGAGGCTCTTTTTGAGCTTCATATAAAGCCTGGTGACATCTCTCCCTCAGGGGCATTTTTACGGGTTGTCTGAGGGCTGGGCTTCTCAGGTGGCCCAGTGGTGAAGAATCACCTGCTAATGCAGGAGACTCAGGTTTGATTCCTGGGCTCGGAAGACCCCTTGAAAAGGGAAATAGCAACCCACTCCAGTGTTCTTGCCTGAAAAATCACATGGACCAAGGAGCCTGGCGGGCTATAGTCCATGGGGTCACAAAAGAATTTAGCAACTAAGCAACAACAACAAGTCAAATGCTAATTTCTCTAGACCTCGATTGCTTCATTTGTAAACTGTAAACCGATGATGTGGGCTCAGCCCTTCACATGGTGGTCTGCTCTCCTGGGCTTCTCCAGTGTTTCTGCGTTTAGATCATGGAGATCTTCTGCCTGGGAAAACACTAAGAAAGAGATCTGCCCAATCTCCCACTCAGGTGGTTAATTTCAAGCTCTCAAGTCCTTAGAAAGTTTTGTTTTTAAAAAATTATTCTAAGCTGAAGATATCTCGAGGATGAGGCTGCTTCATCACTGATAACTCAGAACCCCCAAATTCAGAGTTTCAGGTGATAATGAAAACATGGTTAGAAAAAAAATTCCCCTAAGTGCTGTCACTTCTGGGAAAACAAAGGCACTTGGAATTCTGAACCAAAGTCCAAGTCAGAGTTTCACTTCATTGCTCTAGTTGACTCCATTCTTAATTCCTGATCGACATGTGATACTCAGGCTGGAATTCTTGAGAGTGATTGGCAGACAGAGAGAGAATCTCCGTGCATTTCCAGAAAGAGGTATGATTGACAATGGCAAGTAGGGTCGAAACGGGCGTTACAGACAACAAAAGAATTGAATGTCCCTGGCTCTGGCAAACTCCCCTTGAGGCTCACAGGCATCACTCTGAGCTGCCTTGGAACCCTTGATCAAGGTCTTGGGGCTTCTAGACCATCACTGATATCTCTTCACCAAGAGCCAGAGGTGATGTAGCGGCCAAGCGGGGAGAACTTAGGACAGCTTCCTTCCTCCCAATCTGGTGTTTGATACAGTGCTCTTCAGGAAGAGGGGCCTCTCACAAGCCTCCCACTTTGTCCAGAAACACATAGAAAGTTCTGGATGAAAATGCTCCCCTCTGATTCTGTATCTGCCTGCTCATCCTCTGCGAGTTGGAGGAAAGTCCTTCCTCTCAGGGATGAATGTGGTTCGCAGGCAAGGCTGGCTTTGGTCCTCTGACTTTGCCTTTGGTGTCATCCAAGGCTCTCTGGAGTTCCTTTATCACTCCCTGCACCACCCCCGACCCTGACCTACGTGATGTGTATGGACTTCGGGGATTCTGTGGGAGTGGTGGTGCTCGCTGGCCCCCCGTCATCAGTCAAGTGAGAAAGCCGTTTCACAGTCAGGGATGCAAGCTCACTGGGCTCTCAGGAGGGTTTCATAAGATACTGAGAGGCAGGGCTTCATCTCTTGTCCCTGACATCCTGGGGTGGAAATGGGAAGAGGGCTGGGGCAAGAACTGAGTGGAAATAGCGGTGAAGAAAACACACTTTGGGGAAGCTGAACTGGGGAGATGGGTGATCTTTTGAATGTTGTTCCGTGGGTATTTATAAACCATTCATACTGATGGGTCAAACCAAAATCCATTACGTTCCATAAAGAAACTTTAGCAATGTGCTCAGTGAGTGCGAGTCTCTCAATTGTGTCTGACTCTTTGCGACCCCGTGGACTGTAGCCCATCAGGCTCCTCTGTTCATGAGGATTCTCCTAGCAAGAATACTGGAGTGTGTAGCCATTTCCATCTCCAGGGGATCTTCCTAACCCAGGGACTGAACCCAGGTCTCCTGCATTGCAGGCAGATTCTTTACCATCTGAGCCACCAGGGAAGCCCATGTGCTCAGTGAAAGGCACTGCTTTGTCCATAACTTTCAGAAGACACGGGGAGCTGGCTCCTCTTCTTCAACCCTGGGCTCGCCTTGTCACTGGCTTTTGTTTTTTTCTGAAGGGACCTTGGAATCCCAGGGGTAGGGGATGGAGTCTTTGAGCCATTGCTCTCCAGTTGTGCCCAAATACCTGTCCTGCTTCCAGGAACAATCTGAATCCAGCCCAGTGTTGAGAAACCCCAAGATCAACACAGTAGATATTTAGCATCAGGGATCCAAACTTCTAGCCCGTTAATCATCAGGTGGGAGGGAGAAGCCAAGTCTCTCCGTTCTCCAGGTTCCCATCTTTGGGGAAGGCTTTTAACATCTCACAACTGGTAACAATTTTCTAAAATTATAGTTATTCTGCTTCTTTCTGTGTCCTTCTAAGCCCCCAGTTCTGCCTTCCCTCCCACTCTTTTGTTGGGCCAGCTGCTTGCTGCCTGGTTTTTCCAGGTGTACCATGGAGGAGCTCTGGAGAGAGCAAGGTCCCCCTTTAAGAAGGAAGGGGCAGGGGGCCTTCCCTGGTGGCTTGGTGGTGAAGAACCTGCCTGCCAATGCAGGAGACACAGTTTGATCCCTGGTCCAGGAAGATCCTACATGTTGCAGAGCAACTACGCCTGTGCTCTAGAGCCTGGAGCCACAAGTTTTGAGCCCACAGGCTGTGACTACTGAAGCCTGCAAGCCCTAGAGCCCGTGTGTCACAACAAGGGAAGCCGCTGCAGTGAGAAGCCTGTGCACCGCAACTGGAGAGTACCCCCTGCTTGCTGCAACTAGAGAAAGCCCGTGGAGCAACAAAGACATAAATAAACCTTGTTCAAAAGAAGGAGAAGGCAAGCAAAAGCTGAGGACAATTTTGTGGTTCTGTGACAGATGGCTTCCAGGAGAGGGGGACAGGGCCTGAGAATGAGAGACCCTGAGGATGGAAACCTGTTAGCTCAAGGGCTTCTGGGGGTTGGATTCACCATAACTCCCACTCTTCCAGTGCAGAAATGCTTGTGGGTTTTCCCAGCTTCCCAGATCACTTCCTGTTTTGAAGCAGGCCGTCTTTCTCTGGATTGTTGTTGCCCAGGACACTGTGGTCCAACTTTGGCCTCAGAAGGCATCTCAGTGGGCTTCAAAGTCTTCCCAACTGCCATCCTTGCTGTAGGATGCTAAAGAAGCCACCTCCAGCCAGACAGCCTCATTTCAGCAGGAAAGGTAAATGAAGCAGGATGCTGTATTTATGTCCTTCAGTATTTTTTTTTTTTAATTTAAGTATAGTTGATTTACAACGTTGTGTTAATTTCTGCCGTACAGCAAAGTAATTCCATTTTACATATGTATACATCCTTTTTTTTATACTCTTCTCCATTCTGGTTTATCGAAGGGATCTGAATATAGTTCTCTGTACTACACAGTAGGATCACGTTGTTTATCTTTACCATCATAAGCATCATATACCATAAATATAAGAAGAGAAGCTGTGTTTATGGATTTGAGGGAGGGTACCAAATATCATTTCTAAAATTGCCTTCAAGATCACTGCTAAGAAAGAAAAGGAGTCCTTCGCTCATTCATTCAATAAACACTTGCTCACCTTGTTCTCCGTGCTGGGAATAGACGAGTGATGAGAATCAGACCCTGAAAGCCCCTCTTCCTTTAGTCGACACCCTCCCAAGGAGAGTCAGACAATAACCACCCAGAGATCCATCGACAAGGTGATGTCTGGTGGTGAGAAGCATTGTCTGAGAGCAAAACGCAGTTCCCTCATCTCTGAGTGTTCTGTTCTCCCAAAGAATCGTTAAAACTGAAACTTCAGTTTCTTGGTGTATAACTAATGAAGGTTTTTCGTGAGTGTGTCACATGGTTCTCCCCACAACCCCATTGTGGGCACACCATGTATGAGCGTTTCACAGAAGCAGCCCACGGAGCTGGAGAGCTGAGGACTTGGACCTGGTCACGGGCCCGATACACCACGTGCCAGGCCTTCTCACTCCACATTTGCTGCCATGTCCTTGACATCTTGCTACTTCCCTATGTCTCCAAGACGGTAGGGTCCTGAGATCTATGCTGACAAATAGTCAAGGGCTCAGAGTTAAGGAGAAAGAGGGATGTGTGTCAGTGGAGGAGGCGCTGCAGCCTTCCAGAGGAGAAGGAGTGTTTCCCAAGAGCAGGAACAGTCCCTGGAGCGGCCTTTGGCTTCGCCGAGGTTCTGCTTCATCTCTTCTTGACGTGGTTGCTGGGACGAGGGGAGATGGGCCCGCTGCAGCAGGGGATGTGGGGAAGCCTGTCATTTCAATGTTGTCTGTTATCCATCCACATGGCCCCTGGGGCCCTATTTTCAGACTTGTCTGCTTGCCCAGAAAGGGGCAGGCCCAAGTTTCACAGAAATTAGAAGCACATACACTTGGCCTAAGCCACAGAAATGATGAAGAGATGCAGGCTGGTTCAAACCAGGGCCTCCAACACTCAGGAGCCGGCGTGGGGGCGGGGGACTTTTTCTGCCTGCTTGGAAATCAAGTCCTCTAATTAGAATCAGAACTTGGTAAAATATTAGAATTGTAGTGAATTTCAGAGGTGAGAGTCCAAGCCCTTCGTTTTACAGATGAAGGACCAAGAGGCTAAGGGACTTGGTGAGAGTTGAATGCTGGTTTTGTTAATACCAGGACTAGGGCTGGAATGGGCTCTCCTGACTCCTGCCCGGGGCTTTCCTTCCCATCAGGTTGCCATCTGCATTAACTCCCCAAATCGGAGCTTGGGGACAGGCCAGGCAGAGAAGGGGCTCCTGGGCTGGAGGCTGGTCCCCACCCTGACCAGACTGTGGTGTTCAGCCTTGTGAAGGCCCCCTTTGAGGCCTCCAACAGCCTGGTCACGTGACTGCCGTAGGAAGATCGCGATAAATCAAGGCCTGGGCAGGGAGGAGGGTCCCGGGTCCTATGTGTGCATGTAAGCAAGAAGCGCCTCTTAGGATGGAACTCTCCCTGTTGCAACTGTATCATACCTTTTACAAAAAGTCACTTCGAGGTCACTGTTTTTTTGTCCAGTATTTCAATACATTAAATGCAATTACTTCATTGTTGATTTACCTGTCATTACAGGCATGTGTTTGAACATGATTTATTGAGTGAGTTTTGTGCCAGTTGACTTGCAATAGATTGCACAATATTCAAAGGGGCTCATTTGCTTGGCATTACATTAGAGGCATGATGATTGCAACACAAAGCAACGTAAATGAATTCTGAGAGCCTCCATCATTCATGTTGTCATGTACTGAATCCTATTATTATTTATTACCATAATTGTACTGTGTTTCCTGGGGCGATAAATTAGGACTGATGGGCCCCGCTGACAGTCAAGGGCTGGACTCGCTCTATATAATTTAATAGGGATACTGTAGGGTCTGTGTGTTTGGAGGAGATTTTGGTAATGGTGGAAAAAAAATCTTTTTTTTTGCATAAAGTACAAAAAGCTTCCAAGGTTTTTTTTTATTTTCCCTCTCTCTTCTTTAATGCCTTGGCTGCATTTGAAGGCCTTGATACAAGCTGAACTATAAGAAAGAAAAAGTTCTGCCTTTCAACACAAGATGGTTCAAACTCACTGCCTCATGCCAGTCTTTGCCACACTGGGTGCTGACAGGTGGTGTTAACTCTCCCGTAGGCAGGGCATCCACCTGTGGAGGGAATCTGGACTTGGCTGAGAGTCCAGTGGTCAGTGTGTTAGGGGCAGCTGTGTTAACATGTCCACCTACTTAGACTGATGGACCTTGGGTATCTGATCTAACTGGGTAATGCGTCTGAAGAAAATAAAGGGTATGTTTTCCCTAGGACAACTGAGAAGGAGCAATGCAGATGATAGATACAATTTTCTTTACAAGATGTTTAATATGCTATGCAAATACCAGCAGAGGATATTCTTAAACTCTAACAAGGCAAATGCTAGGAGAGAGCTTATAGATGACCAGATTCAACCATCTCACTTACAGATGAGAAAACTGAGGGGCAGGTAGAAGAGTCATTAGAAATACCCGTTAGAAAGAGAAAAACAAATATTGCATATTAACACATCTACATGGCATCTAGAAAAACAGTACAGATGACCTCGTTTGCAAAGCAGAAATAGAGACACAGATGTGGAGAACGAATGTGTAGATACCAGTGGGGAAAGGGGTAGGGTGAGACCAACTGGGAGATTGGAATTGACACATATACACTATTGATACTGTGTCTAAAATAGACAATGGATGGGAACATAATGTAGAGCATAGGAATACTCTGTGTGACCTAAATGCAAAGGAAATCCCCCCAAAAGGGATATATTTATACTTATGGCTAACTCATTTAGCTATGTAGTAGAAGCTTTGTAAAGCAAATACACTGCAATTAAAATTAATTAATAAAAAAATGATGCAAAAAAAAAAAAAAGAAAAAAAGAACTCTGCTAAACCCAAGTCACGTGAGAACCAGAATCAGCTGGCCTTGTGATGGAGTGATGGCCAAGGTGATGAGCTTTGAGGTGCAGAATCAGACATCACCACAGAGCATGATCAAGGGAAGAACCCCCAAATCTTTACCGTCCTCTTTGTCTAAGTAGAAAGAAGCATGGCTTTGAATAAGTCTAGGAAGTACTGTGAGTCAATTAGGGTCAGTCAAGAATCTCTTGGCGTCCCTGTTTAGCATAAATCCTGTTGGCTCAATTTTACTTCAGAAAAGAATCAATCTGTCTTTGACCTCCAAGTGAGAGGTCACAGATTTCATCACCTCCAGGAAAGAAACTTTTTTGATAGCTTATGCCTGTGTCTTTGGTCCCCAGTCTTTATCTATCGCTCTCACAAATGTCCTTTTGGGGAGCTCAGTGTGATGTAGAAAGGAGATCCCCAGGAATGAAACTAGGAAAGAAGTTGAATTCCATTCAGGGAGCTGGACAGAGTTGCAACCAGGCTGCTACACAGCATCTCTCCAGTGGAGACCCTATTAGAGGGGTTGTATTTTCAATGGCTCAAGAGCTTCAAGGAAAGATTTCACCCCACTTGTCTGAATTCAGCTGTGTTTATACATGGCACTAAATGGTTTCATTCAGATGGATCCAGGCAGTGCCATAGCATCGATGCCTGGATACCCGGTCCATCCGATTGAGCTGTTAAAACAAGTGAACTCATTGGACCACTTCTTAAAAACCCAGATCAGATCAAATGTGTGTATTTCACGCCTATCCCCTGGGCAGCTGACATGATAATCAACCCCAAATAAGCGAAGCCAAAAGCCTCACAGGGTTCTGGCCTGTACCAGGCCCACCCCTACAGATTAGCTACTACAGAGCATCTCCACACACAGCCAGGTGTACAGACGATTCAGACAGCACCCTGCCCTGCTGCAAATGCCAGTGGGCCCCTGGCATTTTCACATCTCACAGCAGGGGGCAGAGTCTTCCATTTTGCAGTTTGAGGCAGCAACAATCAAGGAAAAGGGGACAGAAAATTGTTGGAAAGGGAAAGGAGCTGGCAGCTGCCTGTTACCTCTGCCCTGAAAGTGATGCTGATTTCCAGATTTCAACACAGAGTGGGCCCCATCATTTCTTTCTGGATAGCCTCAGGACTTCTGAGTTATCTCCATCAAAAGAAAAACTGTCTCTTACCTCACCACATGCTGACGTCATGAACCAACTGTTTCACCCACGGGGTGAGGGGAGGGCGGTACTCACACCATTAGCAGTAGGAGTCTTAAACTTGGTATTTAGGCTCTGATTCATGCTTTTAGTGAGACCTTGGTTAGGGGCCTAAGTGGATACCGTGCCTCCATCAAAAATTCGCTCTTGCTGGTGTCCTATCTTTTGCAGGACTGAGGAAATCAAACCAAGTGCATTTATCAATTTTATCATGGTGGTGGCCATATCAGTCCATTGGAACAAAATCACCACCACCAAAACATGGACTGGGCAACATCAATATTAGGATTAAAAAGCCCCAAATGATAATATAGTAATATGGATTATAACATGGACATTAAAACAGAAGATAGCATGCCCTCATGAGATTCTGTTTGTTGGGTAGATTTTTGTGCATCCGAAGGCAGACACTCTGGCCAGCCTTGGGGCCAGGTCCATGGTCTGCAGAGGCCATTCACCTTGTCTTCTGGCAGCTACCAGAATCACTGGCCTAGTTATTAGAGTAGGTCCTACCAGAATCACTGGCCTAGTTATTAGAGTAGGTCCCTGGATCAGAAAGGGTAACAGAATAAAAGGAGAAGGGTCATTTTCGGTGGGTAAATTTACATTAAAGTTAAGAGGGTAAATACGACAACTTGGAAGATACTGGGCCAAATTCACACCTGATAGGCAGTGTCCTGAGCCCATCATGCGGTGAGTGATTCATGTTCTAGACCGGGATCAATGTACACCAAATTTACCTCTTAAATATCTTCTTTTCTGATGCTGTGTAAAGGACAAAATGGAAGATAATTAAAATAAATCTACATTAAAACCAAATAACATTTGCTGTGCTTAGAACTATTCTTAGCTCTCATTGTTACTTCCAGGACAACTCCATCCATGATGATGGAGACTTGGTAGGTCTGTACTCTCTCACCTAGAAAAGCTATGGGCCCCCAGCTGCTGGATGTGGCTGGTGCAATCTGGGAACTGATTTTTAATTTGATTTGATGTTCAGGTCTCCAACTTTAAGTACTCACAGATGGCTACTCTATGGGACAACACGATCCTAGAACAGTGGTTCTCAGCTCAGGCTGCACATTTGAATCCTCTAGATGTTTGAAAAAGTCTTGAAGACCGGACCTCAAGCCATTTAAATCCTGGCATGAGAGGTAAGAGCTCTCGAGCTGATGGTCACCTGTAGCCAAGGTTGGGGGCCGCTGCTCAGAAGTGGGAGGGACTCTGTTGCGTAGGTGCTCGTGTCAATCACCGCCCACGGCTCAGGCGAGTGACAGAGACTGGCTCGCTCTGAGATGTACCCACTTGGCTTTTTCTTTGTTGAGGACTCCACTATGTTTGCTTTTGGAACAAAGTCTAGATGCTTCCCATTTAGGCAGGCTTATCGGTCTCCTTTTTTCACAGTCCTGGACATGTCTCTCCCTTGGCTGACGGGATTGGGGAGGGTCGTCGGATGGGGAGGGGGGAATGGTTTTGATGAGTGTGGGAGGGGGAATGTAGATCCAGCAACCTACAAGGGTAATGAAAGGTTTCCTCTCGGAGTTCTGAAATCCTCCTTTTCTATTTCCTGGTCAATTCAGTTCAGTTCAGTTGCTCAGTCATGTCTGACTCTGGAGGATCCCATAGACTGCAGCACACCAGGCTTCCCTGTCCGTCACCAACTCCCAGAGCTTACTCAAACTGATGTCCATCGAGTTGGTGATGCCATCCAACCATCTCATCCTCTGTCGTCCTCTTCTCCTCCCGCCTTCAATCTTTCCCAGCATCAGGGTCTTTTCCAATGAGTCAGTTCTTCGAATCAGGTGGCCAAAGTATTGGAGTTTCAGCTTCAGCATCAGTCTTACTAATGATATTCAGGACTGATTTCCTTTAGGATGGGCTGGTTGGATCTCCTTGCAGTCCAAGGAACTCTCAAGGGTCTTCTCTAACACCACAGTTCAAAAGCAACAGTTTTTCCCCTTACCCTTTCCCAAAGGGAAGTTTCATTTCATATCAGCGGTAGGGCTCTTAGTAGGACACAGGCAGAGTCCTGCGTCCTTGTACAGAAATGGTATCATTGATAACTTGAAACCTAATTAGGCCAGGAGGGAAAAGCTTTGCTGGGACTGAAGGAGTCAGAATAAGGTTTTTAATGAAAAACACATTTTATTTCTAAAATAACGGGTCTTATGTTTATTCCAGAGAAAGTCCTCCAGGCTCAGAGAAGAGAAATGTAATAAAATGACAATGAGGGTATCCAGGCCCCAATTAAAAACAAAACAAAACAAAAAATGCTGGGAGAGAGTCTGCTGAGAGACAGGCTCTAGAAATGGAAACAGAAGGGGGTGTGATAAGACAAGCCTCCGAGCCAGACCTCTCAGCCCACTCCCGCCCCCACCACACCCCAGTTCCAACATCTCACCATCCAACTGGGGAGAAGAGACAAAGAAGGGTGAAACATGTCTTCGAGGAAGGAGAAGCTCTCATTTGAAGACCTAGAAGGCTCACCAATTCTGGATTTCTTCCTAATGGATGCTTCTTAGACTTGAGGCAGCTTCACCCTGTTTCTGCCACATAAGCCATATGGCGTCACTGGATGAAAAAGACAGTCCCTAAAGAGCACAGACGTCTCAGCAACTGTTGGCGGCTTCCCTTTCCATGCTGGACACAGAGGCCCTGGCAGCCTGGTCCAGCAGTTCTCACGGCTTCGTTTCTGATGGAAGAGAATCCTCTCCAAATGGGACTCTGATGCTGCCTGTTTTCAGGGCAGAGCAGTAAAAACACGTTACATGTAGTATCTCATTTAATCCTCAAAACTAGTCTCTGAACAACTATGATCTCCACTTTGTTATCTAGCAGATGGTCCAAATCCCCCATCTAGGAAGTAGACAGAATTTGAACCTGTGCTCTTAACCTCTAGGTGAGGAGTAAGCCGGAGCTCCTCCTAGTGGTCATCATGCAAAACCAACAGTTCTGCCTTGACTGATTTCTAATTGCTGCTGCTGCTGCTAAGTCACTTCAGTCGTGTCCGACTCTGTGTGATCCCACAGATGGCAGCCCATCAGGCTCCCCCGTCCCTCTTCGTTCCAAGCCCTGGTCATTAAAATAATAGTTTTAAATCTCAAATTTCATTCTCCTTCCACTTTAGCCCTTATATCCATCTCTTTCCGGAGAGCCCTAAAGTCCTGTCTGATCTCTAACTTGAAACTATGCACCCTATCCCTTGGGGCTCTCTATATTAAGAGCAAAATAAAATGCACAGAGCTCCCCAGATGATTTTCTGTGCATCCTTCCACTTCCTAGCATTAAGTAAAACCTCTGGCTTTATCCTGAAGGCTCCATTTATCTTGTAACCATCTCTAACACATCTCTCATTCCTTTCCCTGAGCAGAACATCCATGCATCCCACCACTTCCCCCAACCATCGTTTCGTGACCTTTATCCAACAACCTTTCCAAGTTGAGCTTCATACACCAGAATCTGCAACACTTTCTTTCCTGAATGACTCCTGCATCTGGTTCACAGGCTTCCTTTTCTAGTTCAAGTTCTCAGGGTTCCAACATGAACACTGATCATCCTTCCAACTCTGCCCTTGGGCACCATTCAAGTTTTACATCCTCAGGGAGCTTGGTCCCACCTCCATGGAGCTGCTCACCTGGGCAGCTTGGCATTAGGTTTTCTGGAGGTAACAGGACTAGGTGTGAGTTCTGGGCCTGTCTCTTGTGTGCCTGAGAGCAAATGGCCCAGCTATCTGTAGACTTGACTTATTCATCTATAAAGTGGGATAATAGTAATACCCTACTGTGGTGCTATAGAGATTTAATGAGATAGTACATGAAAAAAAATTGCCTAGTGTGTTATCTGGTACTTTAATACCACATGCAATGTTAGCTGAAATTATTATCATTATTATCATCATTAATGTCTCTGAGAATTCCTCCACTACTTGGATCTTGAACTCGTAAAATTTCCAAGGCCATAACCTCCTCCCTGTTTTAACTTTCTTTTATTTTTGAAACCTTTTATTTCATATTGGGGTATAACTGATTAACAATGTTGTGATGGTTTCGGGTGCACAGCAGAGTGACTCAGCCATACATATACATGCCTCCATTCTCCCCCAAACTCCCCTCCCCTCTAGACTGCCCCATGACACTGAGCAGAGTTCCTTGTGTTTATTACAGTAGGACCTTGCTGGGCATCCATGTTTTTACATAGCAGTGTGTGCATGTCCATCCCAGACTCCCAAACAATCCCTACCCCGCATCTCTCCCCCGGTAACCAGAAGTTCGTCCTCTCGGTCTATGAGTCTGTTGCTTTTGCCGTTCTTTCTCCCTCGTTTCATTAACGCAACTCTGAATTCTCATTGCCTCCCGTCCATCATCCATCACGCGCTGGATTCCTGTTACGTCCCGGGGAATAACTCCTCACCACGCCCCTCCTGCTCTCAGCGGACCGCCTCTCCTTTCCCGCTCTCGAAGAGGACAAGACTCGCCTACCTGAGATCCTTCCGGCTCTCGGCTCCCGGCTCAGCCCCTCCGCTTCTCCGCGGACGCTTCGTCCAGCGTCTCCTCCGTTGCTCTTCTCGCAGCAGAGAGCCCCGCCCTTTCGCCCCGTTTCCGCCGGGCCCCACCTGTGCTCTGGGCAGCGTGCTCTCGGCCCATCCTGTGATCCCCACGTCCTCCTCAGCCACGCTGTGAGCCGGGCTTGTTGAGAGTTTCTCCGCCCGCAGCTTCCGGGGATCTGCTCAGTTCTGTTTCCTCCCTTCATTCCTCTCCCCCCACCTCCTCCTTTAACAGTTTCATTTGGCATCTCCTTTTCTTGTCACCCCAAATCTTGTAAGCTGTCCATTAGGCTCAGACTGTTGACTTTTACTTTCCAGTCCGTCCTCTCCTTCTAGGTGGTCTAGCTCTCCTCCTTTGTCCGCGTGGTTCGCATCCACGTCTAGCTTCATGACTGCAGGCTGAAGGTGAGACGCACCTTCCCCTATCTGTTTGGGCACAGGCTTCATGTGTTCGGGTGCCGCCTGAGTTGAGCACTCTCCGTGTGGAGTCATCATTTTCCAACCACCAGCCCTTCTCCCTCCAACTTCCTTCTTTCTGATGTTCTGGGACCCCTATCTCCTTTCGCTGTTTATTTATGGTACCACCTTTCTCCCTACTCTGTAGACTGGAAACTTGGGGACCAGTGTTGAAATTTCCTTTTCCAATCATCATTGCATCTAATCAGTTTTCATTTTCCTGAGATTCTCTATCTAGGATGTCTTTCATCTCTTGTTTCTTCCTCTTAACACTTCCACTGCCTCCAAGTTGATTCGGGGTCTTGCCTTCTTGAAATATTATAATACCTGCCTATATTATCACTTCCGGATTCTCTTCCTTCCAACACATTCTACCTTTATACAATTGTCTGTATGTTGCACGTCTTTGTAAGGCACATTTTTTCTTTCGCTTTACCTTGTAAATAATAATGTCTTAGCTCAGTACAAGAGGAACTATAGGCTAAAGTTACAGCTACTCATGTCCTAAAAGGTGGAGGACAAAGTCATGAACAAAACTGGAATACAAGACATAAGCTTCGGTAAGCAGTCTTCGTTTTTCATCGCCATTTCTTGTCTTTATAATCGTATTTTGAACTCAGGAGGTCTAAAACATCCCTAACCAGGGTGCCTTATAGATGACCTGCATATGAGTTTGCTGCCTGGTTTACTGGTTAATTGATAACGACAGAGGGTGGTATGGGGACGGTGAGACCAGCACAGGTTCTCGACGTGAATTACCAGACATTGGTTGTAGGCTCTCAGATAAGTCACCGCACATATTTAAGCTTTGGCTTGATTGTTTGTAGTGTTGAACTAAATGACTTCCATATTACTTTCTAGTTCTAAGAACTAGTTCCATGTCTTGTCAACTCTTCCAAGAACATCCGTAGGGCTCTAGGTTGGAAGCAGATAGTTCAAAGAGAGTCCAGTTAGAGTAAATAATTTAGGTCATGAGAGGAAGATTAGTTATGTTGAAGCATCAGATTATAAAAGATAAGAGAGAGAAAGAATGAAGGAGAAAGATTTTGGATAATCCAGGGAGAGAGTTGCATTCTGGCAAAATGGTGAGCCTTACAAGGTAAGGAAGCATATGGAGTGGATGTTCTTGGTACTGGTGGGGCAGAGGAGGGGCTGCCGCCCCTGGGTGTCTGGGAGTTTACCAGTGTGTTTTTGATCATCATGATAATGTGGATTTGATGGATGGGGGGCCAAGGACATCCTTCCATGTACTGGACAAACCTCACATATTGAAGAATTATCCCATTTCACACTTCATTTTCAGATGCCCCGCTGGACATATAGTTGGGTTAAAAACCCTGTTTAGAATGATCTGAACCTAAATCTATAAACTTGGGAGTCTATATTCTGTAAAACACTGAACATTTGTTTTTTGCCCTGTTTTAAAGCTCTCTGAATTTTCAGTAAAGCATCAATTCTGTAAATTGACAGAAAGCAGCACTTTATTGTACTTGGAACTTCACCAAAAGTTGTTCATCATTTTAGAAAATACCTTGCTAACAGCAGTGTCATTACATTGTTTAAATCAGAATAAAATGTTCTCATATCAGTTTGCATTTGTGGTCGGTAGATCCTGGTGATTATATGTAAAACAGCAGGTATCTGAGTATTATGTGCTGTCTTCTAGTCATGCTTGAGTATTATATATCGAAACACTCTCCTTGGATTTCCTCTTTCCATTATTACAAGAAGGATGTCATATGATTTCTAAAATTATGTCTATAGGTAGGTTATATTATTTATGAATTCTGCTTTAGTATAACAAATGGAATGGTTTAACATATTTAATATAAAAGGGACATCAGATGTAATTGGGCTGAGAACCCCTGAGGCAAGTAATCAAGGGGTTCATGAGAGGCTGGCCATAGGAGATTACATTTGTATTCATGTTGGGATAAAATTAGCCTTTGATTTTACTATATGAACTTGCAAAAACATAGCTTATATGTAGTTCATCCATTTCTAATATCTTTACATATGTGAAAAGCAAGCTCCCAAACCCCTTTCTCCTTATATTTGCTTAATGAAAATTTGTATTTAAAATACTTCACTTGGTTCTCAAAACTACCCCATGGGGTAGATACTGGTCATTGTTATTATTCCTTATTATTTGCTGAGGACATTGACATAAATAGTGATTATGTGACTTGCTTTAGGGCCCCTCTCTAGGTACATGGTGGATGCTGGACCCACTTACCCAATCACACTTTATTGTTGTGTCACTCACACTGGAAAAATGGCATTTTACTGATGAAGAATGCATAGACAGACACGCATTCAAGCACTGATTCTGAACATAACGGAGTTCAGGTCTCCAAGATTTTCTATGTGAATAAAATGAGGTAATACATGTAAAAGTGTTGAACAGGGAGTTTTGCATAAGGAAATGTTTCTCTCTAAACTCCATGGTTACGAGAAAGTGCCCTAGTTATTCTTCTGACCACAGAAAAGACTGGGCCCACGGCCTTCGAGACCAGGACGCATCTTGTGCACAACTGGAAAACGTCAGGACGAGCTCATGCAGGGATCTTCCTGCTTTGTCAGTGGTCAGGGCGTGTCCACGGGCAACCTTCTCATGCTAGATTTTAAAATAGTTCCCCTTGCGACACCTTTCCACCATGTGCTCCTCGTCAAAAGGAACAGGCACAAGAGCTGGAGGAGAGCGTGGTTAAGCACACGTTGGACTCTGTAGTCACTCTCTACAGCCTCCATGGAAAGCTTGGCAGGCAGGAAGATGCCCCACCCGGTTCCGGAAGTCTTAGGGGAGGCCCCGAGGCCCCAGCTCCTGGCTCTGGATTTCCTCCCACTTTCATCTCTCAGGCATGGACCCAACCTGAATAAATAGAGGAGGAGGAAGACAGGAAACTAAAAGAGTCTGGAGGAAAGTAAACACCAGCAAAGGCTCAGACCTTCTTTCTGCCTGTTGGGCGCCGTGGGAGGCAGAGAAAGCAGATCCGATGAGCCAAGGCCCCTCCGGTGCTTTTGGTCTGTCTCCCATCCTGCCCACTCTTTCCCTAGCCTGTGCACGTACACGTGTTCACATAACCCTACTTCCCCATTCCCTGTCCTTCCCATGGAACAGGCTGATCCTGCAGAGGGTCAGCAAGACCACAATACATTTATCCTAAATTAAACTAAGGGTAGAATGTTATTCCTCAACACTCTTCCACATTGGTCATCTCCCTCTGCGTTAAGTTTTTTACCAACGCTGTTGAAAATGGAGTTGATTAGGGCTTCCCTGGTGGCTCAGATGGTACAGAATTTGCCTGTAGTGCAGGAGACACGCGTTTGACCCCTGGGTCAGGTAAATGCCCTGGAGAAGGGCGTGGCGACCCACTCCAGTAGTCTTGCCTGGAGAATTCCGCGGACAGAGGACCCTGATGGACTATAGTCCATGGGGTCACAAATAGTCACGACTGAGTGACTAACACTTTCACTTTTCACACTTTCATGAACCCAACCATGCCCCTAGGTGGATGACTGTCACAGAGGAAAGACTTTGGAGCAAGGGTCTGGAGGCCTGGAGTGTCCTTCCGTTCCAGCTCTGTTTGCGAGTGAAGTTGGCCCACTCCTTTTAGCTTCCGTTTCCTTGTTTGTAAAATGACAAAGCGGGAATAGATGCTATCTAAGGAGAGAAAGCAAGACACCCTGTGTCCCAGAATAAGGTCCTGAACAGGCAGAAGTTCCACCGCTGTTTTCAGGGGTGTAGGCTTTTCTCTAACAACATAGACATGATACCTACTTGTGGGAACTTTCCTCTGTCCAGGTGATGGTCTGTATCTGGGGCAGCCAATCAAATGTCTCAGGTCTCCTAAAAGGCGTCCATATGAGATGAGCACAGTTAACCTCTAATTATTCTGAAAGTATAATTGTGAAGTGTTCTACCATTAATTTTAAAAGGATGATATATCACTGGTCCTACATGTAACAAAATACACATATTGAGATGTTTTTTATTGCTTCCCCAAATCTTTACCATTTGAGGAAAGACTGATTTTAATGGAGGAGAAAACTAGATAGCTTCATTCTCACCCTTGCTTCTTACTCTTTTTCTTTTTTTGTTCCAAGTCATTGCTTTTATTCAGCCTATTTCTTTAGGGGGGAAAATAAAACAATTTTTACTCTTCTAATCTTTTGGTCTTTTGCTTTTTTTCCGTGCTTAAAGTGACTTTATTATGAACTAATTTTAGACTTAGAGGAAACTTGCAAAAACAGTACAGAGGGTTTCCAAATATACCTTATTCAGCTTGAAACAGAGAAAAAAAAAAAAAAAGGACATTAGCAGAGAAACTGGTGAAGTTCAAATAAGGTCTTTAGTTAAGACCACCAAACTAATGTTAAATCCTGGTTTGACACGCGTATACTTTCAGTCTATTAATTAATGAAAACAGAGGCTAATACAAAGCTTTAGAGATAACTTTTGAAGCTTGCTTCTTCCTTAACAGAAATAAGTAATTATTTCTATGCATTAGTTTTATATATTAAGTGTATATATATTTTTCTTTTTCTGAGGTGTTGATGAAAAATTATGAGAATTTTGACTCCTTACATTTCTTAGATGTAAGATTATTAAAATAATCCTTTTGATTGTTGCCATTTTTTAATTGGGAAAATGGAGACAGAGAAGTTAAGTAACCTGCCTAAGATTACACACTGTAGATAGAGCAGAGATTCATCCAAATTTAGGCTTGGTTGTGGCTCCAGAGCTCACAGTCTGTACTACAGCAGCATCATATTATACTATCTCTCACATCCTTAAAATCTTTAAACGTAGTGGGAAACTCTTGGGGAAAAGAAAAAAGTGTTAGTCACTCAGTTGTGTCCAAACTCTTTGTGACCCCATGGACTGAAGTCCACCAGACTCCTGCATCCATGGAATTCTCCAGGCAAGAACACCGGAGTGGGTCACCTCTCCCCATTCCAGGGAAGCCCCCTGACCAGAGATCAAACCCAGGTCTCCCGCACTGCAGGCAGACTCTCCAACGTATAGGTCCCCAGGGAAGCCCAGTGGAAATTCTTGCATTCTCCTAAATCCACAGTCTAATATCACAGGGAAAAAAAGGATATCTTGGTCTTTTGCTTGTATAATTTTAGTCTCACACTCTTCAATAGACTGAAAACAGTAATAACCATTCAGTAAGTGAAGGAAAATTATAATATTTATCTTGATATGTACAGAAAAATGATAGTCATGTCAGGTCAGCAAATTTCTCATGAAAGTTCTTTGTAAGACACTAGAAAGTTATAATTAATTACACTTATATTTTTAAACATAATTTACTAGAGATAAGCCCAAATAAGCTCTCTGATGCTGGCAAACATCAGTAGCTATAGGGGTCACCGTATTAATGCTTGAAGTGGGGAGTCAGTCAGGGTTCTCAGCTGCAGGCAATGGAACTAGCTGATGACTTAAGCAGAAATAGGATATACTGGAAGTGTTTTAGGGTTCACAGAATTGATGAGAGGCTGCTCAATCAGGCTGGCAAAACGGAAGAGGGGCAAGGAGCAGAAAGGCCTTCCCAGGTGGCTGTAGTTGTAAAGAACCCACCTGTCAGAGCAGGTAGACTTAAGAGACGCCAGTTTGATTACTGGATCGGGAAGATCCCCTGGAGAAGGGCATGGCAACCCACGCTGGCATTCTTGCCTGGAGAACTTCATGGACAGAGGAGCCCCGTGGGCTGCAGTCCATAGGGTAGCAAAGAGTCAGACAGGGACTGAGCGACTTAGCACACACACACACACACACACACACACACACAAGGAGCAGAAAGGACACCAACTTTCAGTAGGACTGGTCTGCACAGGCTGCCTTCTCTGACTGCCATCTCCAGGCATCACCATCACTGTGAATGGTTCTCATCTCTTCTTCCTTGAAAGAAGAAATCGTTTTATCATTTTCCATGATTCAGGGTCCTAGGTGAGAGTGTCTAATTGGCTGAGTCTTCATCATTTTCCACTTTCTGTTTGAGTGAGGAAGCCTCAGTTCTGTTCAGTTCAGTTGCTCAGTCATGTCTGACTCTTTGCAACCCCATGAACCGCAGCACGCCAGGCTTCCCTGTCCATCACCAACTCCCGGATGTCCATTGTGTCGGTGATGCCATCCAACCATCTCATCCTCTGTCGTCCCCTTCTCCTCCTGCCCCCAGTCCCTCCCAGCATCAGGGTCTTTTCCAATTGAGTCAACTCTTCGCATGAGGTGGCCAAAGTATTGGAGCTTCAGCCTCAGCATCAGTCCTTCCAGTGAACACCCAGGACTGATTTCCTTTAGGATGGACTGGTTGGATCTCCTTGTAGTCCAAGGGACTTGCAAGAGTCTTCTCCAACACCACAGCTCAAAAGCATTAATTCTTTGGCGCTCAGCTTTCTTTATAGTCCAACTCTCACATCCATTCATGACCACTGGAAAAACCATAGCTTTGACTAGACGGACCTTTGTTGGCTATATAATGTCTCTGCTTTTTAATATACTGTCTAGGTTGGTCATAACTTTTCTTCCAAGCAGTAAGCGTCTTTTAATTTCCTGGCTGCAATCACCATCTGCAGTGATTTTGGAGCCCCCCAAAATAAAGTCTGACACTGTTTCCACTGTTTCTCCATCTATTTCCCATGAAGTGATGGGACCAGATGCCATGATCTTCATTTTCTGAATGTTGAGCTTTAAGCCAACTTTTTAACTCTCCTCTTTCACTTTCATCAAGAGGCTTTTTAGTTCCTCTTCACTTTCTGCCATAAGGGTGGTATTATCTGCATATCTGAGGTTACTGATATTTCTCCTGGCAATCTTGATTCCAGCTTGTGCTTCTTCCAGCCCAGCATTTCTTGTGATGTACTCTGCATATAAATTAAATAAGCAGGGTGACAATATACAGCCTTGACGTATTCCTTTTTCTATTAGGAACCAGTCTGTTGTTTCATGTCCAGTTCTAATTGTTGCTTCCTGACTTGCATAGGTTTCTCAAGAGGCAGGTCAGGTGGTCTGGTATTCCCATCTCTTTCAGAATTTTCGTGATGAAGCCTAGACTTATGCAAAGGGGGTCTCCGGGATTAAGAAAGGAGTTTAGTTTCCTGGAAACCCAGATGATGACAATGTCAATTACACATATTATATTCAAATTTTATGCCAATCCTAATCCACAAATGGAATGTTTCATTGATTTCTTAGAGATCAAAATAATGCAAAGTCACAACATTTGCCTTTTATGAAAACTCTTTTCATGGAAACAGAATTGGAGAATATAAAAGGTATTCTAGAGCCTTCTGATTCAATCACACACATCACACAAGAAATTCACTTATAACTGAGTGAAATGAAATGAATGAATGAAACAGAAACTCATTTACAACTGCTGCAGTTAGCAACAGGGCACAGTTAAGGGCATGAGTTCTAGGTGTGAGCAGACCTGCGTCCAGATTCTTCCAACGCAATCCTAGCTGTGTGACCTATAAAAGGACTCCCCTGTTGGCCCAGCTGGTAAAGAATCCACCCACAATGTGGGAGACCTGGGCTGGATCCCCGGGTTGGGGATGCCCTGGAGAAGGGAAGAGCCATCCACTCCAGCATTCCTGCATGGAGTATGCCATGGGCTGTGTAGTCCATGGGTTTGCAAAGAGTCGGACATGACCGAGCGACTTTCACTACTTGACCATACTGTTCCCTTTTCCTCTGGCCTGTAAAATGGAAGGACTAGTACTATCAATTCATATGTCTGTGGAGAAGATCAGTTGAAACTATTCATAAAAATCAATAAGCATCCAACAGCAGTTTCCTTGGAGGTTATGATACCTGTGTTCTCACTGTGATCACATCATCAGTACCACCATCAACATCCAACTATTGCTTCAGTTCGGTTTGGTTCAGTTCAGTCACTCATTCCTGTCCGACTCTTTGTGACCCCATGGACTGCAGCACACCAGGCTTCCCTGTCCATCACCAACTCCCGGAGCTTGCTCAAATTCGTGTCCATCAAGTTGGTGATGCCATCCAACTATCTCATCCTCCGTCATCCCCTTCTCCTCCTGCCTTCAATCTTTCCCAGCATCAGGGTCTTTTCCAATGAGTCAGTTCTTTGCACCAGGTAGCCAAAGTATTGGGAGTTTCAGCCACAGCATCAGCCCTTTCAATGAATATTCAGAACTGGTCTCCTTTAGGATGGACTGATTGGATCTCCTTGCAGTCCGAGGGACTCTCAAGAGTCTTCTCCAACAGCACAGTTCAAACGCATCAACTCAACTACTGTTTGAGTACGTTTAATGAGGACCCATATCTTACAATGCAATGCAGTTCATTTCATTGCTGCATAGCTCTCATTAGCAAGCGTCTGCCAGTGATGCCTCACTGGCATTTTAATGTCTCCTCCCTGAGTGTCCTGTGCCTCAGATGTGAAGTAAAGCAAATATTCTCAGTGAGACTGCCAACTCTCCCCTTGAGAGTGTACTGTCACTTAAATAAATCCTCTCTTGATTCTCTTGACCTCCTGTGCAGAGACAGGAACATACCCTGCAATAACACATCTTTGGTGGAGCCAGCAGGAGATTTTGGCAAGCCTCAGTTTCTCACCTCCTTTGCACTTGAGAGGCACTGCCTAAATTCCTGCTTCTCTCTCTCTTTTATGCTTTCTTACTGACTTCGGCATTTTCGGACCTACTGCCACAACCGTGTGGAACTGTAAAAGTCCCTAGGGTGCTTGCCCCAGAAATCTCCCTGGAGAGGACGAGCCCTGGAAAGTACTAGCGAGAGAATAGGTCTTTCACCCCTACTTCTTACTCTTAACCTGATAGCTATCCCAACATTCCTTTGCGTATGAGATTTGTTGAATAAGACTATGGGCTAATGTGGTCTACAACCTCAAGAAACATCTCAAAACCTTAGACCCTGTCTGTTCTAGCACAGAGGCAAGGACCTATGGCTATTTGGCTGAATGCCCCAGGAAGTTGACCAGATGACCACAATCTAGGTCTCCGTGTCTTCACAGTGGGTAAGTGATTCTTCACACCTACCATGACTCTGGACCAGTGTCTTTCCATGGCCCCACTCCTGACAGACAAAACTTGAATTTACATCAAAAAAGTTCTTTCCTATAACCTCTCTGGGGCACTAATAGGTTTTTGGCCTAAGATTTACTACATTACAGCTTCATGATGAAGTTGGAGACAAACAGCTATGTTTTCAGAGGCTCTGTCAATACACAGCAGGTCCCCTCCAGACAATGAGGCTACTGTGAGGAGATAAGCTGCTGGGACGGATTCTGGGTGGCTTGATTTAGGAGGTGCACACACCTGCCAGGCATGGCAGAGCCATCACAATGCCAGAGGAATCCGGGTTTCAGAGGGAGACTGAAGCTCTGGAGCTGTGGATCTGCTTGGTAGGGGCACAGCTGGGGTTCTCATCCCCCCCAGTTTTAGGATATGTACTCTTCAGTAGCTGGATGGTGTTTTCAGTGTAGTCCTAACCTACCAAGTGTTTCCAGAGTTGATTTTGACTTCCTGTCCTCTCATTCCATCTTCGGAGAAGGCAATGGCATCCCACTCCAGTACTCTTGCCTGGAAACTCCATGGACGGAGGAGCCTGGTAGGCTGCAGTCCATGGGGTCGCTGAGTCAGACACGACTGAGCGACTTCACTTTCATTTTTCACTTTCATGCATTGGAGAAGGAAATGGCAACCCACTCCAGTGTTCTTGCCTGGAGAATCCCAGGGATGGCGGAGCCCAATGGGCTGCCATCTGTGGGGTCACACAGAGTCGGACACGACTGAAGCGACTTAGCATTCCATCTTTACCAACCTGCAGAGGTTCCAGTTCGGGACCACAGGGACCATGTTTTCTTTGAACTCTTTGCTCTGGGACTGAGGTCAAACCAACACCTTCATAACCCTGAGAATGCGATTACTGCCAACACCCTTGATCACTTTGAAGTGAGTCACGACGCCATCAACATGCTATCAGGAGAGCCTTTGGAGTGTTTCAAATGATAAGTTTTGAAATGAGAGTAAATAGTTACAAATTATAAACACCAGCACCCCAAAGAGGTTTGGAATGAGAATAAGCCATCATCACTACTGTTTGGGTCAGAAACACACCATTTTTATTGTGATTTACAGATCAAGAGGCATAACCACTGTGACCCAGAATATTCTTCTCTCTGTCCCACTCCTCATGCAAGCCCTGGCCAATTAAATTACTGAAATTTATATGACTGAAGCCTGTATTTCTGAAAATGTAATTCTTTGCATATTGGTCTCGTTTCTAGAAAGCAACATGAGCCCAGGAATTATATATTTTCATTTTTCTTAAAAAAATGTTTGTAAAGGCCTAGCGCATGGAATTTTTTAAACTAACATTTATTAACGAGTGGATAGAATTTGTGTGTTCTGATTTGCAACATGACACCGAAGAAATATATAATCTTGGTCAAATTTCTTCATATCTCTAAGCATCAAATTCTGTGTCTCAAAGACAAAAGAACTTTTACTAAATGATTTTGGGAGTTTCTTTTCAGGCCAGCACTCTAAAATACTTTTTCTTGTTTCAAGATGCCTGTGGTTTGGTTTCACCCAAATTTGATTATAATACAAGGGAAACAATAAAGCTGAAGTTATAGGCCTGTCTCAAGAAATACTTAGAATAAGTTAAGTCAGTGGCATTTCTAGGGCCCATTACGAATTTTAACATCTTTCTCTGTGGTGGGTGGTACAAACTGCATTGTTAATTTGTGCATTAATAATTCCTAGGGCTGAAATTAGACAGAGGGAAATATAAATATGACAATGCTTCTCCCCTCTGTCAAATATTAAAAATGGGTGAAATCTGGTTAAGTATAAATCGTCATTAAAAGGCTTAACCTATTATCTTTTTTTTTTCACCTGCCTTTATGAAGGATCAGAAAAGAAGAGATTTTGAGAGAACTGAAAAGACAGAAGAGATGACAACTGAAATGCCTCAGAAAGAGATGAAACATAGGGAAGACAGATCTCAGGTATATTTCTAACCCACTGCAGTCATCACTTGAAAAGAATTTTAAGTAGAAGAAGTGAAATGTTTTTCTTATGTAAACCCTTTGTCTGAAAGTAACAGAAGCCTACCTGTGGGAATTCTAATATACCCCTTAAATACTTTTTAAAAGAATCCATAAGTTTCTAGGATTAAAAAGAAGTGCAGGGTAAGGCTTGATTTGCCCAGTCACCTTCTGCACTAAGCTTCTGTCCTAGGACAAATCACTGGCCTCTTTCTCTTTTTTCTTTAATTGAAGTATAGTTGATTTACAATATTGTGTCAGTTTCAGGTGGGTAGCAAAGGGATTCAGTTATATATATATATATGTATGTTATTTTTTAGTCACTAAGTTGTGTCCGACTCTTTGTGACCCTATGGACTGTAACCTTCCAGGCTCCTCTGTCCATGGGATTCTCCAGGCAAGAATACTGGAGTGAGTTGCCATTTCCTTCTCCAGGGGATCTTTCTGACCCAGGGATTGAATATGGGTCTCCTGCATTGGCAGGCAGATTCTTTACCACTGAGCCATCAGGGAAGACTCAAATATGTATATATACACAATTATATATATATATATACACACACATATAATCTGAATATATTCTTTTTCATATTATCTTTCACCCCCAGCTCTGCTGTTCCTTCCCTGAAGGACCCTTTCCCATGCGTGGACACACCTTCCTTCTTGATTCATCAAGCATCACTAGCCCAATGCCATTGTGTGTGATAAACTTAGGAATATTTGGAGTGAAATGGAGGGTTCCACAGATAGCACAAAACCACATATAACCTGAAGCCAGGGTTTCAGCCTTCTTGCTGAGTTTTCAGAAAATACTTTGGTCCTGCCGGTGGTTGGAGTAGCTTCCACCATTGCTTCAGGATGGTCCCCAGTCTCTCTCTTGTTCTCCATCTCAGTATCCCCTTTCTCTTCTGAGGCAGCAAAAAGAATGTCCCAGCCATTTTCTGGGTTGGATTTGATTTAATCCTTAGACTTCTGTTACTTTTCCATCATCGGAAACGTCCAGTGAGACTCAATGACAAGCACCCTGTCTAGTCAATAGAGAAAGGGCTCAAATTTCTAAAACGGCATTTTCATCTTGCCTGAACATGTGCATATACAACCTCTAATATTTGAAACCATTTTATTGTCTTCATAATGATGTCTATTTTTGCCATCCAGTTGGCAAAATATTTTGACTCCAGTTGGCCAGCATTTCCCACCCAAGCAGCTACAAGAATTTTTTTTTTCAGTCATCTAAATATTTATCCCCTTTGCCTATCCGAACTTGACCATACACCAGTGTCATCTGCGGAGCATTTTAAAAATGCGTTCTCTTGAGTACCATCTCAAACCCAGTAAGAAGGATTTGGGGAGGGAGGGTGTCCTGAGTTCAGAGTCCATGATTCCCAAATTTTCAAACTCTTCACATGGTATGCTTGGGGAGCTGGCCTCAGGATCGGTCATTCAGAGCTGCAGCCGTAAAGCACGATGGTCTGCTGTGGTCAGTCCAGTTTTCTCTGTTCTTTCATGCTTTCCCTTCCCCTGTATGTACTCTGCCTCCTCTTTCTCTTCTCACCCATCAGATACTAAGTTCCCAACATGTGCTGGGTACTTGGCCTCATCTTCTCATCATTTCTCCCTGTTGTATTATAGTCACCCCACTTTTAAGTCTTCCTGTTACCTCTACGCCCAATTGTGAGAAAGCAACCTCGTCTTCAGAAGCATCTGTCGCATGAGTCATCATCCCCCTTCTCATATCCAAATATTTCAGGAGCATTTGAGAAGTCTTTCCCAAGTTGCTATGACACTGCTTTGGAAATATTAAACTGTGAGTCCTGTGTCTCATTGGATGGTGACCATTATCATTTACACTGGATCAGCTCTTCTCTTCCATCTTTTTAAAAATCATTATAGCTGAAAATGTCTTAATGACCCAGTGAGGCTGAATGCACCATTTATAATAATTTCTAGTTAAGAGACAATGAGGAAGATCCATCTCTTAGGAAACCAGGTTGGCCCCTCCCAGGACAGTCCCAGGCCCAGGCAGGGGACACCCAGCTCAATTTCTCTCTCAGTTTCTTTTTTATAAATTTTAATACAATGAAACCAGATCACTTAGGAATTATTCTAATCCCAGTTTCAAGTCCCATCCTTTTCTCCAGTCATGCACGTATTTAGACTTTTTATTCCTTTATTAACACAGGGAAAATGCAGACCATTATGACAGTTAGCAGACATAATTTTAGACAAATACAACTTCTTATCAAATAAGCCTGCGATAAGTATTTGATGAACAGGGCTCTTCAATATAACTTCCAACACTAATTTAATGAGAAGTATCAAATGAATTTTTTTTTATTCTGATATCTCCCATGAGACAAATGATACTTTGCAGGCCTATTTTTAACAAATGAATTATTGACTTAAACTGGCACAATTAATCACAATATAATGGGATCAGGGGATGTTAGGGGCTCATTCATCACAGTTGATGATGAGTACCGACTCTTCCAAGAAATGAAACTCTTTAATCACTCCTAGATTAACAGTTACATGCTTTCAAATTTCAATCATAAGGAACTGGCAGCCTAGAATGAAAAGGAGCCAGTGCTGGAGGAGAAAATGGAAAGAGAGAATACAGAGTTTGTTGTTTGCAGTCAGAAATCCTACTTCTGCCAGGACTCTTCGGTTAAGACAGAAAAATGATTCATTAGAAAGGTGGCGCTGGGGACGGGCAGAGCATCAGAATGGCACTGAACATTCTCGCCCTCTGGGCTTAACTCTCTCATTGAAACTCTGTGTGACGGGACTTCCCCGGTGGTCCAGTGGTTAAGAATCTACCTGCCCACACAGGGGACACGGTTCAGTCCCTGGTCTGGCAACATCTCACCTGCTTCAGGGCAGCTAAGCTCAGGGACCACAGTCACTGAGCTCACATTCTAGAGCGCATCCTCTGCAATGAGGAAAGCCACCGCAATGAGCAGGCCAGGTGCTGCAGCGAAGGGTAGCCCCCCACTCACTGGAACTAGAGAAAGCCCATTGAAGACCCAACACACCCAAAAATAAATGTTTAAACTTAAAAAATAAATAAATAAAAGAACACATTAAAAAAAAAAAATCTGTGTGACTCCTGACAAACTGCTTGACATCTCTTAACTTCCTCTTCTTTGACTGCAAGATAAATACAGTACCATCTCTCCCAGAATCAAGCCACATAACCCACGTCCTCAAGTTTTGGACAATTAGGAAGCAGAGCTCCTTTCATGTGTTGCTTATCGTTGTTTTAGGAATTGTTTGTTTTCCATCTCCAGCACCCATACCTGCTGGACATTTTTTGACTAATTGAAAAAAGATACACAGTAAAATGTGATAGCCAAATAAGGAACTCAGAACTAAGGGTAGGTCTATCTGCTATCTCAACGAGCTTGACAACTTCTCTCCCAAACCCTGCTGTTATCGAAAGATAAGTCACATGTGACTCTTGTTCTCCAGGAGTTCACAACCCTATTAGTCAGACAGACAAGAGAGCCACATCATTTGGACATAAGAAAAAGTAAAAAAACAAGCTAGTGAAGAATTTTTTTTTTTTCTTAATTCAAAGCTATGTGAACAGTTTGAAGAAAAACAAATAGCACAGAAAGAATAAGCAACTGATCCTTCTCCATATGATGACTGTACTTTCCCATTTGCCCAATTCATTCCAGGTTTATACTCATTTTCCAAGTACAATTATTATACTGCTGTCTACTTTTACTCTCAAAAGGGTCTTGGTTTGACAATTTCGGTTAAACTAATTTTAGCCATTTCTTTCTTTTGTTATTACCAATAACTAAATAATGTGATATTTTGATTTTCTCTTTTTCTAAAAGAAAAATATTTTGCTTATTTAGCTGTGCCACAGGATCCTCTTTGCAGCATGTGGGATCTTTAGGTGTGCAAATTCTTAGTTGCAGCAAGTGGGATCTAGTTCTCTGATCAGGTATTGAACCCAGGCCCTCTGAGTTGGGAGTACATAGTCTTAGCTTCCGGAGAAGGCAATGACAACCCACTCCAATACTCTTGCCTGGAAAATCCCATGGACGGAGAAGCCTGGTGGGCTGCAGTCCATGGGGTCGCTAAGAGTCGGACACGACTGAGCGACTTCCCTTTCACTTTTCACTTTCATGCATTGGAGAAGGAAATGGCAACCCGCTCCAGTGTTCTTGCCTGGAGAATCCCGGGGACGGGGGAGCCTGGCGGGCTGCCGTCTATGGGGTCGCACAGTGTCGGACACGAATGACGCGACTTAGCAGCAGCAACAGCAGCAGTCTTAGCTTCTGGACCACCTGGAAATCCCTTGATTTTCTTTAACTTACCATTGTTACATATAGTCCGCAGACTTTTTACCTTTCTAGGGATTTATGTAGTTCACACTTTCCCTGCTTTCTTGCCCTTTCTCCCAATATAGTTAAGAATCCTAAGTTTCTTCCTTTGTTCTATCTGAGACTTCTAATTAAGCCTCCATGTGCTATTCTGTAAATAATATTTCTCTGGACTCCCGATTTTTGCAATGGTATTAACACCCCATCATTCCTCCCAATTCTACATCCTTTTCTACCTCTTAACGGGCACCTGGTGTCCCTTTCGTTTTATATCATCATGTGTCATGACTGAGTGCTTCATCCCAACACTCAGAGTTTTTCTGCATATCTGACTGGACACAGATGGATACAGTTATCATTGGAATAGGCAAAGAAAAGAGTTTTAGAAAGGCAGGGAGAAATTAACAGAATTACAATAGTAGTAGAAGACTATAAAGCATATTTTTTTAATCAAATAGGAAAAAAATGTTATGTAGGTCCTGAATAATATAATTAATAAGGCAGTATGTGTAAATGTGTATATATTGATCTTTGTATCCTGCAGAGAATACTCTTTATTTTCATCATCAATAAAGCATTTATGAAATATTGATCTGCATTATGTCCCAAAGAAAAAACTTAAAAAAATAATTATAAAAAGCAGGTACTTGGATCAATGGATAAGCCTGGGTATTTGTAACAGACGTCACCGACGATGGTGTGTTGCTGGATTAGAAAAGATGTGAAAGATTCAAAAAAGCATTTGTTTAATATTGTGACCTTGTGAAGGTAAGCAGCCTTGACCCTCACTTCCAGGTGCTCGCAGTCTCATAGGGGATGGGGGGCGTTTGAGGCAGGCGTGGGGCTGGAATTGAGCGCTGTGTGTCTCTGGGGTCATGCTGAAGGTGACGATGCTCTGTGTCAGGGAGTGATCGAAATAAGGTTGTTTCTACATGAAGAAATCAGATAGTGAGAAACCTAAGAGCATTTTAATTTTATCCAGTTGAACGTGGGAGCCACTGGTGGTTTGAAATGTTTTAGGAGGATTGACTTCAGGGGTGTGTAGGATAGATGGCTGTTGGGGAGCAGGGCTGGGGACAAATCAGAAAGTGGGGTCCCACTAGAGAGAAGAGCTTGGCCACAGAGGAACTCGTAAAGAGAGACTGAACTGCAGGTGGTGTTTTAAAAATGTGGGGGCTGCTTTGCTAAAGGGAGGAAGAAGATGGTCAAAGTGACTCTACAGATGTATTAATAAAACCTAGATGACCACTAGAATAGGGTCAAGACTGACAGAAATAGGTTATTAGTGTTTTCCAGTTTCTAAAATACATTTTCAAGCTTTTAAGAAAGATAACCACTTGACATGCATCTAACTTCTTACCTCTAAAATCCGGCAGATTTTACTCAGAAATAATCATGGGGCTTATTCTGCATTGAAAACTAGGAAACGATGCAAGACAAGCTCCGGAAAACTGGAGGTAATTTTACTGGGTAAATGAGGGTAAAAATCTGTTATATTTGGCCAAGAAGAAAAGCATTTTTGGCATATGGAAAAGCAATTTGCTTAGGAAGTAAGCAGAAGAGACCCAATCAAATCCTTCCATCTCACCCATGAAGGGTTCTGGGCAGTGAACGTTTGAGAATAAGCACTCTCTGCAATGGTCAGGAGGGATATCAACACCCATCAGTTGTCCTTGGTACCAATTAGGCTCCAGAGGCTGCACCGAGCAGATGGCTGATGGTGACTCTTAACCCTGGAACAGACAGCAGTGGACAAAGAAATGTCTCCAGAAATTTCTGACTGCCCCACCACTCCTGGGACAAATTCACCTGCAGAAACACTAAGTGACCACCAACCTGGTACCTCCATCTTTCTCTAAGATCGGTGAATTCCAGTGCAAGTCTTTCTCTTTTCTTTTAGGGGCCACAAATATTTTTGGTACAACATCCACGACAGAAACTATGTCAGCTCATAATACCTTAATAACTTCAACTCTTACCTAGCACACAGAACTCTTTTTGCCATGATTTTTAAAGAATGAAGTATAGTTGGTTTAAAATATTATGTTCATTTTAGGTGTTCAGTATCGGTGATTCGGTATTTTTACAGACTGTACTCCGCATAAAGTTATTACAAAAGACTGGCTGCACTTCTTGGATTGCACATTACATCCACGTATTTTATTTGTTGTTTTGTTGTTGTTCAGTCGCTAAGTTGTGTCCACCTCTTTGCCACCCCATGAACTGCAGCATGCCAGGCTTCCCTGTCCTTCACTCTCTCCTGGCGCTTGCTCAAACTCATGTCCATTGAGTCAATGATGCCATCCAACCATCTCATCCTCTGCCACCCCCTTTTCCTCCTGCCCTCAATCTTTCCCAGCATCAGGGGCTTTTCCAGTGAGTAGGCTCTTCACATCAGGTAGTCAAAATATTGGAGCTTCATTCAGGGCCATCATCAGTCCTGCCAATGAATATTCAGGGTTGATTTCCTTTAGGATCGACTGGTTTGATCTCCTTGCTGTTCAAGGATAGCTTGTACCTCTTAGTTCCCTTCCCACACCTTGCCCCTTCTCCCAGCCCTCTCCCCACTGGTAGTGGCTGGTTTGTTCTCATGTAGAACTCTTTTTTTCAAAATGCACAAATGGAGAAAAATCACTGGCACAAACATATTCTACAGTTTAAAAAGACACCATTCCACAGAATCAGAGCAAGATTCTTCCTATAAACCTCAAACTGCTGCAGTTGCTGAACTTTTCTCATGTACACTCTCTGCAACACTTAAATAGAAACTACATTTTGAAATTTGAGCAGTATCACAGAAGTAACAATGCAAAATCATGAAAGACTGAATGAAAATTTAAAAACTGCAACTATAGAATTTAAAACTTCCATGTGGCAGTGAACAGCTGAGTGGATACTGCTAACAAGCTGAATTTTGAAAATAAAGGCATATTCTAGACACTCTTCCAGAGCTGAAAGGAGCAAACAGTAATTGAAAGTGGCGAGGGAACTGTGAAATGGTCTGGGAAATCCAAAATGTGCATAAGGGAGTAAAGCAAGCAGAAAAACAATAGAAGAAAAGTTTCTTGAGAGAGTTCACAGAGAGCTAGAGGATGAAGGAAAATAATACCTTAAACACACTTGATGGAATCTGGAATTGAAGAAAAGTTTTCATTATCTGGATCTCCTTTCTTACCAGATTCTAGACACTCACGTTCCTGTTTTAAAACGTTAATCTCTGGGACTTCCTTGGCAGTCCAGGGGTTATGGCTCTGTGCTTCCACTGCAGGGGACACGGATTTGATCCCAGTTCATGGATAAAACCCTACATACTATGAGGAGCAACTAAGAAAAAAAAGAATGATAAAACAATCCACATCCACTAGTTGTCTGTAATGAACATATATTGCTTGTAATATTAGAAAGAGAACAATCTATTAAAAATAAGAATTTTAAACATTTTCAACACTTAAAATGTGTAAATGGAACTCAAATGCTTGGCTTTTGAAATCAGTTGATAAGCTTCATGCAATTCCAGTACAAAATTTTAAAAGAATTATCTTTTAACTTGACAAAATAATCAGAAAGTTCATCTGGAAAGTTTTTGAAATATTCCACAAAGAAAAATACATATGGAGATGCATTTGTAGGTTTCAAAAGATTTTATAAAGTGGCTGTAATTAAGCAGGGATGACAAGAGAATAACATAAAAAGGTCTGGAACAGACCATAGTATATAACAAATCAAATGAAATTTAATGCTTTAAATCAGTGGAGAGGGATGATTATTATATAAGTGGTGTTGGAACAATTGGCTAACAACTGGAGAAAATAACTAAATTCTTGCTTTGTATCACTTACCAAAGATATTTTTAGATGGATTAAAAAGATACACATAAAAATGAGTCATGAATGACTTGGAAGAAACTGTGATTGGCATCTATCTGATATCACAGAAAAGCAAAATGAGAAAATATGGAGGAACATACTGATAGATTTTAAAAACATGAAAGAGTGAAAACCCATATTAATCAAAAAACTATAAAGTTAAAAAGTTTATGATAAATCGGGGAATTATTTGCACTACTTATATAGACAGAGGTTGTTGTTCAGTCACTAAATTGTGTCTGACTCTGCAGTCTCACTGACTGCAGCACCAGGCTTCCCTGGCTTTCACCGTCTCCCAGAGTTTGCTCAGATTCATGTCCCTTGAGTGATGCTATCTAACCATCTCATCCTCTGCCTCCCTCTTCTCCTTTGCCTTCAAATTTTTCCCAGCATCAGGGTCTTTTCCAATGGGTCAGCTCTTCACAACAGGTGGCCAAAAGTATTGGAGTTTCAGCTTCAGCATCAGTCCTTCCAATGAACACTCAGGGTTGACTTCCTTTGGGACTAGCTGGTTGGATCTCCTTGCAGTCCAAGGGACTCTCAAGAGTCTTCTCCAACACCACAGTTCAAAAGCATCAATTCCTTGGTACTCAGCCTTCTTTATGTCCCAACTCTCACATCTGCACATGACTACCGGAAAACCATAGCTTTGACTATACAGACCTTTGTTGGCAAAGTGATGTCTCTGCTTTTGAATATGCTGTCTAGGTTTGTCATAGTTTTCCTTCCAAGGAGCAAGCATCTTTTAATTTCATGACTGCTGCCACTGTATAACTATACATGTACAAATATGAAGCTATAAATATGCCTGAAAACTTCGAAGGGAAAAAATTAAATTCCATAGTAGAAAATGGGAAAGAAGCATAACAGGTAGGCATTTTCAACACAGAAAGAGTATGGTGGTCAATAGATTTGTGAAGATAGGTTAAATCTAATGGATTAGTTTGCTATGGATGCTGTAACAAATCACCACAAGCTTAGCCACGTTTAAATGTTAAGCATGTAAAGCAGGGAACCAAACTACAATTCAAATCTTGTTAAAATAGATTTGAAGACAATTAAATGCATACCCTCACCTGTGAAACTGGAAGAACATACCCACTTAATGTTAATATTAGGAGCAGATATCTCTGAGCTGGGAGATTGTGGCAATAGCTATTTTTCTTTATGTGTGTGTGTATATATATATATATATATATATATATATATTACTGTGAACATATTTTACTTTCTTTTTAATTCTATAATCCCTGTTATGCTGAGGTCCTAATCACTGTACTACTTAACCGTTTGACCAAAGTGAGATGATATGAGTTGGACAGTCTTGAGAGAGGAGAGGCAGACAGTGATTTTAGTTTTTTGTGGTAAAAAGATAATGGGACATCTGGGTATCACTTGAGCATTGACTCTGGGGTCTCAGTGATATGATGGGGATGAAGGTACAGACACTTCCATCTCTGGAGCTGTGCATGGTGACGCCCTAGAGGAGCCAGGCTAGCTTTCTGGCACCATGGAATATGATTCTAGTAATCTGTAATCCTCAAAACCCTAAGATTATGAGCCCAGATTCTACTTTCCTCTCTTTGTGTATGTTTGTGTGCACTGGCTGTCTGACCTGCAGTAAGTAACTCATTTCCTCAATAAAACATTAATGAGTGAAGATCTATATTTCATACTGAATGAAATATTTAAAATGATCATTGTAGTTATATTTCCCGTTAGTTATTTTTCTTGTTTTGTGGAGTGGCAATGCAGTGCAAACTTTTAGGGTTGTCTATCCCTAAAAAATGGAAGCTGAAGCCCTGTAATCAGGCATATCTCAGTTCTCCTTGCTCAAAGATGCATATAACAAAATCTGTTTCAGACCTGGTGTTGCAAAAGAGAACGTGCCATGCGATAGGCTGGTTGCTGGGGAGCGTGCATCACAGGAGCACAGACCACCAGCTCTGAGAGAGATCTGCATTTGGCATCTAGGAGTGTCATATTTCCTTCTCTCCTGAGCAAAACTGATAGTGAACTACAGAGTGGCATTTCACAATAACTGCAGTACTGAATGCTGGGCCCTGGGGGGAAAGCAATGATAGTGTAGAAACCAGCAGCTCCGGGAGCGCCTGGCCCTTGCTTCTTGGGGAGAGGCCTGAGGAAGCAACACAGGATGATAAGGCACTCTTCACAGCAACTCTGAGAACCCAGCAGAACGTGGCAATAGCGGATGAAATCAGATGTCATAGGACAAGTGAGGCTGAGACGATGGGGGTTGATGCTGAAGGGTTCACATAGCTGTAGAGACATCTCAGCATCAGCATGCATAGACCAGCAGCCAAGGGCCAGCAAAGCAGGTGTGCGTGTCAGTGGATGCCCCTCTAGGCAGAAGACATCAAGGTCCAGATGGCTGCCCCAAAGGCCTGCCATTGCTGAATAGCCCTGAGCTTGGGTGCAGCCCCAGGAAGGTAGGGGAAGAAGGGCTGAAACGACTCATTTGATGATGAGTTTGTTCCTCCCCACCTGACTGGGGGTTCAAACTGTTGTTAACCTCGTCTCATGGACTGGATTCCTGCCAGCTGAACCCATCAGCTCATCAACTGGGTCTCCTTCTTATTGGAATGAGGGCAAAGCTGGGGGAGAGGACAGTGGGGCCTGGGCCTAAGAGGAAAGAAATTGCAGCTTTTTGCAGCAATTTTTATTATGCATCATGGTCAGGTCGGAGGAAGCTCCGGGCTGGCCGTTTGTACTTCTGAGCAGAGACTGCACTTTAACTCTGGATTCGATGCTGTTCCTAAATATCTCAAGGGGGGCTGGTAGCCAAAAATGCTTTTATTTATGGCCATGTCAGGAAGTTAGAATTGAGGGGAGAGGCCTTGGTTTACAGAGGAGAGGAAATCCAGGGGCCCAAGCCTAGGGCTGGCCCTGTTTTCATTCACTGGTTCCATTTAACAGCGTCTCACAACATATGCCGTTTACATTATGGTATCCGGCTCATGTAGACTTTGGCTGGGATTATCCTCCTGAGTTTAGAATTTATGATGGTGCAAATAGACACCAAATTGAAGACTAGGCAAGTGGGCACGCCAGAAGAGTTGAGGGGGGAAGGGGATAGACTTTCTTCTCTTTCTTCTGGGTCATGTTCGCTCTGTCCTCATGAACCCAAGAACAAAAGGATCTCCTTTTCCCCAAAGGGAGGCTGGGCAGGAAATGAGTACTCTGAGATTCTGCTCCAGAACTGGGGAAACGTACCGAATGGTTTCTGACTCTCGGTTCCCCAGAGCAGGATGCTTAAGAAGGGAAGGGAGGCTACTAAGCTCCCCCTTTTTTGTTCTCAGAAAAATGAGGTCATTTGAGCAAGAAAATAAGCAGACTAGTCATTTAACAGCAAGACCCAGAAATCTTATAAATACTTCCTCGTTAGGGCAACACAACAATTTACAGCCAAACTCAAAACAGGGACCTTTGAAGTGAAAAGGAGTTAAGTTTGAGTAAAGGTTGTAGGCATGCTGGTTGGTGTTGCTGATGAATGATGTTTAAAAAATTACATTTGGAGAGTTGATCCAGTTGGTGTGTAATTACATTTGGTTAAATGGAGAGTAGTTGAATTTTTTTTTTTAATTTTTACAAATATTTATTTGCATTTACATTATTCATACCTATTATTTATACGTTGTTAAGTAGAAACATTGATGTTCAAAAGGTGTGTGTGTGTGCAGATCGTCAGTTTTCTAGTTTCAGTTGCAGCAATTTCCAGTTTGCTATATGCATGGCTATTAGAATGGCAATAGCAGAAGTTTTATGCTAAAGTACTTGATTTTGTGAAACAGAAAGAAGAGACAAGAAAATTTTTTCTTTTACATTTTATAAGAAAATGAATCATTTTTATATATCAATATAAAAGTAAAATACTAGCAGAATTTCAGAGATATAAAAATACCTAGAATTAACATCTGCCTCTTACATGTGATATATAGTATAACCAGTCAATTCCACAGTAAAACAAAAAGATGAAACACAATCCAATATTGTGCTTTGCTGGGCTTCTATTATATAAATTGTTTTGAAATGAGTAGGCAAAAAAGTGTTCACTTAAAGCTTCTATCCGAATATTTCATTAAAAGGAATTAAATATGTAATGGGTATCTATGTACATAATAAAAAGAAAGGAATGTGGCCATTTTAAAAGTTTGTCTAGAATCTTCCCAGGCAGCACTAGTGGTAAAAAACCCACCTGCCAATGAAGGAGATACAAGAAACACGGGTTTGATCCCTGGGTTGGGAAGATCCCCTGGAGGAGGGCATGGCAACCCACTCCAGTATTCTTGCCTGGAGAATCCCATGGACAGAGGAGCCTGGCGGGCTACAAAGTTGGACACAGCTGAAGGGGACTTAACACACGCAAATACTTATATCTGAGAGTGACAGTTAAGTGGGCAAATCTCATAGAAGGAAAGAAAAAAAAACTTGGAACGTGATGATTTAAGTGATGATCTGAATACCAGATGCAAATTATAATTTATTTTATGTTCCCTTTGAGCATACTTACTTCTTGTACCATGAGAGCATCTTTGTGCTGAAGAATTTGAGGCCGCATCAAACACGACGTCTGGGTCCTTTTTGCATTTTCACCATGAGGAAAAGAGAAGAGAGCCAGCATTTAGTGAGCCACCTGACCCTGGCGAGATACTGTCAGAAGCGTTTTTTGTTTGTTTGTTTCTACTTTATCCGTAAGGGCACTAAGGCACCGAGAGGTTAAGTAACTTCACTAAGCTCACCCAGCTAGAGAGAAAAGGATCCTGATGTAGAGCCAAGTCTGTCTTCCTTCCTTCTGTCCTCATCCCACTCACTCTCTCTGCTTTTAATGCCCGCCAATCTGTCTACACTGATTTTGGTGGAATCAGTACAGATTTTAGTTGCCACAGCTGACCAGCACTTTTTAATATTTCCCTTCTTTGGTCAGTGGTGTTTCACACTGCTGACCACTCACTCCTTGCCTGAAATGCTTTCCTTCCTGAAGTTTGGTGGCTTTATCTTTTCTATGAAGTGTCAACTTTCTTGGCTTCATTGTATCTGATGTGGTTATCACAGATGGTAGGGTTCTTAGCAATATTTATTAACATGTTCTAGATACTATACATCATTCTCTCTTAAATTTCACAGCTATGCTATGAAGTAGTTATTATTATTAGCACTAGTTAGCAGAGGAGAAAGTTGAGGCTCTGAAAGGTGTGTGTGTGTGTGTGTGTGTGTGTGTGTGTGTGTGTATGTTAGTCTCTCAGTTGTGTCCGACTCTTTGGGACCCCATAGACTGTAGCCCTCCAGGCTCCTCTGTCCATGAGATTTTGCAGAAGAATACTGGAGTTGGCTGCCATTTTCTATTGCAGGAGACCTTCCCAACCCAGGAATCGAGCCTAGATCTCCCATGTTGCAGGCAGATTCGTTATTGTCTGAGCCACAGGGAAGCTCCTGCAAGGTTTAGTGAGCAGAATAGCATGAGGCAGCCACTAACTATGGAGCCAGGACGAAAGCTGAGGTGGTCAGGCTCTGATCACAGGCCTGCTGGGATCCCTGTGCCTTTTCATGTGCTATATACTCCACACGCTTGAGTAATCTTACTCTGGGTCATGCCTTCCTCTCCCTCGTAGACGCTGATGACTCTGTATCTCTCTTGAGCTCTAGACCTTGAGTCCAGCTGCTGAGATGGACCTGGTCACCTGGACCTCCCCCAGGCTCTTCACCCTGAACTGGCTCCAGACGGTTCCCTGCATCTCCTCCCTGTCACCCTCGAGGCTGCCACCTTTCAGGCAAGTTATTTAAGCCAGAAACGGGGCAGAGGCCTGAGAATCCTCTTTTCTCTGGACTTGGTCACACCTGAGCCCAGACAGGGAGAAGAACCCTCCTAAACCCCTCTCTCTCTTGTTCTCCGTTCCCTCTCCTCTCATAGCTTGGGCTTGAATAACACACTCGCAGCTTCTCCATTTGGCCCATTTGGGACCCTCCTACCTGCTCTTCTAACTTTTAGCCTGAAAACCTCTATCTCATCAGCAAGTTGTGATCGTTGCAACATCAAGTGCTGTATCATATGAATTCTTCAGGGCCAGCATAGTAGGTTCCTTCCTTCCTTCCTCTCTTCCCTCTTTCTTTCTTTTCTCGCTCTACACACTCCTTGTTTCGTCCTTCCTACCTCCCCTTCCTTCCCTTCTTCCTCCCTTCCTTCCCTCCTTTTAAAGCAGGGGACTCCAATTTGCCTTGAGACTTATGAGAAGTCCTGATATATACAACAGATGGAAGCATGGAAGAACGCACTGAAGTTCACCCGCCTGGCCTGCCCCCAAAGTGAGTGACTTTGTCCACTCACTCGTGGGTACCTGCTGGCTGAGTGCCAGCTCTGCACGAGCCACCCTGTCTTAGGCAGTGGGAATAAGGAGAGCAAAGATAACCCCAGGCCCCTGCTGTCTTAGGGCTCATGATCTTGTGATGGTAGACACGTAGCAGAAAGGTGAGAAAACAAAAAATAAGGGAATGCATATCATGTCGGATGGTGAGAAGAAAAATGAGGCACAGTAGGAGACTAGGAAAGCTGGGCTGAGGGTGCGTTTGTCGCTTAGCATAATGTGGCCGAGGATAGCTTCTCTAGTAGCTAGATCTCTGGTTGGAGACCTGAAGGAAGTGACACAGAGGGTCACCTAGGCCCTCCAGGCCTGGGGGATGGAGTGTCAAGACACTGAGGTCCCAAAGCCGGGAGGCCGGTGTGGCTGGCGCTGAGCGGGTGAGGGGATGGGCCAAGGTCAGAGAGACGCAGGGACACCCAGGAAGCCCCCTGGACGTGGAGGGTCGTTGTGCCGACTCAGATCCACCGGTCGTCTGAGCAAAGTACAGAGCCCCTGCAGAGTTTTGAGATCAACAGAATGTGATTCTGAAAATAAAGTGAGGCCTTCCCTGGGGGTCTGATAGTTCAGACTTTGCCTTCCAATGTGGGGGGTGTAGGTGCAGTGGTCGGGGAGCTAAGATTTCGACGAGCCACATACCTCTCGGCCAAAATTCAAAATGTAAAACAGAGGCAATGTTGTAGCAAATTCAATAAAGACTTTTAAAACAGCCGGTGAAAGATGGTGTGGTCTGAGCAGGAGAGGGAAGGGTGGGCGGTGGAGTGTCGGTGCAGACCCAGGACACTGTCAGAAAACTACACTTCTGGGAAAGAGACACTTGCACGCCTTGATGAGAACCAGAGAGTGCCCTGGGACCAGGTGGTCACTCCATGCCAGCCTCCCGGGCTCCCATCGCCCTGCCCTGGCCGGGCCGCAGTGACGCTTGTCACATCCACAGCCTGCTACACTGTGCCCAGCCTCCTCCTGTCTTGCATGCCCTGTTTCTTCTTCCTCCATCTTGACCAATTTGCAAACTCAACCTTTATTTTAGTCATTTATTTAATTTTATTTTGGGCTGCATCAGGTCTTAGTTGCAGCTTCTCTTTAGTTGTGGCACGCGGGCTCAATAGTCTCACCCTGTAGATGTGATTGCTCTGTCATGGCCCCTGGGATTCCAGTTCCCTGACCAGGGACTGAACTTGTGTCCTCTACATTGGAAGGCAGACTGTTTACCACTGGACCACCAGGAATGTCCCCAAATTCGATCTTTAAATCCCAGTTCAAACACCGCCCTCTATTTTGCACCCTCCACTTCATCCCCGTGTCTATGTGGATGCTTCTTCCTCTATGCAATTCAGTTTGTTCCTTATCCATCCAAGCCATCACTTGGTGTATTGTAACGAATTGCTGCTTTCCCTCCTACATCGTTAAACTTCCTAAATGTCTGGATTGAATTGCTTCATCTGGTCTTCTCGGGACCTACTATGATGCTGGCACGTCATGGGCATTTTATAAGCACTTATTGAATAATAAATAAATGTTTTCACTTCCAACATCATTCCAGAGTATGAGTCTAACTTTAGTAATAAGACTCGACCCTTGGGGTCAAATGTTTCTCTAGATTTTTTTACATCGTGTGAGAGGAAGTTTTTGGGATGCAACTCCAATGGAAGAGTCACAGGTTTGCTTTTTTTTTTTTAATATAGATCATTTTTAAAGTCATTATTGAATTTGTTACAATATTGCTTCTGTTTTATATTTTGGGTTTTTGGCCACACGTCACGTGGGGTCCCCTGCATTAGAAGGAGAAATCTTAACCACTGGACCACCAGGGAAGTCCCACAAGTTTGCTTTTACAAGAGATTTGCACATAAAGCGTCCACCAGCAAGACCCTTGAGTTGGGGAAATGAGAGCTGGAGGAAGCACAGTATTGACTTGAAACATGGGCCATCCACTGTTAGGGACTCCTTGGCCATTTGGGGAGCTTTTATGAAGCTAAATGAGTGGATATAAATTGAATTTTTGTGATAAAACCTTTACTTTCTGCATCTACCGTAACATGCATTTGGAATACTACCGCAATGTCAGCACCCTGTGTGAAGACACGCATGATGAGATTCATGAACCATGCGTTGCTCACCACACACCTTCTCTGAACTGAGAGGTTTCTTTAGGGATGGTCATCTCTGCTTCCAGTCTAAGCCTTGGCTGGACACCATGGCTTGAGGTGTTACTTGTATCATCACATATTTCTTCAAAAGTGAAAACAAAAACATTTGGATCAAAGACTTCTATTTCAAGACAGGTCTCACAAAAATACACGTGGAGCCACGTTGCAATCTGCCAGCTGTCAGTTACTAGGAAAAGCTTTGTTGGAAATTCATTTTCCGGTGCATTTTTAGTAGTTGTTGATTTAAAACCAGGGAATAATGGAATGAAATAGATTCGAAGTAGGATCTGCATGTCCCTAACAGTGAGAAATAAAAAATTATTATGCAGTATTTCTATCCAGGCCATGTGTTAGACAGTTCACATATTTTATCTTATTGAATTCTGTTGACAGCTTTTCAAGGTATTTTATTCTCACTTTCCAAATGAGAAATTAGAGGTTTTAAGGTCACACAGCTAGTTAGGGAAGAGAGCCAGTTTCAAAGCAAAGCTTTGTCAAATTGCTAAGTTCTGTCTGCTATAAACTGCTGCCTTTCTGCCTCGGTTGCTTCTTATAATGAACACTTTTCTTCCTCAGACACCTGCACTGTTTAAATAAGCTTTATGTGGTGTTTATAAATCCTCTTTGAATAAGGTGGTCTTACGTCTTGGTTTGCCCTGGATGGATACCCCTGAAGTATGTTTGTTGCCTTGGTGACATTATTAATGACGCTGCCTTTCACTCTTAGAATTGTCCCAGTCTGGAAGGTAAATTATATGGTCACCTTCTTTTTGAACTGGACCACAGTTCACACTGCTCATTCAGTTGTTTCCTGGTGAATCCTTTACCCAAGTCTTAGGGGTAGTTTTTCTTTTTAATCTTAACGGTTTGGTTCCTAGGATCGTCTAGATCTTCATAAATGCAAGAGAAAAATCCATACAGACTCATTACACGACAGAGCCAACAGCCAGTGCAAGCTGACTCTAGTTCACTGAACAGATTGAGTGAACATTTTTCCAGTTGTTCATCTGGAAAACCAGATTTAAATCATGTTGTGTTAGAAACAGTGATATGTTAAAAAAGATTTTTCTATATACATACAAAATCTAAATACATATATAGATACAGATTTATATAGATAAATTGTGTGTATATATACACACACCCACATGCACACACACACACATACCATGGTGGAGAACACATCTCTGAAGATTTGGCAGTTGGCAGGCAGAGACTCTGTGACTTTCAAATAAGAAAGAAGTTGATCCTCTAAGCTCATTAAAAAATAACTTATTCTGTATTTCTTATGATCTAGAATCTTCCCTTGGAGGGTAAAGCATGACCCTGCTCTGGGTTAGCCAGGAGTAAAGCTAGAAAACCCAACCTTCCTTTTGTCTTAGTAAGCCTGGTCATAAGGATAAAGATCTGGCGATAAGCCTTTAAAATGTGGGCTAAGCAACTCCCTGGAGCCATTCCACTCTTCCCAGCCACTGGCTTGCCTTTTCAGGGCAGCCATTCTTCATCTGTGCTAGCTAGTCTTGCGGGACTCCACTTCCTGTTTGTTCTGGCTAATTGAATTCCCTTGTGGGATGAAAGCATTTTGCGCTGGCTTGAGAAAGGAAGAGTCCAAATGCATAAACTGTAAATACTGATGACAGCGGAATCTCATCCCTCCTGTTGTTATTTATTTTGAGATTTTTGCTGGAGCAATAGTTTTACGTTTGACATTTATATAGGTCATGGTGAGTTAATAGCCATCTGCCATCTGGGAACTCTTTTGTAATGAACATTATAGAAGACTATGGAAGAATGCTCTGGCATTTCTGATTTGCACACAAGCCGAGATGGGGCTGATCTCCACAATATGCTCTTCCTGCTCACATGAGTCACGTGATCCACCAAGGTGCTCACTCAGTGCTCAATCAGGCAGGCGTGGTGCCCTGGGAGGCTGGGCTGAGCTTAAGTTAATTTCTCAGTCTCTCTCAGATACATTCTTTTGCCAAGAAGATGAGCTCTGGATTTCAAGCTACCGACTTCAAGAAATCTCACATGAATCTAATGGTACCTGGGCTAGACGATGGGCTTCCACTGAACCCTGCTAAGTCTGTGATAGATCTTCAGAAGAATAATAACTATAGGAGACATTCTCAAGTGTGTTGCCTGCTGACAGCCTTGTGCCTTTAAAAGAGCACGTAATGTCCAATTAGAAGAGCTGCATTCATTCAAATCACTCATTTGAACCCTTGAAGCTTCCATCTATGAAATGTCAGCCTTATTTTGAAAATTATATGAAACACCAAACACACCATGTATATAGGATTTCCCCTTTTAGTTGTTCTTTTCCCTCTTTATTCTTCTTTATCTCCCCTTCATTCCTGGTGAGGATAGGAAGCCTTAGAGTGATAGAGGTGGATGAGGAAGGAGAAATGCTTCTTTTTAATCCATGCCGCTTCTTCAGTTCTACCATTAACACCCCAGTCAGTGAGGGCCCAGGAAATTCTGACTGATGCTGTGGGTGTTGGTCAACTCGGTTTAGTTCACCAGAGGTGTGGTTTCAGCAACCCAAGGAGCAGACAAGTACTTCACTTTACTGTGCTTCACAGGTATTGCTTTTTTTTTTTTTTTAAAAAAAAAAAGTTTTGTGGCAATCTTGTCTTGAACAAGTCTATTGACATCATTTTTCTACCAACATTTTCTCACTTAGGATCTCTGTGTCACGTTCTGGTAATTTTCATAATATTTTCAACTTTCTCATTATTATTACATGTGTCACGAAGATCTGTGATCAGTGACCTTTGATGTTACTACAACTCACTGAAGGCTCAGACGTGAGCATTTTTTAGCAGTAAAGTATTTCTAATTAAAGTATGTGCTTTTTTAGACACAATTCTATGGCTCACTGAATAAGCTCCAATACAGTGTGAACATAACATTTACATGCACTGGGAAACCAAAAAAATCCATGCAACTTACTTTACGGTATTATTCACTTTATTGCAGTGGTTTGGAACCAAACTTGCAACCTCTCTGAGGTATGTTTCAGGCTTTCTTTGTGGGCTGTTGCCTGAGAGACCCTGCAAATACTGAATAACAGTATCCCCTTTGTGAACTATTATTTAACATTATTTAATCGAGTATTTATTGTCCACTTTGTGCCAGGAACTATGACAAGCTTTGGCATTGGTCTGCCCTGCTCCTCTGAGCTTTCTTTCATCCAATAATGATAAGATGACATGAAACAACTTACACCCCCTTTGGGATTCCAGGTCTTTCTGGGACCCATGCTCCTTGTTTGTACCCTGTAGACGGGCTTCCCAGGTGGCTCAGTGGTAAAGAATCTGCCTGCCAATGCAGGAGACACAGGTTCAATCCCTGGATTGGAAAGATCTCCAGGAAAAGGAAATGACAACCCACTCCAGTACTCTTGCCTGGAAAATCCCAGGGAAGAGGAGCCTGGTGAACTACAGTCCATGGGGGATGCAAAGAGTTGGATGTGACTTAGGGACTAAAAAACAACAATGAGGTAGATGTGCTCTGGTCCTAATATTAATTTTTGTAAGTCTCTCTGCTCAATCCCTTTCATTATTGCTTTCTTCTCTGGACAGTTCTCTCTTTTTTTCTGGGGTTTTCTATAGAATGTAGAATGTCCCTGAATGGGCATATTCCCAGTGTTTCCATGATTAGATGAAGGAGTCCAACTTCAACAGTCTTTCATAAACAGGAAAGGCAGCTGGGTTCCATTCAGAGAGATATAAATTCGCAGAATCCTTTTCTTGTCTCCTGAACCATTGTCTCTTGGGTCTGGAAATGCCCCAATATTTTTGCACATAGGAATCCACAGCAGTCTCCCAACCATATGCCAGAGATGCTAGTTTTAAACATTGGCACCTTATATTTCTCTTCATCAATGTTTGCATATGGTTTAGTGAAACCATAACTCACAGATCACATTGGGCATTACACCTCTCCCCCTCCACAACAGAGTGGGAAGCTGGACGTTGGGGAGTTCCTCCATAAGCCCAAGGCTTGTAAAGAAAACAATAAAATGAAACCAAAGCCCAAATCAGCAAAAAGCAATTGGGACGTTTAATTTTATTTCCTTTATTTGGAGTTAACAGTAAGTCCCTGTTTCTGATTAAGAAACTTCTGAGTGGGAACAAGGGCTTTTAAAGAGAAACATGTTGTGTTTTGGCAGAAAAACTTAATGACTTAGAACATAAAACCTTGGTCAAAGGAGCAGTGGGCCCTGATGTCAGAGAGCACCAGGCTGAGTCTAGTAACTCATGGGGAGGGGACCCTTCATTTGCTCTCTCTTTTTAGGCCAGGAAGTAGGGGGCCTGGAATCTCTCTCATATGAATGAACTGGCTTTGTCATGCCTGAGGGGAGGCCTCTGCCTTTTTCTCCACTGAAGCCAACCCTGAGCCTGACGAGAGCCTAGTGCAGACCTGTGGGAAGGAAGATAGCAGTCATGTCCGAAGATGATGTGAATGTCTCCTCTCGCCTTGGAAAATGGCACCAGCTGGAGGACATCTGGCCAGCAAGGGGGCAGTAGGGGTAAACCATGGAGCTGGGAATACATTATTCTCATCCATGTGCTTTTATTTATTTTTTCAACATTTATTGAAAACCTTCCGCTTTTCAGACCTGACCCCAGGTCTTGGGCTAAAGCGGCCCAACAGGCGCTCACAGAACCGTCCCTGAAGGGAAACTGTTCCACTGCAGAGCAGAGTGTGGTAGGCTCTGTTTTTGAAGTTCTACAGGATTACAGAAGAGAGAAAATTCCTTCTACCATTACTAGGGTAGGGATGACACCGTGGAAGTCTTCCCAAAGGAGGGAAGTTTGTGCTGAACCTACAGGAAAACACAGAAGCTCCTCGGGTGAAGTAGAGGAAGCTTCTTTCAAGCAGGAGGGGAGGGAGACTTATGAGAAATCACAGCCTGTGACTGAATTGGGCTGGAGTTCAGGGTGCCGTGAGGTGTACAGGGTGTGCAGGGAGTGTGGCTGGAAGTGTGATCTGGAGGTCCTAGTGTCTTGGGTGAAGGAGTTCAGTCTTGATCCCAGTTGAGAGGAAACCAGGGAAGAGCTGTGAGTAGGGAGTTAATCTGCCCGAGCTGGTAACTGTGTGAAAGCGAAAGTGACTGTCACTCAGTCGTGTCTGACTCTTTGTGACCCCATGGACTTTAGCACCCCCAGTCTCCTCTGTCCGTGGAATTCTCCAGGCAGGAAGACTGGAGTGGGTTGCCGCGCCCTCCTCCAGGGATCTTCCCTACGTAAACGTGGGCTAAGAGGTGGGGAAATACTACGACCAGGACCAAGCTGGGAGGGCATGAAGTTCTGTATCAGGGGTCAAGGCAAAGGGGAAAGCAGATGGCTCCTGATGGGAGGCTTGATCCTTCCTCGTTGACAGCGTTTCTCCTTCCTGTCTTCCTCCCCTTTCCTCCCTCGTTGCCCCATTCTCTTCCTTCTCCACCTCCTCTTCCCCTCTTTCTCCCCACTTCCCCTGTCACTCTTCAGCAAGCCCCAGAGGCTCTCCAAGAAACTGACAACTCTCTTCTTGAAGAAACATAGGGTTCCAATAGCATCTAATCCACCTCTCATTTTCCTCCGAGATCTGAAAGGCTTCAAGGTGACGAAGGCTGCATTTCCCAGTTCCACAGGCATCCTGCTTCAAGGTCTTCCTTCCTTATGACTGCATAAGCTGTCATAAGGGCCCCTTGGGTTTCTGATTTGGGATCATGGTGACCGTGACTTCCAGGCTTGAGCTGGTGACCATCTGCTACCTGCCCCCCTCCCCACGCTGAATACCAGCATCGTCTTGGGGACAGCAGTCTCACTGGGGGCCGTGGAACCTGTCAAAGGTGACCTGTGCTTCCTTGACTGGAAAAAGGATAAGGTCAGTCCTTCCACCTCCCCCCTGCATACCCCAAAGGACAGTCCAGGAAGCCTTCCGATACAGTTCTGTGTGTCACGTCTGGAACTGCTTCCAGAAAGGGCTTGAGACATCTTGTACCAAGAAAGGCAGACAAAGTTGAGTCTGAACTGGTCTTGAAGGCAACATGGGAAGAGTGATTTACTAAGAAGGAAAGAGACATGGAGGACCCCCACTCAGGTAAAAATTTCAGCTGTTGGCACTGAGGCAGGAAATACCATGCATGTGTAGGCATAGACGAACCATCCTTCACCCCCAGCTCTTTCCCTACAGTTAGGGATAGGTAGGGACATCTCAGGGCCTGCCTGGAGGAAGACAGCTTCACCAGGGAAATGCGCTTCATTGCTGCAATCCGTAAGCCTTGGCACCAACGATGTTATCGTTCCCCAGGCTTGTCTTTACAGAGGGCCAGGGGCTGATCTCTGGTCCCGGCACACTTTGGTAAAGCCCTAGACAGGAGCCTAAAGTCAGCCAGGGCCAGTATCCACATCACACTTCCTTGCACTTGGAGCAGACAGGCCTTTGGAAACAGTTCGGTAACTGGCATTGAAGATGAATTTTCCATTCTGCTCTTCTCCTCGGTTTGTGTTCCCGTGTGCTCGCCCTGGCATCTTTCTGGTGACCTTGTTCCATGCCTCAGCTCTGGGATTTTGTAATCTATGATGAATGATCGCCGCGCAGATAAATCAAACTAGGCGTGTTCGAAGGTCAACCTAGTGCACTTGCAGCTCGTTTTACATAATCAGTTGTTTGCCATAAGTTGCCTGGAAATGACACCTCCGGGCTTACTTTTTGGAGGAGGCAGGCACTATCTGCCAACTCAGCCACCTGTTTGTTCATCATCTGTTGATATGGCCCTGAAGTCTTGCAAATGTTACTTGTCCCGCCCTCCAGTCCCTGAGTGGTGTATGCAAATGTACATACTGCAGAATCTTGCCATTGAAACAATCATTTGTAACATGCAAGTCCTCCAATATTCGTTAAGTACCCTCACACCCCTCTGTTCTGTGATCTCTCCTTTGGGAGGGTCCCTAGTGTGTAGCCCTGTTCCATGTGGTGGCTGCCCTAGTGTGTGTGTGTGTGTGTGTGTGTGTGTGTGTGTGCCTGCTCAGTCGTGTCTGACTCTTTGTGACCCCACGGACCTGCTATGCTCGTCTGTCTATGCGATTTCCCTGGAAATTGCATACGGGAGTGGGTTGTCATTTCCTTCTCCAGGGGATCTTCCTGACCCAGGGATCGAACCCACGTCTCTTACATTGGCAGGCAGGGTCTTTACCACTGAGCCATCTGGGAAACCCTCGTCCACCATCAACTTCATTTCCCACCATCCAACCCTCGTTCTTGGCCACATGAGAGCCTGCTTCTTTGAAGCAGTTTCTTTCCTTGCTGGAGCACTGCCTGTTGTTTGGATTTTTACACACTGAATTTTCATAAAGTGGGACTCATTTATATCAGGATATTTGCTTTGGCCTAATGATTCGCTAGTAAATTCCAGACCATTAGAGAGAGGTGTGTTCTATGTTGGGGGGATTTCAGTGAGTGGGTTTGCTTAATTTGGCCTTCCAACTTCTTTCTCTTTATTTTAAAATTAGGTTTTAGTATAAAAGTAACACAGACTCACAACAAAAAATTTGACCTCCCGTCTGTTCCCCAAGGTAACTACTGTTCAATCTCTTATGTAATTTTCTGGAACATAAATACATTTAAATAAACACACACGTATTCGATAGAAATTAGATTTTAAATGGCATTTCTTTTTTTAAAGTCTTTATTGAATTTGTTACAATATTGTTTCTGTTCTATGTGTTGGGTTTTTGGCCACGAGTCATGTGGGATCCTAGCTACCAAGGATTGAACCCACACCCTCTGCATGGGAAGGCGAAGTCCTAACCACTGGACCACCAGGGAAGTCCCAGAAATTGGGTTTTATTATGCACACGCTTCTGCAGATTCCCCCCCTCCCCAATTTCACAGGACATATTTTCACCTTAGTGGAAGGGAAGGGAACTAAATCCTTCAGAACTTTCTTCTTCTCTTCCTTGTCCATTGTGTCTCTTGTGAAAATCTCAAGTAGTGAAATGCGTATGGATGGAATTAGAAGAAACCCAACCAGGACCCAGGTTTAGGAAGCAACAGAGTTCAATGTGAAGCCAAGAGGAGGATGTTGAGAAGTACCTGTGGAACAGGGATGGGCTTTGGAGGGAGTGGGTAAAGAGAAGACTGGTATTGATTCACTTAACATGGGTGGATCTGAACTCGGATGAAGGGTGTGATGGCCACAGGGGCTCATTTACATTTTTTTCCCTTCTAAATAGTGCGAAATGTATCCACCTGCATATGCAGTAGCTTTAGCCTGGTACAAAGTTAGGCACTGGGACAAAATATATCACCATAATTGCTACCATTTCTTGATCACCTGGTTTCCAGAAAATGCCTTTGTAAGACGTAACACATATTCTGCATGGTATATGTACGAACCCAGATGCCCACATATAAATGGCATTGGTTGCATTTTATAGTTAAAAGGAATGAGCCTTAGGGAGCATAAGCGACTTGGCCACAGCCTTAAACCTTGCATGGAACTGGTAGCTGGTCAGTCACCAGCCTGACCACCGCTGGGATCCACACTCTTTCGGCCGCATCTTTTTGGCTCCCATTATGGGGACATCCTTTTAAAACCAAACAAGTCTTTGTAAAGCAGACAGACCCATTAATAAAATAGGAAAGAAAGCCACCATTAGAAAGAATGAAACAGGGATTTCCCTGGTGGTTGAGTGGCTAAAACTCCCTGCTGCCAAAGCAGGGGGCTTGGGTTTGATCCCCGATCAGGCAACTAGATCCCACATGCTGCAGCTAAGACTCAGCATAGCTAAATAAATAACTGATTTTTTCATTAAAGAAAGAAAGAATGAAACAGCTGAGCTTCTAACATTTTGAATGAGCTTTCAAGCTCAAGCACGCTGCCTGCTCCCTTTTAACCAGCAGGATCCACAACCTAGTCCTGGATGCCAGAGGTTTTTATCAGCAGAGTCCACCCTCGGACTCAGGCCCACGGAAATGAAGTCTAGAAGCTAAGCACTAATAATAACCTGCTTAATACATGGAGTTTCAGCATCTCTTTGAATTTTTTGTTAAAAGGAAGATATTTGTGACCTGGTTTAACATTATATTCCCAGTCTTGGTGATATGTCAGCTTCCCTGCCTGATTTTGAAGTTCAGTATGTCCTTCACATTTAATTGCTTGGGTTGTTGGTTAAAGGAATGTGGTTATATTTTAATTTCTAAAGGTAATGTACATTGATTTCATGTTACAGCTCAAGAAACACACCAAGAGATTTTTCTCAACAAAGAAAATGTGTGCATATGCAGACAGAGCTGGGGCTTCCCTGTTGGCCCGGTGGTAAAGAATCTGCCTGTAACACAGGTGACCGGGGTTCCATCCCTGGATCAGAACGATCCCCCAGGTGGCGCTAGTGGTAAAAAGCTTGTCTGCCGATTCAGGAGATGTGAGAGATGTGGGTTGGATCCCTGAGTGGAGAAGATCCCCTGGAGGAGGGCATAGTGACCCACTCCAGTATTCTTGCCTGGAGAATCCCATGGACAGAGGAGCCTGACAGGCTACAGTCCAGAGGATCACAAAGAGTCAGACACACCTGAAGCGTGTGCGTGCCTGCGCACACACACTCACACACACACACACACTCACAGACACGGGGACGGGGTGATCAGATGCAAGCATGTCCACCTCGGGGCTGAGACCAAGTGTCTACCTTCTAGAGCCCCGGCAGAACCTCAGGAACTCTGAAGGCCTCTGTGGGTGCGCACACTTCTGAGATCAAATGAGTCCTGTCAAAGCAAAGAGGGCGTGTGGCTAGAACAGCTAGGCCAGCTCACACTGCTCAGCCCCCTCCAGCCGCCGCCTGTGAAACAAGGCCCAAGCCCAACAGGGAGAACCTAATCAAGCCATTCAAGGGAACAGAAGCCCTCTGCCCTGTTTGATATCTTCCCATAATGATATAAAGTGCAGTTTAATGAAGTCAGAGGGGTCCCGGGCTGCTTGCTGTGTTCAGACATCAGGAGGCAGGGCTCTCGAGCCCACGGCTGACGTTCATTACCCGTCTGCCTCCAGCCCGCCTGGCCGACAGGCAGCCGGAGCTCTCAGCTGCGTGGAAGCTGGGGCTTTGGGGGGCAGTTTTCCGGTTGCTGCAGCCCCGCCTGCATTTTGTCTACATAAATTAGACCTTGTGCAGCATATTGGCCTGTCAGGGGACTAGGAAGAAACTGTATATTGTTTCTGGCATCCCTGAGCCCTTCTGCCCCTGACATCTGCTGCGCCTGTGACAGGGAATACATTCTTGACTCATTATCCGGGCAAGTGGAATCCCACCCTGACAGGACCATTAATCAGAATCAAGCAGTCCGGCAAATAAAAGAGAGAGCCAGCGTGTGAGTGAGAGAGCGACTCCGGGAAAGAAAAGAGACACTTTCTAACTTTGGCTTTCGGTGTCATTCTGGGGTCTGGACAAGCAGCAATCTATCTTTCTGAGTGACAGGCCTGATGGATGGCATTATTTATGCTTTTGTGTATTAAAAGACAGCTCTGCCATGGGCTTGTCATTTTCACAGAGGTTTACAAAAAGTTGAAATTTAATTTGGAGGCAAAGGAGGGCAGGGATCAGAGGAGGCTGGTGATTTGACAGCCTGCAAGACAAGAGCGGGCACTGAGGGCATCCGAGTGCAGGGATCGGCTGGACAGAGGTGGGCAGTGGATGCTGCCTGGGGTGGGTGCGCGTGGGTGTGGCTCTCATGGGTCTCGATGGACTGGATCTCTCGGGGTGGGGGCTTTGACATGGCATTCGGCAGGTGTTAATCATTTTATTCAGATGAATGGGTATTTGATAAGAAAATAGGCTAATGGAAAATATCCTTGAGGTATTTTCCGCATATACCTGTGGATTAACTTTCAGTGATGATTTCCATTGCTTGACATGGGACCTTCATAAACGTTGCTAGTGATGCTGTGATCCAGGACACAGTGAGTTCTGGATAACAAGTACTGGTTCCCACCACCATGGTGGACTTGTGAATGTGTCTGAGACTATGAAAGACAGAGCTGGGTAAGGGGTAAATAATTCTGTGGCACGAATTTCTCAGACTGTGTCATTCCTATGCCCTAGAGTAGGACAGAAAAGAGAGAAGAATAAAGGAATAAAGAAATTACAGGAAAACGTATTAATTAATTATTTTCCCAGGTTTATTGAGTGTTTTTTTTTTTTTTTCCATTACATCTTACGGAAAAACCCAAATGAACTTTTTGGCCAGCCCAGTAATTGGCATATAACATTGTGTTAAAGCTGTACAATGTGTTGATGCATTTATATTTTGCAAAATGATGACCACCATAGCATTAGCGACCATGTCCATCATATCACAATATTACCACTGCTTTTTTTGCATTGAGGACTTTTAAGATCTACCATTTTAGCAACTTGCAAGTATATACAACAGTTTTGTTAACTCTGCTCATGGCAAGGCCTATAAATAACCTTCAGTTATAACTCTTTGCTCTTGAATCTTGGCTACGTCCACAGACAACCATGCATCATTTGCTTTAAATGAAACCTTAAAGAACTTCCACTCTTTGGCTTGCTCTTTTTTTTTACCCTAACCATGCTGGCTCTGCAAACCTCCTCCCTGAGGGGTCCCCCCTTCGGCAGCTCCAGCACTGATGACATTCCCTGGCAAGACGAGGGAGCTGCAGACAGAACAAAGCCTGCCGCTCTAGTGGGTCCAGTATCAGCCTCCAGCAGCTGTTCTTCCTCCCCTTGAATCTCCCTTGTTTCCTGAAAGGAGGTCAATGGGGTCCTTCTATTAAGCTCTGCTTTTGCCGGAATCTTTCTAGGTGTTGTCAGGTCTAGGTCTTGGGGAGGTTAGAGGATCACTGATATATTGTACATTGTGTGAGTTAGTTGCTCAGTCGTGCCCGACTCTTTGTGACTCCCTGAACTGTAGCTCACCAGGCTCCTCTGTCCATGGAATGCTCCAGACAAGAATACTGGAGTGGCTTGCCATTTCCTTCTCCAGATATATTGTATTGGGTTGGTCAGAAAGTTTGAGTTTTTCCATATCATCTTATAGAAAAACCTGATGAATTTTCTGCCCAAACCAATATATTGAGAATATACAGACGCAAATCCTGGAGAAGGGAACAGCAACCCACTCCAGTATTCTTGCCTGGAGAATTCCATGGACAGAGGAGCCTGGCAGGCTATAGTCCATGGGGTTGCAAAAAGACACAACTGAACGATTTTCACTCACGGACACAAATGGCTTAGAATCAGTGGGTGACGATGTTGTAAGGTAGACTATTTCAAGCTGGGGTTAAATTTAGTCTTGAAAGGAGGGTTAGTTCAGGATAAAGGTCTGCTACAAATGACTGTATCGTAAGAACAGCCTTCTGCATTTAAGATGGAGTCATTTACTCCTCATTCCAATTAACAAGCCGGTCAGAGGCACCAACTTCTGTGTCTAAAGTAACAGGCATTAGGCCAACAGCTGGCTAGTCAAGAAGCTGATGTCAAATGCCAAGCTAAGTAGGACAACTATGACAGTCGAAGAATTCTCTTGGGAGAGGGGGAGGAGTTATGGTTTGGTGACAAAGACTTATTTAGACTTCCCGAGCCAGCCCCCTTGCTGGTTTTACTGTTAGACAGTCTTGGGTTCTAATACTAGCTCCATCGCGTTTTAGCTTTTCAATTCTCAGTGTTCTTTCCTTCTTTATTTTTTTACAGACATAGACTTTATTTTTTTTTTTCTCTCTCTTTTTTTGTTTTTTCTTTTACTTTACAATACTGTATTGGTTTTGCCATACATCAACATGAATCCGCCATGGGTGTACATAAGTTCCCACTCCTGAACACCCCTCCCACCTCCCTCCCCATACCATCCCTCTGGTTTATCCCAGTGCAACAGCCCCAAGCATCCTGTATCCTGCATTGAAACTAGACTGGCGATTCATTTCTTATATGATATTATACATGTTTCAATGTCATTCTCCCAAATCATCCCACCCTCTCCCTCTCCCTCTCCCACAGAGTCAAAAAGTCAGTGTTCTTATTGATAAACAGATAATTGTAATTACTTCTTTGAGAGTTAAAGATGAAATGTGACAACATATGTATATTACATCATAAAGATGCTGGCATATAGCAGATGCTCAAGGAACATCTCAAACTAAAGGATCTATGGGTCTCAAAGGACTAGAGTTCCCTCCTAGAGATTTCACTCATATCTCTATTTCTTTATGCTCAGCTGGGAAACTATTTCTTTAAAAGACTACCCTGATCTTCCATTTATCATCATAAAATGTCATACAGGGCTATGAACTATGTCTCAATTTAAAACTAGAAAATTAAAGCATGAAAGGGCTGAGAAAATAGAATGACCTGGTGGTAAGTATAAAAGCCAGATACAGAGTGGTGCGTGCATGCTAAGTCATCAGTCGTGTCTGACTCTCTGTGACCCTATGGACTGTAGCCCACCAGGCTCCTCTGCCCATGGGGTTCTCCAGGCGAGAATACTGGAATGGACTGCTTTCTCCAAGGGATCTTCCTGACCCGGGGATTGACCCTGAGTCTATGGCATCTCCTGCATTGCAGGCAGAGTCTTTACTGCTGAGCCGCCGGGGAAGCCCATGCAGAGTGCAGGCTTTCTAAATATGGCATTTTACCTGTCAGAAAGCACCTCATCGTGTTATACTTTAGATTGCATAGAGCATCACTGGTATGGAAAGGCACAGAGGGGCAGATCACGGGGCATGTCTCTCAGTGGTCCTGTGGGGCTCTGAAGTCTCACCTGTCCAGGAGGAGGCTGCCCTCAGGGCCCCCCTTGGTAACATGGAGAGGAGGGTCATTAAGCTACAGAGATTGCATGGAAAGTGCCCAGTCCAGCGCAGGGCTTGGAGCACAGGGCTGAGTGGTCTATTATTATGTCATAGCCTGACTCTCAGAAAACAGGTTTGCACAAATGGATTGGTCTTTGACCCAGGGAAAGAATTTATAGGCAAAAATTGTCCCCAACCACTGGGCTTCCCTGGTGGCTCAACAGTGAAGAAATCTGCCTGCAAATGCAGGAATCAAAAGAGATGCCGTTTCCATCCCTGGGTTGGGAAGATCCTCTGGGGGAGGAAATGGCAACCCACTCCAGTATTCTTGCCTGAAGAATCCCATGGACAGAGGAGCCTGGCGGGCTACAGTCCATGGGGTTGCAAAGAGTCAGACAGACGGAGCACAGCCCAGCTGTGTGATTGAAACTAAGTCCCCAACCACCAGTACCCTTAAAAAAAAAAGGGTATAAACTATATATACCCTTATGCTATAAACAGATGTACTTACATACCCATGTTCTCCAACTGAATATTTAAATTTGAGTGTTCTGAAACTTTTTGTCACTCTAGACAAGGATAATTAGGAAGAGAGGAACCTACAGGTTGAGCAGAAAGAAAGAGTATAAAGTAGAGGAGAGAACAGAAGCACCTGTGCAATGCTGCTTTAGAAGAGGAATCGGCAACGGAAATTCACTAAACCTGGGCTTCGGGAAACATTCTTGTCTTCACAGCCAAGGGGGAGCAGAGACTTGCTAGAAAATGGGCTGAGCCAGTTAGGATTAGGGTCAGGTCAGGGTTCTACTGTGCTATCAAGGGTGTAACAAGGCTTCAGTATAGGGAGACAAATGGATTGATTAAGCACCCCTCCTTTTACTAGTTCAGGAGACCAAATTCCTCTTCATCTCCAGTCCATGGTGGGATCCCAGAGGAGAGAGGCAATAGTTGAGTTGTTACGTTGAGTTGGCCCAAAGGTTGGTGTGGATTTTTCAATAAGATGTTATGGAAAATATTCCATAATATGTTACTTAAATATTCAGTGGGAGAGCATGGATATACAAATACATCTATTTATAGTAGGTCTTTTTTTTTTTAAGGACATGGGTGGCTGGAGACAGTTCTTGTCCATAGATTCCTTCCCCAGGTCTGTGCTCAAGCCACTTGTGCACACCTATTTTCTGAGAGCCACTCTGTGATGTTAATAGCAGACCCATTTATTGAACACCCAGCCCTGTGCTCCAAGCACTGGGCTGGGTCACTTTCCATGCAACTCCCGTAATGTAATGACCTTCTAAAGGAAATATGGTCCTCTCCAAGTTACCAAAGAACATTTTGACCAACCCAGTAGATAAGACTGTAAACATTGGATGGAGGAGGAGCCACAGGGGGGAAAATCTTCTTGGTAACTGTATCATCTACCACTAATGAAAAGTTATTTATACATATCCCACTGAAATGGAGAGCCTGGAAACCTTCTGGCATGGGGCAGTGGTAGAGTACATGGAAACCATAGCATGGCCAATAGCATATAATTAAACATCTGCAAATAAATGTCTGATAGTCTTGCTAGTATATTGTCTTCTTTTTTGCTGCTGCTGCTAGGTTGCTTCAGTCGTGTCCGACTCTGTGCGACCCCATAGACGGCAGCCCGCCAGGCTCCCCCGTCCCTGGGATTCTCCAGGCAAAAACACTGGAGTGGGTTGCCATTTCCTTCTCCAATGCATGAAAGTGAAAAGTGAAAGTCAAGTCGTTCAGTCGTATCCAACTCTTCGCGACCCCATGGACTGCAGTCTACCAGGCTCCTCCACCCATGGGATTAGCAAACCCAAAAATGCTCTGAAAGTCTTCCATTCATCTCCCCACCCGTTCTATTTTTCCCATACTACTTTAAATCTCTAATTTAAAAATTCTTCCACTAGGGGGATTTTATGGCTTGGAGAGGAAATACTACAGACACCTATTCCATTTTTTTCCCAGGTGAGATAGGTTCACAACTTCCTGCTGAACAGATCACCCAACTGTTAGGGTAATGAACAGCTGTGTCACGAGTTACTCTGTATCTGTTCTGGGCTAGTCCTGTAACCTTAAGCAAAATCAGCACATCATTTAAGCAACCTCTCTGCCCATCCCACTTAGACCTGAAGACTTGGTCATATATTTTAAAATCTTGCTATGCTGCTTTCACGGGTTGTTGAAATCTGCATGCAGATTTCTTAGCACAGTGCCTCGCGCTTCCAATAAAGGGTTTCTATTCTTATTACTGCATCACATTCCTATGAAAGCAGTGATCAAGCCGAAATGGAAAGTCTAGTGCCGAGGCATGTTATTGAGGAAGAGGAAGAGAAAAGCTCACATGGAATTGGACCATGAGGCAGCGATCTCAGGAAGAGTTTCTGTCGTCATTTATTTTCACCCAGGAGTTAGCCAATCTCTCTACTTGGTGCAGAGATTCAGAGGTGAAAAGACACAGGGCTAGCACTCAAATGGGAGAGAATAAATTGGCAAACACGTAATCCCTTTGGAAACTGGCAGAGAAAAAGAGACAGATCTGCAAAGAAGTAGTCCCTAAGCAGCCTCTGGAGCTGGTTAGTTGCCCATGTAGTCTCTTTGCCTTTTGAACAGCTGAGTACCGTGGTCATTTGCTCTGCAGAAAAGGGAGCTCTTTCTTGCTTTCAGTTCAGACATTCTAAGCCCTCAGTATCCTTCAAGGACCAATCTCTATTAGGCAGGCAGTTCTTCTGGGGCCCTGAAGTTCATTTGGTGAACTCAGCTGTTTGTGAAACCCAAGGGAGTTATTCATTCACATCAGTAAGGAATGCCTGCCTAACATCTGGCTTGTGGGGGGCTGGGCCTGGTTAATGCTACTTGGAACAACACCAATATTAGTTCTGCTTGGATTAACAGCAGCACTAATGATGACATAAGACTCTTACTTCATTAGCCTGATGAAGGGAAAATCTTGCATGTTCAGCCCCAGCCAAAGAATGGAGCGCAGGTCCAAGACTCCGGGGCTGAGCCTAATGAGTAAATCAAGCTAAATGGACAGAGGAAACAACCCTTGCACAGCAGAGGACTACAGTGGTGTGCCATAAGGGGTACCCTGGGCCCAAGCAGATGTGTTGGTAATACCCAAGTATTTTACAAGTTATGGGGACTGCAGACATTACTGACCTGTCTCATTTTTTAAGGATGGTTAAAACAACCAGAAAGTTCTTTGGTTTTTATATCTCTAATAGTCAGGTGCCTATTGATAAGGGAAGAAGTGGCCTGTTCTCAAGAAATGAGACCATCAGCAGCTTGGTTTGGAGTCCTCCTCTCCCTTCCTACCCCCACCACTGGGCTCAAGCAAGTATATATTTATAGACACACAGTTTCTCTGTTAGCCATTCAGACTCCAAATATTTCATGCATGTGCCCCTAGCCTTGCCTGGTACCAGGGCAATGGTATAGATGAGGTCGACATCCCCACTTCCGGTGAAAATCAGATTTGAGTTGGAAGAAGCAGAAAACTGAAGATGCTGAGGACAGAGATGGACTAGAGCTTCAGTCAGCTGTGGGCAAAGCTGACAAAACCACTGGAGCTGGGGGAACAGAAGCTATTCAGAAGGAGAAGGGTGCTCTGGCAGAGGGAATGATGCTCAGGACCCTTCAGAAGAGGGAGGCTGGGGGGCAGAGGGGCTGAGAGACCACTAGTGGGTTTTTTAAAAAAATAAATTATTTATATTAAATTGGAGGCTAATTACTTTAGAATATTGTAGTGGTTTTGGCCATACACTGACATGAGTCAGCCGTGGGTGAACATGTGTCCCCCATCCTGAACCCTCCTCCCACCTCCCTCCCCATCCCATCCCTCAGGGTCATCCCAGTGCACCGGCCCTGAGCACCCTGTCTCCTGCACCGAACCTGGACTGGCGATCTATTTCACATATGATAATATACATGTTTCAATGCTATTCTGTCAAATCAGCCCACCCTCGCCTTCTCCCACAGAGTCCAAAAGTCTGTTCTTTATCTCTGTGTCTCTTTTGCTGTCTCGCATATAGGGTCATTGTTACCATCTTTCTAAATTCCACATATATGAATTAATACACTGTATTGGTGTTTTTTCTTTTTGACATACTTTACTCTGTATAATAGGCTCCAGTGTCATCCTAGTGGGTTTTGAAATAGAACTGGAAGCTTCACAAGAGTGGAGAAACAGGCAGGCATCCAACTACAGTTTGCCCATTGTATTAAGGAGTTGTCAGCATCTCTGTTTCAGTTGACACCTTTGAAAGTCTCTAACCTAGAAGAATGCCCCTGAAATTCACTTTCAGGGAACGGTCAAGTCCTACCAGCCAATATGCTCCTACCTGTCTTTCTCAGGTTTAAAATATTTGCAAGCTCATGGCTTTGTGATTTGTCTTCAGATTCCTCGTAACTTCTTTGTATCTTCCAACCTGGAAATGACCAGTCTTGGAAGCAGTGACTGTGTTTCTGCTCTCATTCTGATCCAGACATAACCAGGACACCCACCCATGGTGGTCAGTCCAAGAAGAGTCTTGGATGGGGAGGTCCTGGGAAGGAACCAGGGGACCCCTTGGAGACAATCCCCTCCTTGGGGTGCAGTTTGGCTGCGTTCACCTGATACTCAGCTGATGAGGGTCACCCCATCCATATTTAGCTCCAACTTAATAAAGTTTTGTTCATCTCATTGTTGAACTAACACTTCAGTCTCAACTTCATGTTTTTGCAAAGGTAATGGGGCCCCTGTTTAAGAGATGGTATCAGTGCTCCCGATGCCTCAGAAGGCACATCCCCTTGTATTAAGTCCATGTTGTATTCAGTCCATGTTGTATTCAGTGAGTCACGTGTGCATCACTTCCGGTCTTCAGCAGTCAGCTGGTCTTATCCGCGTAGTGAAACGCTGTAATTTTATTCCAAAACCACACATCTCCTTAAGGCAGGGTTTGAAGACTACAGCTTAATTCTCCAACGAACAAACAGAAAACAGTTTGCTAGTGAAACTTAATTTAGTTTATTACCATGGACAACATTAAAATTAGAAAAAATGGGTTTTTTTGCTGGTTCTTCTTTCCACTGGCCTAACAAAATGGAAAGAGACAGGAGGCAAAACCTGGTGGATTTTGTTGTGTTTCTCTCTGCGCCAGAAGAGCTGAGGTCCTGAGCCCTTTGCCTGTTCCCTGGGCAGCAAGGAAGCTTGGAGAGGGAGGCCAGGGGCAGCTGCTGCATGAGTTCTGGGCTCTGAGTTGTCTCGCCTGGGCTGCCCTCGGTTTGCTGACAGTGCCTGTTCACAGGAGGTTTTCAGTGCCCTGCGGCCACCCCTGGTAATGAAAGAAAACAGCTCTCAATGGTTAGTGGGGTCTTCATAAATGTAAAGCTTAATGAAGGCATCACATGAAAGGACAGAGAGTCCAGTTTTAAATCTTTGAATTTTTTTTTTTTTTTTGGCGCTAAGAAAATACGTTACATGAGATCTGGTTCAGGAGGGAAATAGATCAGATTTCCATGCAGATTTCCCTGGAGAGAGGGAGGTTGGAAAGTTAATCAGTCATTGTTGCTGATTAAGAAGAGCAGGGTAGAGGACTTCCCTGGTGGTCCAGTGATTATGTATTCACTTGCCAATGCAGGGGACACAGGTTTGATCCCTGGTCCGGGAAGGAAGATCCCACGTGCCGCGGGGCAACCAAGCCTGCCTATCACAACTACTGAGCCTGTGCTCTAGAGCCCATGTGCTGCAACTGCTGAAGCCGAGCACTCTCTGCAACAGGAGAAGCCGCTGCAGTGAGAAGCCCGCACGCTGCAACTAAAGAGTAGCCCTCACTCGCCGCAACTAGAGAAGGCACTTGCGCAGTAAGGAAGACCCAGCATGGCCGAAACTTAATTTAAAAAGAAGTGCGGGGCAAGTTCTGTATTCCTCATTTAAAGTTGGTCATCTCAGATACCAGGTCCCATGAGATACTGAAGCCAATATTGCTTTCAAAAGGGGATCTAATGTGGACTGAGTGTATATATTACATGAATTATATACATCACTTGTTTTGTTCTGAAACTACATAGGGTAGACACTGGCCGTACTTATAGAGAGAAAAGTGGAGCTCAGAGAGATAAAGTAACTAGCTTAAAGACATGCAGCTAAGTATTAGAACCGGAACTTAATCTGTCTAAATACAATACTGGTTCCCTTTCCACTATCCATCCCCAAAAGTGTGGGAAAAGTGATGAATTTTAATGCTTTGGTGTTTAGGTAAGATGCATAACCACCTTTTCTGTGGTGTTCTCTGGGGAGAGAAGTTAGAAGGATCAACCTTATGGTCACTTTGATGTATCATGAAATGTGTATTCCTTTGTTTTTTTTAAGGATGTTCTATTTATTTTTTTCTGTTTACAGGGAATTTAGGTCCAAGTGATTCTGATTGCATAGGTCTGAGTGAGAATCTGTATTTTCTTATCCTTGGGCACATTGAGTGGTATGTGGAAGCTTACTTCCCTCACCAGGGATTGATTGAACCCATACCTGCTGCAGTGGAAGATAGAGTCTTAACCACTGGACCGCCAGGGAAGTCCCATGTCTGTTCCTTCTTGAGCTGCATCACTAAAGTGATGCATGATCTTCTGTCCCAAGAATGATCTTCCATCTTGTCAAATCCCGACGGCAATGGGGGCACACGTGGGCCTGAAAGTGGTGGCCACTCTCACGCTCTCAGTTTTTTCCTTTCTTTCTTGTCAATCAGCTGTAGGATTCCAGGATGGAAAATAAGCCTGTGGTCTGGTCTCTGAGCCAAGGGTCTGTGATATACTGTATCTCCCCTTCCTGACCCATCCTATCCTTGCCCCCACCTAAACATGGACAACTTCCCTCAGCAACACCATCCATGCAACATCAAACTCCGCAGCACTAAACTGAGATGTTCTTTGGACATGGATGAGGAACATCACAGAGGAGGCAATGGCAACCCACTCCAGTACTCTTGCCTGGAAAATCTCATGGGCGGAGGAGCCTGGTAGGCTGCAGTCCATGGGGTCGCTAAGAGTCGGACACGACTTCACTTTCACTTTTCACTTTCATGCATTGGAGAAGGCAATGGCAACCCACTCCAGTGTTCTTGCCTGGAGAATCCCAGGGACGGAGGAGCCTGGTGGGGTGCCGTCTATGGGGTTGCACAGAGTCGGACACGACTGAAGCGACTTAGCAGCAGCAGCAGAGGAACATCAAAAAAGATTAGGAAATGACGCAACTCATTTATCATGGATCATTTCCATTTACCTTAAAACCATTGATTTGCCCTGAACATGAAGGCATTAGAAGAAACATGAGGAAGATGTCTAGTTCATGCAGAACTATTGAGTCCTAGAAAAATTAAACCCAGCAAGAAACTCCCTAACATCAGGAGTTGAGAAGCACAATCCAGCAACAATCATTTAGACCTAGAATAAGGAGACCTGGAGGCTAATCTTAACTCTCTGACTAACAAGTTGTATATCTGGAAAAGTTACTTTACTTCTGGACTTCAGGTGACACGTCTGTAAAATGGGATTAACAACATCAGTTTTGTTTGCCTCCCAGGGTCATTGCAAGGCTCAAATGAGATAACAGTTGTGAGAATACTCAGGGAAGCTTGAAACATCTCAGATACTGTGTGCCTTTCTTCTAGGAAGCAGACAGGAGCTTGGGATTGTTTCATGTAGACTGATCTCAACCTTGGCTTTGGGAGGGCTTTTGCCTCTGAGTCCACCTTCTCCTCAGTAAGTCATTGGGTTTAGAGTCTGCAGACATTGCCTTGTTCTTAACACATGTGAGGTCCCAGGTAAATATTACTCGGTTTGAACCTCAGCTTCAGCAACAGGATTCTTCCTATTTAATGTAATCATGTGAAATTGTGTATTGAGAAAGCATTTCTGAAATTACATCTCTGGTGGCTCAGATGGTAAAGAATCTGCCTGCAATGTGGGAGGATCCCTGGGTCAAGAAGATCCCCTGGAGAAGGGCATAACAACCCATTCCAGTATTCTTGACTGGAGAATTTCATGGACAGAGGAGTCTGGCAGGCTACAGTTCATGGGGTCACACAGAGTCAGACACAACTGAGCAACTAACACTTTCACTCTCAGACATTTTAAAAACATTTACTTATTTATCTGGCTTGACAAAGTTACCTAGTCTAGTGCCTTTCAGACACTTTCGATTATACATACATACATACTCTCTCTCTATATATATATATGCAAGTATATGTATACACATACATACATGTATTAATATATGGAATACATATACATATATGCATTTATGCATATATGTATCAAATGTAATTTTTGTTGTACACATTTGGAATCAACTTAATTGATTTTATAGCAAGTCATGGGTCATGAGGGCTTCCCGGTGGCTCAGTGGTAAAGAATCTGCCTGCAATGTAGGAGACATGAATTAGATCCCTAGGTCAGGAATATCCCTTGGAGAAGGCAATAGCAACCCACTCCAGTATTCTTGCCTGGAAATCCCATAGAGAGAGGAGCCTGGTGAGCTACAGTCCATGGGGTCACAAAAGTCGGACACAACTTAGTGACTAACCAATGAAAACAGTGGGTTATGACTTTTAATCCCAAATCCCTGATTTAACTTATTATGACCATCAATCCCAAATCCCTGATTTAACCTTGCATTAGTCCCAGTTTCCTGAACTGAGAAAGGGGCTTGTTGAAAACACCAAGCAAACTTATGCTCATAAGAGACTTCACACATTAAGCATTGGATACATTAGCAATTGTATTATGTCATTTGTAAATAATAGCACACCAAAATTTATACCACTGGTAAGCAGTACAGACAAAATTCAAGCAAAAAATTGTTGTCTCCTTTCCATGTTAGCCCAGTAGGATCATTTAATTATTTCTTCTTTCCTCTCTTCATTCAGTCCAGTAAGAAATATCTAGTGTGAAATATGTCACAAGCACTGTGGTAACCCTGGGAATAGAGGATGAATAAATCATGACTGCTGTTCTTACACAGCTGGAATATCTAGAACTGTAGTGTGCGATAGTGGCCACTCACCATATGTGGCTATTTGCATCTACATCTAAATTAATTAAAATGTAATAAAATTAAAAATTCATTTCCTTTGTCGCACTAGTCACATTTCAAGTATTCAACAGCCACAGGTGATTAGTGGCTACTATATTTATCAGCACAAATACGGAAACTATCCGTCATCACAGAAAGTTCTAAAGCATCAGCAGAGAGCCTTGGCGGGATGGCTATCTACTCCTCAGATTTAGAGGATGAAGAGGAAAAGAACTCATGTGAAATGGTCTTTATCTTTCAAAGGAACTTGAGAATTTCTCAAACATTTCAGAATGCCACCCGCTGATACAGTTGAAACCTGCTTTCAGTTTGCCCTGGTCTCACATACCTGGGCTGGTGCCCCTTGCTGCTGCATCTCTGCAGCTATACTTGGATTGGAAAATAGAATCCTGTTCACGAGGAAGCAAGATGAACATGCTTGATTCCAAACACAGACATTAGTCTGAGCTGGATTCATTGCCTCTCCACCTCTGCCCAGCTGCTGGATATAATAAATCCCTCTCTCTGGATCCACTGAAAGGCAGACCTTTTTGGGAGCATCTTGTTTACTGGACTGAAGGTCTGGAGAGTGTCTAGCCCCAAGGGCCAACTAGCATGGGACTATGGTCCCTTATCCATCACTGTGTGTTGATGGTCTGACTGGATCCTGTTTCTTCATGGTAATAGATCCTGCCTGTTCATCTGGTGACCTTGACCTTCTGCCTGATAACTTCCAGCTCTACTTTTGAGGTTAGATTCGCTTTGGCTATTTACTGGCCAGACTCCACCTTAACTTGAACAATTTTCCCTGGACAGGTGGTCCTGACAGCGCTTCGCAGAGTATGTCTACCGAAGCCTAGGAGGATTTCTCTGACGTACTGCTCACATATTAAGAGAGATCAGCAGATGAATGGATAAGAAAGCTGTGGTACATATACACAATGCAGTATTTCTCAGCCATTAAAAAGAATACATTTGAATCAGTTCTAATGAGGTGGATGAAACTGGAGCCTATTATACAGAGTGAAGCAAGCCAGAAAGAAAAACACCAATACAGTATACTAACGCATATATATGGAATTTAGAAAGATGGTAATGATAACCCTGTATGTGAGACAGCAAAAGAGACACAGATGTATAGAACAGTCTTCTGGACTCTGTGGGAGAGGGAGAGGGTGGAATGATTTGGGAGAATGGCATTGAAACATGTATAATATCATATATGAAATGAATCACCAGCCCAGGTTCGATGCGTGATACTGGATGCTTGGGGCTAGAGCACTGGGATGACCCAGAGGGATGGTATGGGGAGGGAGGAGGAAGGGGGGTTCAAGATGGGGAACACGTGTACACCTGTGCCAGATTCATGTTGATATATGGCAAAACCAATACAATATTGTAAAATAATTAACCTCCAATTAAAATAAATAAATTTATATTTTAAAAAAGAGAGAGAGAGAACCAGCACTTACAAGAATTGCCAGAGAGCAGAAACGAGTCTGATCTGGACTTGACAACTTGGTGTGGATGGGATTCACTGTATTCAATGTAATGTAAAGAGCAAGACCTTTGGAAACAGTCCTGGGTTCAAAATCACAGTCATTTACTAACTGAGATCCTGAAAAGTTACCCATTCATTCCCATTCATCATCAGGACATCTGTTCTGTAAAACAAGATATGCAAGGAGACACACATGTTGTCTAGGATTTAATGACGTTAATGAAGGTGAAGCCTTGAGCTGGGTAAGGCTTGATGGCACTTAAGTGTAAGAGCTGTTCACCTCTGAAGGCAAGTTCCCTGGCACCAAGGAACTGATGACCTGGGGACCAGCCAACTGTAAGAAATATGTTTATACAGTCAGTAGGTTTACTTGCAACTCTGTAATGGACAGGGAGGCCTGGCGTGCTGCGATTCATGGGGTCACAAAGAGTCGGACATGACTGAGTGACTGAACTGACTGAACTGAGTGAGCAGATCCTTCACATGGGGATGAGGAACATATATGAGAGACTGTCACACTGAGTGGTAAGTCAGAAAGAGAAAGACAAATATCCTATGAGATCATTTATATGCATAAAAACATGATACAGGTGAACTTATTTGCAAAACAGAAACAGACTTAGAGGACAAACTCATGGTTACCAGAAGGGAAGGGAAGGATAAAGGGACAGTTAGGGAGTTTGATATCAACATGTACACACTGCTATATTTATTAATATAATGGATAACCAACAAGGACCTATTGTACAGCACAGGGAACTCTGGTCAATACCATGTAACAACCGAAATGGGAAAAGAATTTGAGAAAGAATGTATGTGTAAAATTGAATCACTTGGCTGTATACCTGAAACTAACATAATATTGTTAACCAACTGTATTCCAATATAAAATAAAAGTTATACATTAATTAAAAAATAATTAAACTTCCCCCAAGTGGAAACATGACCGGGTTGACAGATGCATTTCTGAGGTCACACTGGTCTGTTCAGCTCTTTTCTGCTCTATGACCCTCACATACATGCTCCTCTACCAGGAAGGCTTTTCTCCCTCCCAGTTAGTTTTTGGCTGAGCCTCCCCACTGAACACTCATTTCTCAGCTATCTGTAGAGCCATCTTTTATATCCTCCATAGAAAAAAATCCTTGCCACCTGCCCATTCTCCTCCCTAAGAGCGCATGATCTATTCATAACGCTTGTGAAAACGTGGAATCACTGTATGTGCTCATTTGCGTGATTATTTGTTTAAGTTGATCCCTTGAACTGGACTAGAATCTCTTTAAGACCATGAACCCAAGATTCAAGCATAAGCCTGTGCCTGACTTTGTCTCTCCTGCATGTACAGTGTCTAGCCTCATAGCATCATCCCTGTTCTTGAGGTGTGCTAGTTGATGATAGCAAGAAGGTTGTGGTCCAGGTATACACTGTCCCTGGTTCATTTACATGATGAACTCTGAGAATAGATACAAAACACTGAGAAGATCTGAGCGGGGATTGGAGATTGAATGGAGGCAACCTTGGTTATTTAACTTATATGCAGAGTACATCTTGTGAGATGCAAGGCTGGATAAAGCACAAGCTGGAATCAAGATTGCCAGGAGAAATACCAATAACCTCAGATATGCAGGTGACACCTCCCTTATGGCAGAAAGTAAAGAAGAACTAAAGAGCCTCTTGATAAAACTGCAAGAGGAGAGTGAAAAAGCTGGCTTAAAACTTAACATTCAAAAAACTAAGATCATGGCATCCGGTCCCATCACTTCATGGCAAATAGATGGGGAAATAATGGAAACAGTGACAGACTTTATTTTCTTGGGCTCCAAAATCACTGCAGATGGTGACTGCAGCCATGAAATTAAAAGATGCTTGCTCCTTGGAAGAAAAGCTATGACAAACCTAGACAGCATATTAAAAACAGAGACATTACTTTGCTGACAAAGGTCCATCTAGTCAAAGCTATGGTTTTTCTAGTAGTCATGTATGGATGTAAGAGTTGGACCATAAAGAAAGCTGAGTGCCAAAGAACTGATGGTTTTGAACTGTGGTGTTGGAGAAGACTCTTGAGAATCCCTTAGACAACAAGCAGATCAAACCAGTCAATCCTGAAGGAAATCAGTCCTGAATATTCATTGGAAGGACTGATGCTGAAGCCACAGCTCCAATACTTTGGCCATCTGATGTGAAGAACTGACTCATTGAAAAAGACCCTGATGCTGAGAAAGATTGAAGGTGGGAGGAGAAGGGGACGACAGAGGATGAGATGGTTGGATGGCATCACCAACTCAATGGACATGAGTTTGAGCAAGCTCTGGGAGTTGATGATGGACAAGGAAGCCTGGCGTGGTACAGTCCATGGGGTTGCAAAGAGTCAGAAATGACTGAGTGACTGAACTGAACTGAGGCTTTGGTAGGCAAATCTGGAGAAAGATTGTATGGAATATAAAATTAATCTGTAAAATTAATGAACTAAGAGGGCATTGACAATCTCCATTAGAAATTAGGAGGAGCAGTATAATTACACATCAGGGAGATGGTGTTGGGACTGGCTTGCTAAGGGACCTGTTAAATTTGCCTGCATTTATTAGTGAGGAAACACATTTCCCTGGCCATGTCCTCTTGGACTTGTGAATAAGCCTGTGTCTGGCTCAATAAATATTTGCTGCATAAATGGTAGAGTTCAGATAGCTTTGAATTAAACTAAAAATAACTATTAAAAAAGCACAGGATAGTAAGTGTGTTCTATTTTACATGATTTGGTATAACTTTGTGCTACCAGCCGGCTTTTTGAGGAAGGCTGGATTAGAGGCTCTCTGAAGTCATTTCCAATCAAGATTCCGTGGCTCTTGCAGCAACATCTTACCTTCATTATGAAAACTGCTTTGGTGAGAAAGGGATGCTGAGTTCCAACTGAGGAAGTCAGGACACGTGTCTTTTCTGTTAACTAGAGGAACTGATGAGCTTTCTTCCAAGAGGAAGTTTATGCTCCATTTGGTCATAACCCTGAATCCATTACTCCTAGGGTGTTCTGAAGGATGAAGACTGATTCCTCTGGGAGTTGAGGAAGGGTGTAGGTGGAAGTTATAGGGGTGGCTCCTAAGATAAACTGATTTCTTTCTCTCTCAAGAGCCATTGATTTGGTGTTTGTGTGTCTGGAAGTGCCTCTACGAGCAGAGTGATGAACGTGTTGGCACTTTATATTCTTCACTGTCTGCTGTCCATCAAGGCTCCATTTAGGGCCCAAGGAAGCAAAGTCTCCTCTCATCCTTCATGATCCAGTTCAATTCTCTGGCCTTCCTTCCATGATGGCTCACCCAACAACTCTCAGATCAGATGTCCTCTCTTTCCTCTGGTTTCTTAGCATTTGTTATACCTCTTGTTCTTTCACAGGATCTTTTTAAAAAATGTTTATTTTTGGCTGCACTGGGTCTTCATTGATGCGTGTGGGCTTTCCTAGTTGCAGTGAGAGGGGGCTACTCTGTAGTTGCGGTACGTGGGCTTCTCACTGAGGTGGCTGCTCTTGTTGCAGAGCTCAGACTCCAGAGCACAGGCTCAATAGTTGTGGCACACGGGCTTAGTTGATCTGCAGCATGTGGGATCTTCTTGGACCAGGGATGGAGCCCATAGGGAAGTCCCTTTCACTGAATCTTAATCACATACAACCATGTTGCAGCTCTTACCTGGTTGAAGTGTACTATCCCTTGAGGATGCCACAGTAGACTGAAAAGCGTTCCCGGAAGACATCCCCATCCTATTCCCTGGAATGTGTGAATGTGTCAATTTACACGGCTAAAAGGACTTTGCAGGTGTGTTCAGAATTTTGAGATGGTGAGATTACCCTGGATTATCTGCGTGGGCCCAATGTAATCACTAGAGTCTTTCTAAGAGGTGGGGTCAGAGGGTAAATTCGGGAGAGAAGATGTAACAAGAGAAACAGAGCTTGGCATGATGAGCATTAAAGATGGAGGGAAGGCCACAAGCCAAAGGACACAGGTGGCCTCTAGACGCTGGAGAGGGTAAGAAAATGGATATGTCTTTCTAAGAGGTGGGGTCAGAGGGTAAATTCGGGAGAGAAGATGTAACAAGAGAAACAGAGCTTGGCATGATGAGCATTAAAGATGGAGGGAAGGCCACAAGCCAAAGGACACAGGTGGCCTCTAGACGCTGGAGAGGGTAAGAAAATGGATATTCCAGAAACTTCAGAAGGAACGCAGCTCTGCTGGCACCTTAATTTAGCACATAAGATCTATTTTGGACTTGGAACCTCCTGAAGTGTGAGACAAAAAAAAAAAAATGTGTGTTGGGTTAAGCCTTGACATTGGTGGCAATTTGCTCGGGCAGCACAAGGAAACAAATGCAGACTGGCCCAGCAAACACTTGTCTGTCCTGATTAAGGCCTTGTGGGACATTCTGCAGGCTGATAGAAGTTTGAACCTATTTGGAAAACAATGAAATGGCCATGAAATTTTTATGTAATCTGTTAGGAAAGTGTGGTTGCATTGTAGACAGCCTGAGAGGCTGGCTAAGAATGCCACCCCAGCCTGCTCTGAAACTAACAGTTGTTGGGTCTTAGCTGTGCTCTTAGCCTGAGAGGCACTTTGCTGGGTGATTTGGAGCAGTTGACAAAGAGACTCTGTGTAGCCGCCAGTAATCTGGGAAGAGGACGGAGTTTGTAATTTAGCTGAGAGTGGGCAAAGCCGCTGCCACTGACATCATGGAGCTTGTCCCAGGCAGAGGACCAGCCTCTCCTTTCCTTCTGGACTCTCTCCAGGCCTCCGGTGGAGGCAATGCAGTGATCCCTGTGGACCTCAAAAGGCAAACTGCAGAAATGGTGAAGGAATCCAGCTCTGTCTGGCTCCTGGTTGAGATGGTGGTAGTTAAGCAGATTTCCTCCAAGCCAAGGAAGCACAAGTCTGCCAGGGAAATCAAATTAAAACAAGGAAGGTGGAGAAATGATCTTCATTAAAAGCATACCTGCCACACTATTTCTCCAAGCCAATTTGGCACAGAACTTTGCCTCGACTGCTTTTAATAGGTGTGAACTGATGTTTTATTTAACTGTCCACCTTCTCCAGGCTCCTGATGCTGCCTAGAAAAATAAAGGTTTTAAAATTTATTTCTGAGTTAGCTGGCCATGAGTCCAGGCTTTTCCCAGGGCTACAGCCTCAGGAAAACATTAGAAGGAACACTCGTTTTTTCAGAATTAGGTATTTCATTCAAAAAACTACTGAGCTCCTATGAATCACATTGGGAAATGTCTGAACTCGGTCTGTTTTTTGGAGGGAATGCTATTTTTGTTTTTGCAATATTTTGATTTTTTCCCCTCAGTGGTTATTTATCACTTAAATGTTCTTACTTTTTTGAACGTTCTTACTTATAATTTGCATAATTTACATTTTTCTATAAAATTTTAAATTTTCGTCCAGTTTTATATTTTTTAAAAAAATTTATTGAGATATAACTGACTTATAATACTCATTTCATGTGTATCACATAGTGACTCAATGTTT